>OX608083.1:15978074-16578074 GCA_951509765.1 Sphenella marginata
TTCATTCTTTGTGAAAAATTTCAATTTTGTCACGTTTTAGTTTAGATTGTTTGCCAGAACAAACCGCATAAAGGAATTAAATTTTTTTATTTTAATTAAAGGGTGGTCTATATAATAGTTTATATGTTGACAAAAATTTTTTTTTGGGTTTCCATAAAGCTCTTTGACTCTCATTCACCTCGCTCATATTTTATCTCCCTAATCCACGGGGACTAACTAATTTTTTTTATTCCTGAACACCTTAAAATACGTGAATCTATATCTATCTTGATATCGTTTAGCAAGATCGACTTTTTCTGCCTTAAATAATTTAATGCACCACCCTTTATTTAGCACAGCTTAACTAAAATATGATGAAGAGAATTGTACCAGCGTATACATACATCTATAGAACTGCAGGTAGCTGCCATCACATGTCGACAAACAAATCTAAACTTCAAATTTCACAAATTTTTTATTAAAATATGCATTTCTGCGTTTTTATAGTTGTGGTTTTCTGGTACGTGACCGAAGTGGAACTTACTAACTCTGCAAACTGAGAAATTGCTGTTAATTTTTTTTTTAATTCGTTTCCCTAAAAAAAAAAAATATCTCCTTACGCGTTTTCTCTATAAACATTCAGAACCTTGCAAACGTTGTATTGCAATTAGCTTTTTTTTTAATTTTTTTCACTATTAAATTCTAAATCAGTGCGGATAAGAGTTGATACACTAGCATCCCAGCACTCAAACAAACCCACAAAACCCCTCTTCTAAACTCAAAGAAACGTCTGGTGTGCACGCAACCACAATAATTATACGCACGTCTGCACTTAACTACACACCAGTGAGTGCTTTGGGTGGTTAGAATAGTAAACCAACAGCAGAGACAGTTAGCCATTATCCCAGGCTGTCACTAGAACGCACTTTCACAGACGAAAGGTGCCTGTTGGTTATGCAGAACACATCATAAATATTAAAACTCCGATTACCCTTATAAATCGAGAATATTTTGAACTGAATAGGGCAACACCGAACTGAAAATTAAAAACCCAGCTCATAGTAAATTGATGTGGAGGTTTTACATTTTTCCTACTTTATATCCGTAAACATATTCAACCGATTTTTATTGCATACATAATTTTGCAAAAATGGTTGGTGCCACCCCCCATCCTATAAAAAAATGTTAGGTATCTTCGACGGTGCATGCCACACAAAGTTTTCCTAAATTTTGCAAAAGTCTTATAAGGAATAGAAAGATTAAGTAACTGGAAAAAAAAAGGCTCATGTCGGGATTATTCAATGTTCTCGAAATAGTGTTAAGTTGCATTTTGGGATATTTTCATGGTCACTTTGCGAATTTTCTGAATTCTTGTGTGGGCTTTTTCCTTATCAATTCGCTACTGTTTTCGGAATTATTTGTTTCGAGGTGACTTACTTGAAACTGATCCAGAATTAGCACGAAAAGGTAGTAATATAATCATTAAAACAATTATGAAATGGTCCTGAAAAGATTCTAAAATTATTCCTTTAGCTCTCTCGAAGTTACCCAGAGAGAGCCAAGTAGTCTCAGTAATGGTCCCTAACTGCAATCATAAGGAAATACATATCTCCTTCGTATATAAACTTTCCGTGGAGTAAAATTTTTGCAGAATATACATGTTTTAATAAATAATATTTTTTTATCTGAGGGATCAAAACTTCAAAACTACATACATGCCAATTGGCAACCCTTTGCTTCAGCTTTAACAATTTGGAACACATTAAATAAAAAAATAAAAAATTTAATCAAGTCTCAGAAAATGTGTGATAAAACCGCAAAAGCATTAACAGTATTATTAACCACAACTCTATACTTCCCATGACTTGCTCTAATTTACTTATCATATGGTTTTGTTTACTACATATCATGGTGATATATGATAGCTAAAAAGCACTCTCGTAACAGAATATTTTGTGATATCTAAACGACGCCTTGTGGTGTGATCTCATGGCATTACATTTTGGGTCATCAATTTCAACGCCCACAAATAATAAACTCATTCACTTTGGTTATACTTGTTGTTGTTGTGGTTGTTATATTCTATTGTTGCCTATCGCTTGCTGTAAAATATAGCTTTTGTTGCTTTTACTGTTTTACAATAATAACATAAGCGTTTTGTTATTATTCTATGAAAATCTGTATATATAGAGGTAGTCTATTCAATAGAAATTTTTTAAGTAAAACGAAGAGCGTGCTTGAATTTAAAATAGAGGGAGAGAAGAAGGTAAGTTACGCAATAACAACAACAAACATATCTAACTGTAAACATCACATTTGTAGTTGAAAAGCTAGCAAGTTCATCAGACGGCGTATAATAAGCACGTATATATAATACAACAACATTCACTATGCAGACAAAATATCTACTCTGTGTATATAAAGTTATCAGCGGAGAAGTGTGAACAATGCGTCTGCTCCATTCAGCTCAATGGCTATCTACGAGTATGTGCATGTTCAGTAGGCAGCGTGCGTTGATCTGCATTATATATGTACATGTTCGCTTTTGCTCCAATTCATGGCACGTCATTGTTAAGTTATTAATTTCCCCCTTTCTTATTCAGGTCTCTCCTTGTCTGGGCTTAATTTTATGTTTTTTTTTTTTTTTTTTTAAACTTATTTTATATATTGCTTGCAATTTATTTTTCAAATCGTTTTTTCTAGTAGCCTTGCTTACCTTTCATGAATTATAACTTTGCCACAATGTTTCTAACTATTAAAAGAAAAAGAGTTAGACCACTCAATACCTCAGATATCTTTATGAAATTTGGTATGGGGCCGCCATTTTGGTGTACATTAATTTGTCGGAACCCACAAGATCGGACCAATAATACGCATAGCTTACTATCCATTGTTCCGATAAATGGGGTTTGAACTATGTATCTTTAAATTAAAAGCTTTGTAAAGTTTGTACCAACTGTAAGTAAGAATCGGACACTTAAAACCTTGATGAAAGACAGCGTTTTCCTCAATTGTTTTTAAATAATTTTAATACTTATATACAATCTCTTTCAATTAAATATACCTACATATATACACTGAAAGAAACTCATTTTCTTTAAAGCACTCATAATTGATGCACTTTAACTCATTTCTATATTTTTTTTTACTTTCAGGTAAATAAATTCGATAAAAATGTGAAACTTAAATCAACACAATTACGATTTTTAGTAAGTACATACATATATAGGAAAAAATAGTTAATCTATAGGTTCGACTTCTATCACACACTATCCGATTTACACATCGAACTAGCGAGTTGAAGCTCAAGAGGTTAGTTGCAGAGTTTGTTGCTTTAATCGCTACGATCACAACAACAGCTCTGACTAGACAGTACTCAAAGCCCTTAACCGCATACGATTTGCATTTTCCGGTAATTTTCAAACTCATAAATTGTTTATTAGCACTATTTATAGAAATAAACCAAAATAATTAAACAGCCACAAACCCGGCATGAAAGTACTGCAGTAGGACAGTAATGCATACTGATGTAACGGGAAACCACAAGCCACGATATACATAAATACATACCTCACTACAAATGAATTTGATAGAATATTATTAAGGCAATTTAGATATAATATTAGACAGTTCAACAAAAAGCTTTAGGCTTTTTTTTTTTTAATTATATTGAAATTATTTTTAAGCATAGTGAAAAAAAAGAATACTGGTAAATACAGTAATAGATCTTAATATTTAGTTCTAGGCAGTCGGTCACTGTTACCCTAGATTTTGTAGAACTGCGCTCAATTTTTAGTCAAAACAATCACCCAAAAATTTCGCCGGTGGGCCATTCAAGCCCTTCAAGTAACCAAGCTTTCAACATTTTCATATTTAAATTCTCGATTTTGTATTTATTTTTTGTATCTTGATTTTTACTTTAAAATTATGATTGTTACTATTCTACTTAAGCCATTTTGGCAATATGACACAAAACATGATTGCTATCTTAACCTAATTCAACCGCAACCACAACTTAGAATAAATAAAATATAGCAACACTAATCAGCAAATTTATTGAACTCGAATTATTGTCGTCAATCAACTTTTACCACATTTTGAATTTTTGCTGCCGCAAATCGACAAATTTTATTGCTTTTTGTTGTTGCTTAACTTTTGTTCGCTGCTTGCTTTTAATTTGTATTAAATATGGTGATGTTATAATAATTCATTATCAAATTTAGAAACCATGAAACTCTGGGCAGGTTTGCAACATTTGCGTGTGTCAGTAATTGAGGGAATCGATATTGCCGATTTTAGTTTGTTGTTGCTTTTAATATCTATAATCAAATATTTGTTAAATTGTAACAAATTATAATATAATTATATATAATTATTGAAAAATATATATTTTTTATTTTATTATATTTTAATTTATTTCATTTTATTAATTTTTTTTTTTTTATTTTTTTATTTTTTTTTTATTTTTTTTAATTTTATTTTATTTTATTTTATTTTATTTTGTTTTTTTTTTTTATTTTATTTTATTTTATTTTATTTTATTTTATTTTATTTTATTTTATTTTATTTTATTTTATTTTATTTTATTTTATTTTATTTTATTTTATTTACTTTAATTTTGCTTTATTTTATTTTATTTTATTTTTTTTATTTTATTTTATTTTATTTTACTTTATTTGATTTGATTTTATTTTATTTTATTTTATTTTATTTTATTTTATTTTATTTTACTTTATTTTATTTTATTTTATTTTATTTTATTTTATTTTATTTTATTTTATTTTATTTTATTTTATTTTATTTTATTTTATTTTATTTTATTTTATTTTATTTTATTTTATTTTATTTTATTTTACTTTATTTTATTTTATTTTATTTTATTTTTATTTTATTTAATTTTTTCTTTTTTATTTTTTTATTTTATTTTATTTTATTTTATTTTATTTTATTTTTATTTATTTATTGTTTTTTATATATAGATATATATATCTTTGAAGTTGCAATAAGTTTACTCTAAAAGAAAATACTGATATTCAAATAAGTTTCATACCAGGTAAATATAGACTTACTCTTATATGAGGTCAATCTCTCTCGATGTAGTAATTTGTGACGCTGAGTGATGAATTGCAGTCAAATTAAAATTGCAACCCATGTTCAATTTGTGACTTCCCACAATAAGCCATAAATTTTCTCAGCAAGGAACTTAAGACAATAAATTTGTGCGACGCTCAATAAAAATACTGCACGTCCCGAAACACCAGCGGTGCTCCATGCGCTTCTTATAAATCAGTAAATAAGAAATCGAAGCAAACTCAACTGTAAATACACTTCAATAAATATAGACTAAAAAAGAAAATGCATGCACCTTCTTTTGAAAAATCAAACATAAATAAACTCAGCACCAATACCAGCAGCGCCACCAAGCAATTACACGGATGAGTTGCAAAGAGCAAATAACTAAGTAAATATATAGGGATACTAGCAACAGGCTGAAGCTGTGCGACAAATTTGAAGCTGATGACAAGCGGCGGAGTAAAGAAGCAAGTGCCAAGAAAAGTGCAAAATGGTTTCAAAAGAAGTCGAAGGTAAGGCCAAATGGGTCATTTAAAGGCCACCTGCAACCAAGGCGATATGGCAACTAACAACGGAAAATTTGTTACCTCCACTCGAACACACTGCACTGGGATGTGTTTCCGTTGTAGTGCAACGTGGTGCGCCAATCACAATTGAACCAACTAAATTGACAAGCTGAACAAGTTGTTATAAACGGCGGCAAAGCCAGCTATTTGACACAGTGTGACACTCTACAGTGATAACGAGCAGGAGGCAGCCAACTATGTATGTATGTCATAGAGCTAGAGCAGAAGAGAATAAATAAAAATGGTAGGATGCAAGAAAATTGAGTTGCCAATAAGTGTGCCATGAACGATTTGCTATTACAGCATGCGTGCACATAATGGTGGCGTTCAAGTGTTTGTATATTAGTGTGGTGCTGGATTGCTGGTGTATCAGATTCGTTTCAAAACGATGGCAAATACCATACTCAAAACGTATTGGAAAATCTCAACGAATGAACACAAGTGGGAATTGGGATTTCAAGAAGTAGCTATGCAACATACGCATGTATGTGTGTTTATGTGTGTGAGTGTGTAGGTGTAGCACGTAAAGGTTGAGCGTATGAGCTCAAGCGAAAGCAAAATGGGTTCTTGTGCGGAAAAAGAAAAAATAAAATCGTCTTAGATTATTAAAAAAAATATAAACTAAACGTTTAGAGCTTTTCAGTTGGCCTATGGAGAAAGTCGTTGAACAAGTCAGACTACCGTAAATATACATATGTATATGCATAGTTGATAAGGCTCGGAGAAATTGATTAATTGACCGCTAGGCGATGTTGTTGTAATAATAATGACATTTTACCGGCAAGCATTTGAACGGTTTGGTGATTTAAATGATTTCAACTTCTGTAAGTTTGGCTTAGCAAGAGGAAGCTCTGTGGGATGGATCAAAAAACAAAAAAAACAAAAAAAAATTAAGAAAAATAAAAAAAATTGTTTTACTCAAAATTTCAAAAATTAAAGCAAAAACAAAAACAAACAGCAAAAAATATATGTATATATATTAAGAAAAAATTAGAAACAAAAACAATTTTTTACTCAAAATTTTAAAAAGATTAAAAATTAAAAAAAAAAATATCAAAAAAAATTACGAAAAAAAATTTATCCAAAATTTTGAATTAAAACCAAAAAAATGAAATGAAAAAAATCTAATGTTAGCAATTTGTTAGCTATTTCGATAAGATTATGAATTATGGCCATTTTTCACCCCTTCCTGGCCCACTGTGCGATGGCAGGTGGTGCTTGAAAATCTTAACATTATTAATTTTGTTCCTGGGGACTTGAAAATCTTTTTTTCTTATAGATTGAGACCCCTTATGAAAGTTTCGAGAGTATCTTCCTAGAATATTTTAAACCTCTCACGACCTCACCAATAATGTTTTAATAGACATTTTTGTAAAACTTATTCAGAATTTAATTTTTTTGCAAAGCTCTTCATTTTTCGATCCGATATGAAAGTTAACGGAAAACTTTTTCTTCAAAAATTCTAGTTCCCCTCGCTTGTAGAAAAATCCTAAAAGTCATTGAAGGAACTACCTGCTCTGCAGAGAATCTTACAACATATCTTTTTCCTCTCTAACCCATACCTGGCTGTTATTTAGTACAAGAGCCATCAACGCAAAATTGTTAAACGAACGTTGTTCGCGGTTCAGCAGCTACACGAGAGTGTTGATGATTGCCTTAATGGGTCAAGTAGCTGCTTATGTAGTGCTGTTTGCATGCAGCAATAGGTAAAGATAGGCTTTCGTCATATTTTCACAACTCGAATCAGTTTGTGAAAGAAATTTAATAAGGCAGATCGAAGATTACTTTGCATGAAGTTGTTGTGGGTGACACGTAATATTGGCGAGAATTTTAAATTTAAGTTGGGTTGAGCATTATCGAAGAACTTAAGTTGGAAATTTAATAATTCATGCAATTTTTTTAATTTTTTAATTTTTAGCGGTTTTTTTTTTTATTAATTTAATAAAAAAATGTGTAGTAAGTTTTATAAAATTTACACAAAAAAAATTACATGGTTGGTAAAATAAAAAAAAAATTTTAAAATGTGGATTCCAACTCGATTTATATTTTTTTACCAATAAAATAATTTGAGTTTTTAATAAAGAAAAAAAAACCGAAAATCAATTTTTTTTGCATATTTTAAAGCTATATGTTTTCTTAAACAATTTTTGATTTTTTTTACAACTCCCAGGGCCATGGGGTTACCATCAACTCGAAACTAAAAAGTTCTCGGTCGATATCAAGTTTCCCTATCTCTCACGTAGTCTCTTCGATTGTGCGAAGTGTAAAATTTCGACTATACAAAATTTGTATATTTTCAGTTGTTGCTATTATTATAGTTGTATTGTAGTATTTTTATTGTAGTATCATCCAAATTTTCGCACCTATGCGTTTAATATCATAAGAGTTGGCACTGCATAATCTTGCGGCTGCAATGGGTTAATTGAAGCAAGTTAATAATTTATGTGTGCAAATTTTGCAACTGTGACACGTGCTTTGCTTATGGTTCTACACTGAATAAATGTATGTGAATTTGAATTTGAATTTATACCCACGAAAAAATGTGTGACACAAACTAAAAATTAATATTTAGTCTACTACCGCCTAGAGTTACGTTGTCAATAATACACACGTTCTCCTCTTATTTCGCTCTAACCGACAATAGTCTCTCAATTGTTTCTGATCATTTAAGGGTTGCTGGTTTGATCTTAAAAAAATATTAATTATTATTTTTTGTATTACTTTTTTTTTAATTTACGAACTAAAACTCTCAGCAGTTTTTTATCGAACCCATGCGACTCCATCGCATAAAGCATACATTTTGAGTGTTTTTCATACTGAAAACCTTTCGAGTTTTCTATAACAGCTTACTTCATTTTTTGGTGTGTTCTATACTCAAATTTAAATTTCCTTCGTGTATGACGCGTGCCCGAATTATTGCAATATTTATGATAATTACTTATTATGAACTCCATTTTCAAATAGTTTTTGTTGTTGTGCATGTTATTGCAACTTTGCAAACCGAGGGCAATCACCTTAACAATGCAATTATGTATGTAGTTGAGTATATGCTCTTAATGTTGTCACGTTCTAAACATAAATCAGACACAACTACATTAGAAAGACAAATGAGTATTTGAGGCAATGAGTCAGTTGTCATGTTCAATTATATTTCACACCTGTCTGCTTGTGGTCATTTAGAGTTATGTATGTATGCATGTCGAAAGTCTAGGTGGAATATTTAACATATACACTAAAGCGCTTTAGGTGACTCGAATCTCAATACTTTCGGGAGTTACTTTTGTAGTTGAAAGCAACAACAAGATTGATTTATTGTAAATCATTCCGAGCAGGCCACTCTAATTTTAAAAAATTGTTTCATGAATATTTTTTACATCACAAGCAGTTTTCTTCTTCCGAGTTGCCATACTTCACTTAATTTTTGGATAGCTATAAATAATACAAACATATATTCTGAAGTTGATATATGTATGTAAATGGGTCAAGTCGTCTTCGGGATACTAGCGGCTAAGCAAAAAAAAAATATATATAACACGATTAGGTAGTAACTCCCCCATAAAAATATCTTAAGTGGCAACGCCCAGGTAGAAAATTTCAATCCAACATTTATGTTCCTAAGAAATTTTATCAGGAGCTCGTTTAAAGTTATCAGATAAGTTTTTGGAGAACAAAAAATATTCTATAACACATGATCCAACTATAACAGATCGTAGCAGCTTGAAAAACATACATACACATACAAATTTTCCATGTATTTTGTTTTTGTAATTTGTGTGTTCATAGTCAAAATCGCACTGAAAAATGTGTAGATTGTCAAAATTTGAGAACAAAATAAAAATAGATGATTCGACGTTCTGCACGGTAAATGGGGATGCCCCCACTAGAGTGGCGGTAAACTGATCTAGCTCGCCAGACATCACCATAGTCAGCGCTGGTCTAATAAACTGCGTTGATTGGCGACCGATGCTGACGCTTGCTTCAGACCACCTACCTATAGTGCTCTCTATCGATCGCCCCACCGACTTTGTCACGGCTGAGAAACGCACCTACACTAACTTCAATAAAACCGACTCGGAGGGTTTTCTCAACACCACAGAGAGCGCCTTCGCTGCTCTTCCTACCCCGTCTGACGTACGAGAAGGGGAAAAGGCGTTTCGTATGGCCCTAATTTCAGCCTCCCATCAACACATTCCGTCAGGTAGAATGAAGGAAGTGCGTCCATTCTTCCCCGCAGAGGCAGCGGCCCTGGCAAATGAACGTGTCCATATTAGACGCCTTGACCCTACGGATCCTCAAATAAGGGATCTCAATGCGGAAATCAGACGCTTAGTAGACCAACACAAACGCGCTAAGTGGGAAGAGCACCTAAGGTCTTGCAACCTCTCGGCTGGAGTTGGCAAATTATGGTCGACGGTGAAATCTTTGTCCAACCCGACTAAACCTAACGACAAAATATCCATCGCCTTCGGTGATAAGGTTCAGTCGAAGCCAAAAAGATGCGCGAGCGCCTTCTGCCGACAATTTGTAATGCATCCTACGTTGAACAAAGATATTCGCCGAGCCACCAGGGAAGCGCACAAACACAAAAACAGCGATGCGCCCATTGCCATCTCCACAACAGAAGTTCATGAGGCTATTCGGAGATCCAAGAACACCAAATATATCGGCCCCGATGGCATTTCCATGCTGATGCTGAAACACCTCGGCGACGAAGGCATAAGATACCTCACACAAATTTTCAACCTTTCCCTTTCCACCTTTGTTATTCCTGAAAGATGGAAACAAGCAAAGGTGGTCCCACTACTAAAGCCTGGCAAGCCAGCTGCCGTAGGGGAGTCATATCGCCCGATATCTCTCCTCTCGCCAGTAGTGAAAGTGTTGGAATCCACCTTGTTGCCGTACTTCACCGCAAACCTGCGGCTCGCCGAACATCAGCATGGATTTCGCAAAAATCACAGCACCACCACCGCGCTGAACGCCATAACCACTCAGATAAGGGACGGACTAAACCAAAAGCGTCAAACCACAGGACAGTGCTAGTTGCGCTTGACTTGGCCAAAGCTTTTGATACGGTCAACCATGCGCAGCTAATGAAAGACCTTGAAGATTCGTCCCTTCCTCCCTGTCTTAAACGTTGGACTGCCAACTATTTGAGTGGTCGTCAATCGTCGGTTGAGTTCAGAGGCGCAAGATCAAAACCCAGAATAGTTAAACAGGGGGTGCCACAGGGTGGTGTCCTATCCCCGTTCCTGTTCAACTATTATGTATCGAAACTTCCCCCCCCACCAGAGGGTGTCTCGATCGTCTCTTACGCCGACGACTGTACGATTCTGGCAACAGGCCCCTCCGTAGAAGAACTCTGCTCTCGAATTAACTCATACCTCCCAGCCGTGTCCGAATTCTTCGCCGGGAGAAACCTGGCATTGTCACCGAATAAGTCCACGGCCACCCTATTTACGACGTGGACAACGCAAGTGAACATGGAATTAGACGTCTATGTTGATAGTGTCAAGCTACCAACTGTCTCACACCCCAAAATCTTAGGGGTGACGTTTGATAACATGTTCAAATACGACGCTCATGTAACCGCAATTGCCAATAAAGTCCAAAGCCGTAACAAAATCCTCAAGTCCCTAGCTGGCAGCACTTGGGGTAAAGACAAAGAAACGTTACTAGCTACATATAAAGCAATTGGCCAGCCGGTACTGAGCTACGCGACGCCTATATGGTCGCTGGGGCTAGCTGACACACACTGGACGAGGCTACAGGTCTGCCAAAACACCGCCCTTCGTACCGCCACTGGGTGTCTTCTTATGTCTCCTGAGCATCACTTACATAATGAAGCGAAAATGCTCGCCGTTAAAGAGCATAGCGAGATGTTGACCAGGCAATTCCTGTTCAACTGTTGCAAACCGCAGCATCCGAACGGACGCCTGATCAACGAGGATCCGCCCCCCAGGAGCATAAGGAGCCATCTACGCAAACACTACGATGAGATCCGGCACCTGATTTCCACGTCGTTTGATCCTAAGGTGCACCGGCAGGCCCTCACCCTCATCCACACGAATTCGGTAAATTCCTATGTTGGCTCTCTCCCGGTGAACGCCGTTCTTCAGGCAACAACACCACCCGTTGCCTAAGAGGAGCGCGAGCTGCCTAGGGAGACTAGGGTGATGCTGGCCCAACTCCGGTCTGGATGTTGTAATAGGTTAAACTCTTACCTATCCAGACTGAACCCCGACTTGCCTAATGTTTGTCCGGCATGCGGCTTGTCCCCCCATACTACTAACCATCTTTTTGTCTGCTCATCCGAGCCTACTCTTCTAACACCCATATCCCTCTGGTCCTCCCCTGTTGAAGCCGCTAGGTTTCTAGGACTTCCGTTAGAAGAGTTCGATGACAATATTGGGTAAGGTTGATACTGACTACCTAGGCAGGGCAAAGTAGTGTTACAACAACAACAACAACAACAAAATAAAAATCAGCTGGTCTATTAATCTATCATTGGATCATGCTTTAAAAGCTTTAGACTTTAGTATTTGGTTATTCAAATTTCTCTGAGTTCATAGTTATAGAAAAAAGATATATATCAATCGATTTTACATATTTTGTGAGCTGAATACAACTTTATTAAAACTTGAAAACTTAGAGACCACAACACATTTTCTGTCTCGAAATTAAGTTAATGAACTTCCATCTTATCCTACCAAAAGCCCGCGTTGAGCAATGCTTTGCACATATTTATAACTAACTTTCGCTATACCGCTTTAGCCGCAAAACCAACTCGCTAATGCCGCGCTGATTGCAGACATAAATTTACCACAAAAATCCCCTTTCGCTGCTTCAATTTTTTTACTATGCACTCGAGTTGTGCTAACGCTTTCATTAGTGGCGCATGAAAAGCTTATTTTGTAGTTATTGTTACCGATTTATATTTGTCATTTTATTTTTGGCTTTAAAGCTTTTATCCGGGTTATTATATTTACTGTTGTTATTTTAAATTTTTTGTTGTTCTCATTTGGTCCGGTTTTTGTCTTTGTCGTAAATTTGTTGTTTATAATCGTGTGTCTAGTTGTTGTTATTTTTTGTAGATTTTGTTGTCTTTGTGTTTGTAACTGTTGTCGTCGCTGCATTACGTCGCTTTTCAATGCGCCCTAAAGTATGCAACAAATGCGCTTTTCGCAAAAAAAAAAAACCACTTAGTTCGCGCACATTCACGTTTAGCGCATTTGTGGTAAAGTTTTTGGTGATAGTTTTTCAATTTACCATGCGACGTTGCCATCTACACACCAACACTTTCAAGCACGTTTTTTCTTATTCACATACACAATCGGTGCTGTGAATATTATTTTGTTCTCTATTTTGCTGTGAGGTTTTGGCTTTTACAAACTTCTGCTCACCCTTCCCTTGTCTCCTTTAATCTTTCGCTACTTAGATACTCATTTTGTAATTTTTTTGCGTGTGGTCGCTTTGGCGTTTTTAGGTTGCTCTCTTTCCTCAAAGTACTAAGTATGGAGAGTTTTTGTTTTTTTTTTGTTTCTAAGTTTGTTGACACTTTTGGCTGCTGGTTAAGTAATGAATTCTTTGAACTATTTGCTAAGTACACAGCGACAAGTCGTAGCTAGTTTGTGGTATAGAGTACTTAGTGAAAGTGTCGAATGTGGTTATGTGCTAATATGTGAGCTCTGTTGATCATCAATTAAGTGAGTAAAGCTCAATTTTTAATGCTGAACATAATTTGATATCGCATATTTGTTTAGCTAGCTTACGCTGAAAGCTGAACTGTTTTAAATAAAAATGAATCAAAGTTGAAATAAAATCAAAGAGGGACTCATAAAAAAGTGAAACTCGCTCACGTTCGCGAATCATTTGGATTTCAAAGTAAGAGCATTCTTCTTGTCTACGTTTTTAAATTCGTATGCTTATGCTTACGAGTATGCATGCTTATGTTGCTTGCAAACTTCACGAATATGTCCGTGTATAAATGTATGTAATGAATGTTCTTCTTATCATTCATCTTCAGTGACGAATGTATGTATGTATATTATGCGAGGAATATTCGCAGAAGATTGCACTAGTAAATTTGAAATTTGATATTGCGGGCATTAAGACAGCGGTGTGAACCTGAAAAACTATTTTTCGGAACCTGTAAGGAAACATCAGAATCTGTTGAAGATTACTTTTGAACCTTTGTGGGACGATTTCGGAATTGTTTCGGGAGCATTGTCGATTTTTTTTCAGATTTTTCGGGATGGTTTTCGGAATCACTCCGGGGCTTTTTCGGAATGATTTCGTGATTGTTTTTGGAAAATATTCGTGATTTTATCGGGATAATTTGAGACTTTTTCGGGATTGTTTTCACAATTGCTTCGAAATTTTGTTTGCGGTTATTTGAGCATTTGTGGACAGAAATGTTAGAAAGAACCAACAAAAATATTAATGAAAATGTAAATAGTGATAAGAAAATAGAAAAAAGATGAAGATACAGTTAAAGGGGAAAAAGGAAAGATGGGCAAAATATGCGAGCGAAATAGGTAAAGTGGGAAAAGTAGGGACAGAGGAGAAGGTCTCGAAATATGAGAAGAAAAGATAGTGCACTACTTCAATTGATGATATTTAAACTTCCTTAAAAACACTACCTGTCACTTAAGTTTTAACTAACACGAGCATTAAGTGAAGAGAACGTGCCTGGCAATCTTCCTACTTACCACACCCAACCTCAACTTAAATATGACATATTCAATTACCAACCGGTTGCTGCCGGAAAACTTAACAAAAAAGAAAAAAAAAAAAACAACAAGTTCTAAGAAAATGTCTGAAGAGATTATAAGCACAGAAACTTTCGGTACCTACCAGGTGGCAACACAACAACAAGAAGAAAACTCAATTCAGGAAGCAGCACACCATAAAACTAATGCCATTAGCCTGCGCACTGTTCCACCAACCAAGACACAACTGCCGCTTTCACTCGAACTCTGGCAAACTAAGTAAATGCCACAGCTGTACAGTTTATATTTATGTATGCGTAAATAGCGGAAATTATGCTCACGCGACATGCAAATGATGTATACCTTCCGGCGCGCAACGGTTGAACTTTGCCATCGGCACAGTCAATGACGCTAGCCACAAAATAGAAGAAAACCATCAAAAAGAAAACAAACAAACTGGTATCTGCAATAATGCAAGACGCTACTCGCTGTGTCAAAGGAGCATAATTTTGCTTGCTAAGGCATAGCAGGCCAACTCCGGAAAGTAGGCAGCAACAACAACGCAACACCCTGGCAGTTACCTACTTTTGGAGTGGTCCTAATAATGAAGTTTTCGCATGGCAAAAAATGTGGAATGGAAAACTAGAAAATGTGTTCAAAGAAATAATGTTTCCGGTTCTTTACCTTGCACAATTTTTCTTTGCCTTTTAGAGTGTAACAAAGTTGGCAGCACCACATAATGCACAATAAAAAATATGATAAATGTTGCTGTTGAAAAATGCAGAAAAGAAATATAATATAGAAATGGAAAATGGCAAATGGGAAGTAAGAAACGAGCTTATAGATCAAATGTATTTGAAATAAAAAAATATTTGCTAAAAAGGATATGATAAACAATTTGAAAAGAAAGCGGTATGATTTATTTCCAATGAAAAATAAGAATAATTATTTTCATGAGGTTTGACGCCTAAGGGTAGGCCACAAAATACGGATCCTTTTGCCAGTTTGCACTATATTAATTACAAAATGAAGAGAAGATTTAGTTTCATAAAAATATATGTATTTACTTTTATTGACGAATGGGAAAAATATTTGTGTAGCTGCTGGCCCGCATGCGAATAAAAGCTCATATAAATAAAAAGCTTTCTAAAATTTTCCTCATTTTCGTGTGTAGTAAAAAAGCTCTTATCAAATTATTGAACTCATTTCAGTCTATTTGCACCTCCAAACCGATTTTTCTATGTAAAAGTGAAAGCACCCGCTAAAACAAATTTAATAAAAGCTTTATTGCTCAGTAGTCCAAACAATATTCAAAGTAAATACTCAAAAATCTAAATCACAGCGTAAGTTACCTTAGCTTAAGACATACAAAAAGCAAAGAAAGTAGCAACCGCTGTCCCACCTTGTGCACACAAAATAGCAGAAAAGTAATTTTAATAAATGCCTTGAGGGGCTTTGCATCTTACTTTATTTCACTTTCTTCCTACAATAACAAAAACCTGAAGTAAACAGCGAAGTACTTGCAAGAATTTGTTACCTTTGCGAGCGCTGTCTTTTGCTCGCCATCTTTATTTACCTTTGTGGCATACTTTCAAGGCTCTGTTTACTAAAAAAAAAAGTGAGTGAAAAATAAATTTGAGGCGAATTCAAAAGCTTTCTACAAAATTTTATTTTATATCTTTGAAGTGGCTAACTAAATAGAAATATTAAAAATGGTATATAAAGAGAAAATATGCAGCAAAATTGGTCAGCATTTTAAAAATAACAAATTATTGGATTAAAATTTAATCAGCTACAAAACTGCTTACTGGAAAAAATTAAAAAAATGTTTTTTTTAAATATTTAAATTTTGATAAAATTGTAAAATGTTTAAAACAAAATTCGCCTTTGTTGTTTTAGTGCTTGGCACATGTTTTTATATAAGTTTTTTTTTAAATAAATTCATTAAGGTAGAAATTCGTTAAAATCGCAGACCACATATGTACATGTATAATGAAAGCAATGATTACCAGTTTGATTGATTATTTTCCGGAAAATGCAATGTTTAATTATTATTTTCCAACTAATCAAAAAATAATCAAGAAGAAAAAATCATGATTTTGCACGATTATTAAAAAGTAATCTAAAAAAAATGTTAACAAAATGTTTTACAGATTATTAAAACCAATCGAAAATATTTGAAAAACAAAAAAGAAAATATGTAAGCAAAAGAAAAAAAAAAAAAAAATTTTATTCCAACTGATCGAAAATATTCAATGAAATTTAAACATACAAAAAATTTAAAAACAAAAGAAATAATCTAAAAAATGTTTAATAAAGGAACAATTCGAAATACAAATAAAAAACAATTTAGAAGTAAAAAAAATTTAAAAATTAAAAACATTTAAAAATAAAAAAATAATGAAAAAATGTTATTTTCATCATTTCAATTTTTTTAATTTTTTATTTTCTGTTTTTTTTTTAATAATCTGTAAAATTATGATTTTTTTTTTTGTTTTTTTTTTTTTTAATCGTAATGAATTAATAATTACCTTTTTCTTAAAAAATCTGTCGTAATCAACTGATTACTAATTACTAATAAAACTCAACAAGTCTGGTTTCAATTTATTTAAAAATTAAAAAACTAATAATATATAAAAAAAAAAAATTAATTACGGAAAAAAATTTAAAAATTAAAAAAAATTTAAAAATAAAAAAATAATGAAAAAAATTTATTTTCATTTAAAATTTTTTTTTATTTTTTATTTGCTGTTTTTTTTAATAATCTGTAAAATTATAATTTTTTTTTGTTTTTTTTTTTTTATCGTAATGAATTAATAACTACCTTTTTCTTAAAAAATCTGTCTACTCGTATTCAACTGATTACTAATTACTTATTAAACTTAACAAGTCTGGTTTCAATTTATTTAAAAATTAAAAACACTAATAAAATATAATAAAAAAATCAAATTAATAACAGAAACTGAAAAAAGTTGAAAAGATTTAAAAGCCACAAAATGTTCACTTCAAAATTGCTTGGTAAGCCTTTGCCTCCTTTCCCTGCTTCGCCAGCACATTCGTTGCTCTCATTTCTCATTCTCTACAAAGTCGTTGAAACTCACTTTCAATCGCTTAATAAAAGTTTTACTTTTATACTTTTCCACAGTCATCAACACGCACACATGCAAATGCGGGACCTAGACCCCCACGTGCACCTCTCAACCAAACTACGTACATAATTTAAGTGCCCCCGCATGCATGCCAAAACTTTGTAAAGTATCTAAAAGTGTTAATCTGCAAATGACAAAGCACGTCAAAGTTGCATACATATGTACATACATATGTATATCAGCTTACATATGAATATGACGGCAGGTTCAGTATGCATGTCGCGTCATCATTACAGGTTTTGTAACGTTTCACATTAAATACTGTCAGCGACAACAACAACGATATTTTGAGGCGCACTTATGCGCGTAATGCTCCACCTACGCACACACACACACACACATACACACTGGTAGCGATTTTAATTTTATTATTCTATTTGAATTTACCTTCACATATCGCTTCGCTCTTTCAACATCGCTTACAGCATTACATACATAGTTCGTTGTTTGGCTGTTAATTAAAGTTTTGTATATATGTAGCATACTTTTGGGCACGTTCATTAACACATGTGCGTATATACATATGTATGTGTGTGTGTACACATACTGTTTATCCTTTTTCAGCTGCATGTAAGCTCTAAAAGCTATTGTACTTCATTAATATTACACTAAATTGATAAAATTTTATTTACTCATTACGTGCGATGCTCTGCTTCAGGCAGCAGATTGCGTAGTTTTGTCACTGCCTCCCAAGTGAGCTTTATTTACGGCGAGAAATACGAAAGCTTATTAATTTTGTTTTCATAGTTGTTAAGTGAGGTTAGGAAATCATCACCTTCGATATACTAAGTAGCTAAAAATTTAAAAATTATTTAAACTTTGATCTTAACCCAGTTAAACCTGAATATAAAAAGAGAATACGACCTGTAGTACAAAGCTTTGGTTCAAGCTCGAATCGCTCGAGAGCTTTTTGCTTGCCATATCTACTCGTCTCACTGCCTGCTTTTGTTCAAAGTTTAGCATTTCTTTTTTAACAATTTAATGTAATAGTTTAAGCTATGCCAACTCTAGCTAGGGCTGCCAACTAGATATAAAAATTGAGAAATAATAAAAAAAAAAATTTCCCAAGCATACCAGCTGCTTCAATTCATTGTTGATCGTTAATATAAAACTGAAAAAATTTAGCTGGCAATTGCCCAAAGTCGTCGAAAAAAGCCAACAAGCAAATGCCCGTGTACATACCATATAGATTCATAGAAATAAAAGGCCAGACAAGAATGTGAAATTGCTCAAAATTGGGCAGCTCTTCGTTAGAACACACCACAGAAATGTAGATACTAGATATGTAAATCATAACTCAGCTCTTTTCGGGACTAGTTACAGGTTATAGGTACGCGGTATTTTCGAATAGTTTAGCTTGAAAAATATGGAATGTTTTTCGAAAATCTACCAAACTGCAAAGTAAATAAAAAAGAATTGTATTTTTAGTATGATTTTTATATTTAAAAAGTCGATTCGTAAACTTCTACTTCAAGGTAAATTATAATTTTTTTATGAAGTACTCTATATTTAAATTTTGTTATAGCAGTGTGCTGACGATTCGTATCATTGAGAACTGTTAAATAATGATAACTAATCGCAATAATTACCGGTTTGATTGATTATTTTCCTAAAAATCCATTTAATGATTGATTAACATTAACTTAAATCTTTAATGATTATTTTCAAATTAAATAAAATATAATCAAATGAAAATCACGATTTTGCTAAGAATAATAGAAACAAAATGCTTAAAAATAGCCAAAAAAAATTTTAAGTGAAAAAAAAAAAAAACAAATTAAAAACTAGGTATAATAATCAAAAAAAAAAATAAAAAATTTATCAAAAAAGTTGTTTTGTTTCGTAAAAAATTATGACTATTTTTAAATTTTTGTTTTTAGTGGTATACGATTAAAAAATCTGTATAATCAATTGCTGAGTAATTACTAATTTAACAGGTCTGTTATCACTTTAGACAAAACTTTATTAAACAAAAGTTGTGAATAATTATGAAGAAAATGTTACTTTGGCTAAAAGGAAATTTTTGAACTTGATTCCGCTTTTATTAAAGAAATATATAAATATGTTTTAAACAATTTTTTTTTTAAATTGATAAATCGCTTTAGCATCGCCTAGCAGCGCATAGTCTGCTATACCCAAAGTTTCTTCTAAGCTGTTCAAAGCACAATTAAAATATTTAAAAATATTACAGAACAATTAAAAAAGCAATACGCATTTCATAAAATCAATTAACTGTGTAACAAATCCCGAAAATCTCGTTCAACGATTGATACTCAAAGCACACAAAAATGGTGTTAACCAGTGCATGCATGAATTGGAGCTATTGTACCCCCAAAAGTATGCCAGCCTACACCACAAATATGCACAAGCAAGGAATACTTTTGTGTTGATAACACAATTCTATGGCTGCTAACTTTCTTTTACTTCTTCTTTGCTATGAAATCCTAGTTGGTTAGCATGTAGCGGTTTCATATGAACGCCTCACTTTTTTTTAGGGTTGATGCTCTGCTTTTAATGTCCGATAAAATCATTGCGTAAATGAAAAGTATTTTCGGAACACAAAAAGGTTAAGCATTTCTTAATTAACCAGCAACACCAGCGCCAACTTCAGACTATTTCACTGACATTTCTTGTTTATTTTCATATTTTTTTAATTTATTTATTTTGCTTTTAGCCATAAGCAGTGTTGAAAATCATTTATTGTTACGCATTTCTGTCTGACTTTTTTTGAGTTATGGAACTACTATTTTATATATATGTGACTCATAAATAGGCCTAAGTATGTATGTACATATATGTATGTGGTATGTTTTTCTAGATTTTTCATTCCTCTGCAACCATTATTTACTAGTCACTAGCTTTTCCCTTCTTTTCTTTTTTAAATTCTTCTCTTACCTTATTTTTGTTTTTAACTTTCCTTTCCTTAATTCGCTTCCATGCCACAAACTTTCGCCAAACCACTGATGTGGAAAAAGTAAATTCCATTGATTTTATGTACATATTGCTCGTGTTTGTTTATCCATCTGGGTGAGCGTGCGTGTAAGTTTCTTGTTTGTTTTATTTTATTTTTTGTTTATTTGTTTGTATTTGGGTTACCAATATCGCCAGTTAAAGCGAATGTGATTGCTTACAAGGATACTGAGTCATACATAATAATTTTCATATTATCCCAGAAGCTCACCAGACTATAAGCGACTATGTAAATATGTAATTTTTTAAATACTTTTACTCTTTAATTGTATTTAAAAAAATGTTGAGGAAAATTTGCTTAGGCTTATAGGCTTATGCGGAGCTTTTAAAAATCAGTTTATTTTATTTTTTTTATTTTATTTAATTTAACTTCATTTCATTTCATTTCATTTCATTTCATTTCATTTCATTTTATTTTATTTTATTTTATTTAATTTTATTTTATTTTATTTTATTTCATTTCATTTCATTTCATTTCATTTTATTTTATTTAATTTTATTTTATTTTATTTTATTTTATTTTATTTTATTTTATTTTATTTTATTTTACTTTACTTTATTTTATTTTATTTTATTTTATTTTATTTTATTTTATTTTATTTTATTTTATTTTATTTTATTTTATTTTATTTTATTTTATTTCATTTTATTTTATTTTATTTTATTTTATTTTATTTTAGTTTGTTTTATTTTATTTTATTTTATTTTAGTTTATTTTATTTTATTTTATTTTATTTTATTTTATTTTATTTTATTTTATTTTATTTCATTTTATTTTATTCTATTTTATTTTATTTTATTTTACTTTATTTTATTTTATTTTATTTTATTTTATTTTATTTTATTTTATTTTATTTTATTTTATTTTATTTTATTTTATTTTATTTTATTTTATTTTATTTTATTTTATTTTATTTTATTTTATTTTATTTTATTTTATTTTATTTTATTTTATTTTATTTTATTTTATTTTATTTTATTTTATTTTATTTTATTTTATTTTATTTTATTTTATTTTATTTTATTTTATTTTATTTTATTTTACTTTATTTTATTTTATTTTATTTTATTTTATTTTATTTTACATTATTTTATTTTATTTTATTTTATATGTATATTATACAAGTACTTAGGACTTCTGTTAAACCCTACACAAACACTTCAAAACTCAAATATTATATTGAACTATCGTACATTTTCCATCGGTTTAGAGTTTTTGAAATTAAACTCTGCTGAAACATAAAGCTATAGAAATTCACAAAACCATAAATGACTTTGCATGAATGAATCCTACATATGCCCTTACAAATCAGTTAACCTAGCTACTTAGCTGATGGGAGAATCGATTAAATGCATGACTGCTCTTTAGTGTGTATGTCTGCGTGGAGATGGTTGGGGGCGGGGGAAGTGGAGCCTCGGTGTGGACGATGAAGGTTGTGGATGAAGGAGTAATTAAAATGATTATGGTTTTCATGCCACAGAGGATAGAAACAGAACAGCATAAAGTTAGTTGTTAGTGATAACAACAAAAACTAAAAAGGGATCTGATGATGAGCCTGGAAACTCTGAAACATGTAATCCTATCCATCGCTGTTGATTTGTCTTTGTAATTTTTCTCCAATTATCAATTTTTCCCAAAAACTGACAATATTAATTCGCTTAGAATTATTGTTAATTGGTCTCGAGCTTGCTCATAACTTACAAATTTGTAAACAAAAATAGACCGCAAAATCCAACAACAAAATACAACAACAGCAACAATAGCACTAAAAAAACCAGAATTGGCAGTGATTATAACATACGAAATACAAAAAAACAGCAACAAAATTGCCCACATGCGAAGGCGGTGCCGCATAGAATATATGAATTGTTGTTGTTGTTGCTGTTGTTGCTGCAGCTATTATTGCCAACGGGTAATCAGCAATGACAGCAACACAAAATTCTAAATCAAAGCAACAACACTTTACACATTTCCAACTACACCGATAGTGGAACGTCGATCGTTTATAAACGACTAACTAACGTCAGCGTTCTGTTGTAAATTGTAGCTGCGGTTGACATATGCATTAGAGCTGAAAAGAGGAGGGCCAGCGATAAACAGACAGACAGACGTACGGACGGTTGGCCATTCATGCCTGCAATTTAACCACTTTAATTATGTAATGAAATGAAGCTAATGAAATTCAGTTTACTGCACATTGCAGCAGCATTCTAAACGCACTCGCGCCAATGCCGGGGTAAGGAGGGAAGCTACGCTTAAATGGCGGTAAATAGAAATGGAACGCGGTTGCATAACTGTGATTAGGGACAGCAACGCTTTATAGTTACTAATAATCTATGAAAAGTGATGAAATTAGCAAGATGTCACTGTACGTTTAAGAATATGGTACCAAAACGAAAATAATGATTTAAAAACTTGTTTGTTTTAAATTTTACGTAAAGGATTATTTTTCTTTCGTTAGCTTAAAGTTTTAAATTTTATTTTAAAAAAAAATTTTGTAGGTCACTGAAATTTTTTACGCGATTTAAAATTGTATTTCTCTCAAAAAAATTTTTGTAGTGTAATTTTTTTCCCAGTTAAAAATTTTACTTTTTCAAAAAAAAAAAATTTTTTTTTTGTTTCATTTCACAAATTTTGGTGTTCAGTGCAATTTTTTCCCAGTTTAAAATTGTATTTTCAACAAAAAAAGTTTTTCAGTGTAATTTAAAAAAATGTGTAGTTTAGTGCAATTTTTTCTCAGTTTAAAAATTTTTTTTTTTAACAAAAAAATTTTCATTGAAATTTCACAAATTTTTTAGTACACTGAAATATTTTTCGGTAAAAATCAAACACATTATATTTAAAATTTGTAGAGTGTATGCTTTTGAAAGCTGGCATAAATGCCTTTCTCATCTTACAAAACGGTCCAGCCATTCCATATTATTTATATGAAAAAGAACTGTCGGGCTTAACTTCATAAATATTTCGTTTGTTATAACAAGTTCGCCGATTAAGTGTTTCAGTCACTGTATTTAGTATATGTATATATGTATATATGTGCTTTGAAGTGTTATATGGTTAAATCATTTATAAATACACAAACACTTCTGTCCATGACCGCATAAGTGCTAAGGCTATGGCTGCAAAGCCAAAGGACGAACTGGGCCAAGAATATTAGCTAAATAATTTTTCAATTGTGTTCACATTTATATGTAAGTATGTTCTATATATGCCACTTTTTATGTACAAAATTTACATACCATTTGACCTTTGTAAATTTCTAGTTTGTTGATATGTATTTTAGTAAAAAAATTAGCAATTTGTAATGCAAAATATGTACGTATATTCGCTTAATTTATTTTGGCTGAGTGAATTTTATTTCAAAAGCTAGCTTATTATAGAAGCAGTCATTGCATTAGGGATAGTAAATTTTTGCTAATTATATAATATTTAAGAAGTGAATAGATTTGTAGAGTAAATTTAATAAAATAGAAAGAGTAAGTAAATGTTTATTGACTGAAGATATTTTAGTCACCTTGGTCCACATATACATAGATCGAAATCTCCAAAACAGCTTGAGTTTTTGAAACAAATGATATCTTACATTTACACTCAAAAATCATGTTATACAATCATAAAAACCGCATTCAATTCCATTCAGCAGTTTTTGAGTGATGCGCGAACAAACATACAGACAAAGAGACAAAAATTCTAAAAAATGATTCATTCGCCTTGCATTTGCTTAATAATGATCGCTCCTTTTAATTTTTCTTAAACATCTGCAAAGTTACAATTTTATTGTAGAGGCAGAAGACTTGTTTGTTTCCCTGAATTTTCATTCATGTTCCAGATATACATATGTACATACATACACTTAAGTATAATCAGTATGCAGTTTATTAGCACGCAATTGACAATGTACCAAAATTGTTTGATTACTATTATATGATTAATGATAATTCGTATGCAATTTACTGAGTGCATCTGCATATATTTAATTAAATGAATAATTTTCTAGTTGACATAACAATCAATAATTTTGATGGTATTTGCATAATGTATGTGATGATGATGCAAGAATTTAACAAGTTATTTAACAAGTAATTTTACTATTTAAAATTACTACTAAATTGTGCACAAATTGAAAGAAAACTATACGAGCTTAAATTTTATAGTACCTGGGTGACCGAGACTTGCTCGGTATTTTTCGAATTTGCCGCATAATCTTACTTACCAAGAGCATAAATTTCCAAAATAGATTTCCAAAATATCGAACACTAACCACAAAAAGTCACGTAAGATACATTGGCGACACCTGTTGTGTATTAAATATTCTGGTTGGTATACGGCCCAAAATACCTTTCATTTGATACCCATATTGCCATATATTTAAAAAAAATCTGAAAGGTGGCCACCCTCTGAGCTTCCTTTAGTAGCAACTTCCAAGTAGAAAATCTAAGAAGGAAGCATACTATCCATCTATCAAATTTCATCGAAATCGGTTTAGCCTTTCCCGAGATAGTGGTCGGTATCTGAAGGAATAAGTAAAATGCGTTCAGGTGGCAACCCTAGGTGGCAATCCTATTCGAAAATATTTTGGTTGGCATACGGCCTAAAATACCTTTCATTTGATACCCATACTTCCATATATTGCTTACTATTTAAAAAAAATTGGTATAGGTGGCAACCCTAAGGACCACCCCAAGTGGCAACACCAAAGTAGAAAATCTTAAAACAAAGCATGGTACCTGTGTACCTAATTTCATTAAAATCGGCGAAGTACAAGAATAAGTCGTTTAAAGTTATAATAATAAGATTCCAAAAAATGGTACAAATTTGATATTAAGGGACAAACTAAGCTCTGAAAATGTGTAGGCAAGGGTTTTTACATACTGATATACATATATTTCACATCTTCAGAGTGAGTTTTACGAAAAGTCATATATGATGCAAACACTGAATTAAGATGTCGATAAAAGGTAGATTAAAAAACCGGTCCTATTCTATAATCTATATCGTGAGCGGAAGACCATAGTAACATTAAAGTGTTCTCCAACAAAATGGGAGCTAAATAATTCTTATATCCAAAAAATTCTAGCTCTCCAATCGCATTCTAATGCCATTCTACAAGAGTCGATCACTAGCATCTTTCCCGACTCTAGAATTACGAGACTTATCTTATGTATATGGCAATAACAAATCATCTATAGTTGGAAACTCTATTTGTCAAGGAAGTGGGTTTGTGTTGACCTATTTCACTAAGGATCCGAAGCCTTAACCCCTTATTAGTCACACGAAAAAAGAAAAAAAAGTTAAGAAATCGTTCAAAAATATCCTGGGGGCTCTCTAATTTGTAGTATAAATTTAAAATAAGCGCACTACAAAGTGAAACGAAATTTGGCCCCAAACATGTCGTATTTACAAAAGCGTCTAGTCCTGATTATCAGAAACAAAACAAAAACAAATTATATCTGCTGTATATTGGAACGATTTTCCGTCATCCCTTGCAGATGCGCTTTTCCAGACTAACTCAAATTTGATTACTTTTAAGGTTTTCTTATTGAGATTTACTACTAACAATTTGCTGGTGTTTTACGGCCTTTATATTTCAAGTATCCTGGTTCGGTACGAGCTTGAGACCTACTAATAATTCTTGGGTTATATTAATAATTTTTTAAGGTTCTGATTTTTTGCTATAGTCTCGCGGTTTGGAAATTCATATGAGTTCACGCATAATTTATTTAAGATATTTTTTTTTTTTTGTTTGATGGAAAAGTTTAATATGAACATGCAAAATATCACACAAAGCCTGAAGAAATGTCACGTTGTTCATCCATTTTTTGTTTTTGAATCTTTCACTTTTTGCTTGGCATATTCAGTTTCGTTTGTATGTATGTGTATTTTTGATTTAAGTCTTTGTAGTGCATATTTCGCTTATTTGCACTTTTTCAATCAATTCTGCTAGTATTTATTAAAACTAAATGCAAACAAAAGTTAATTAAATTAATAAAAACCTCTGTCAACGCTACTGCTCACTCACATCGATCAATTATCAGTATGCAACAATAAATAAACAGAAATGTTTCGATATGTGAATATAACGATTTTCTTTTTTTTTTAATGAAATATTGTCTACATGGGTCAAGCAGTTTAATAGTATTAATTTTTCTACGTTTAACGTTTTCAGAAAAAAGTTGTGGAAATGTGTGGTATTTTGCTATGGAATTGTTTTTTTTTTTTTTTTTTGGTTCAACATGTTTTCAGTTATCCATAAAAATAAAAAATTAAATATGTATCTATTTTAAAAAAAATAAATAACTTTGCTCAATGGTATTCAGCTGCACTGTTTAAGTAATCCATTCACGTAGTCGCACCTTAACTAGGTAACCCTAAAATCCATCATTCTATTGGGTGGCTAATCAAGCGATTGAAGACTATTTTGGGTCAGCGTCTAAAACGCAACTTGCTAAGCTATCAATCGCAATTTAAACCAAATAAACCATTTCTCAAGAAGCTAAAACTGAAAATACTAAAACCGTCCTTCAACTAAAAGAATAGCAAAATAAATTGCTAACACATCATGAAATGAAACGCTTAGGATTTGTTGCGGCGCACGTTTGAAAATTTCAACTTTTTTTTCTTCTACTTCCATTTTTTTTTTCTTTTTTTAAAAAGTATTTCAAATCGTTTTTGGTTTTCATTTTACCGCTATATCCGCACTTGAAAAAAAAAAAAATTGAGTACATTTTTTTGAGTACATTTTTTTTTTTTCATTTCATTTGTCAATCCTTTCTACCCTTATCAAAATGGGGGCAAGACCATGCTTTTTTCCCTACACAATCTAAATGGTTTTGGCGCATTTGTTTTGCTTTTGTTGTGAAAGTTGAAAGGAAAAAGAAAAGTTAAAAAAAAAACAACAACAATAAACAAAAGTCGATATTTTAGTTAAACACGCGAGTTTTTGTTGTCTCATTCAACAACCTTTTGTTTGTAATCCAATTTCATACCCCCCCTCCCACGCTAGACAAATTCTTCGTTGTCTGTTTATTCTATAGCTGACTTTACTTTGTTTATCTGCGGTATGTTTGTGTTTGTTTTTCTTGTTATCAACGTTGTTGTTGTTGTTGAAAGCACACAACGCGCACTCAATTAAATGTCTAAAACATCCAGACATCCAAAAACAAAAACAACTTTAATGCAGAAAACAACAAATCACTCAATCACTTTAAAACCAAAAGTGAAGCATACTTTCAGGGATTAACCTGTAGGGGAAAGGCCTTCACTCTACCTATGACACGTTGAATTTGTAATCGAAAATGCTGCACAGTGTAGGATTTTGTTACACAGAATGATATAAAATGAAACAAACTTGTAACGAATTCATCATTTTAACATTTTAAAATCACGGTTTGTGTCTAGGATTGTGAGTTGTCAGAACGCTTACTCCAAACTTGAGTTTGGCTTTTTTCCCTTTTTGCACCAGGTATGCTATGGTTTCTGAATAAAATAGTTGGCACAGGGTGACCTTGCAAAATATAAAAATATTCATTATATCACCAACAAACTTCACTTTTTTTTTATAAGGGAAAAAAATTTTTCCTGTTCAATTCAACAAAAAACTTTTAATAATTAATAAAAAAAATATTAAGAAACCCAAAAAACAACAATAATTTTTCGCTGCAGAAAAAATTATTAATAGATCTATAGCTCGTACCGAACCAGGATACTTCAAATATAAAGACCAGAAACACAAGCTTGTTGTTTGTGTAAAATCTCAATAAGGGAATCCTATTATATATCATTTTATATTAAAATCCTTGTTCAATATAACTTTGACTGATTTTAAATATCTTTTTTAAGTAGAGTAAAGATTTTAATTAAAAACGCACAACGACTATGATTATGGGCCAATATTTTTTTTTTTGGTCTGTTACAAATAAAACGTCCTCCACTGTGCGCTTTCAATCACCTTTCCTTTGTCGGTGCACCATTTACTCTCCCTCCTCGCACTCTACAGTTTTTAATATCAAACGCTTACCCTGCTTAGTCGGTCAGTTGGAAAATCCAATTGTCTGCCGCGTTGCTTAGCTCGATGTCGTCTCGTCTAACTTTGGTTTTGTTGTTGTTGTACGCTGCTAACTAACCAGCTAACATGTAGCATTCCTTCCTCGATTAATGTTTATCTAAAGTTATTCGTTTGACTTGTCTATGTGTGAACTTACCACCCAATAAGCATTATGAAATGAGTGTAAGCATTTCTTAAGAATTAGAATTTGATTTTACTGCAAGCATTTGGGCATTTTTGAATATACATTTTTAGGTAGTCGATCATCTGAATTCTTTGATTTTGTCCCTTGGTTGCCACCTGGATTTTAAATCGGAGCTATTTTGTTTCGTATCTATCTAAATATTTGTTTAAGGGCTCCTATGTCGGGGTGCCACTCACTACAATAGCATTTCTTTTTTAATGCAACAACCAATTAACCTGTTTCACGCTGGAATTTTTTAAGGGATTGCCACCTATGTATTTTTTTTTTATAACGAAATGAGATACGCTATTAAGTGTAATCAAAAGTAGCACTTCAAAAAAAATGTAATAAGGTTGCCACCTAATACAGTTTTATACGAAGTTTTCTATCGAAGTCTGTGAACCCGCTCAAATAAAATTACTCACCTTTTTATTCGCTTCATTAGTAAGGTTGACTCCCGATTAGCTACAAGTTGATACCAAAATAAAATTGTTTGCTGGGTAATATGGCTGTTATGAATGTTGTGAACGTGTTGAGACGCATAGGAATCCATTAAGACCAATTGACCTCAATGCCATGCGTGCTTTTAGCCGCTACAAAATATTTTACACCTCTGTCTATCTATCCCCAGCAAACCATATGAGCTCAGAATGAGCGCATAAAGCACTCTTTCCTCTGAGCGCTCACACTCATAATGAGCTCATAAAACAATCATAAACAGTCATAAAACGCTCATATTTGAGTGTCATTTTCTATGAAACTGGTCACTCATAAAAGAGCTCTCAGTTTCATGCATAAAGCAGTCTTTTATGAATGAATTTCTGCACGCATTTAGAGCTCTAAAACCAGTGCATAAAAGAGTCTTTTTTGACCTTTTTTCCACGCATTAAGAGCTCTAAAACCAGTGCATAAAAGAGCCTTTTTTGACCTTTTTTCCACGCAGTAAGAGCTCTAAAACCAGTACAAAAAATAGTAATTTTTGATGTTAAATATTTCTATGTATGGACCAAAATAAAATAAATAAAAAATTAAAAATAATTCAAAATATAAAGTATTATTTTATTCATTGACAATAAATATTATTACTAAAAAAATAAAATTAAAGAAAAACACGTCTTCACCTTTTCAAAATTACAAGCAAACTAACTTATTTTTCTTTATTTTGCATTTCACATGTTTATATATACTGTTACCGAAAACGCTCATATTTATGGGCATGTGCAAAAAAAACTCATAAAACGCTCATATTTATGGGCATGTGCAAAAAAAACTCATAAAACGCTCATATTTTTGCGCACGTGCAGAAAAGACTCATAAAACGCTCATATTTAGGCGCACGTGCAGAAAACACTCATAAAAACGCTCATATTAGAGCTCAGAACTAAGAGCGCTCCGAAGCTGGTTTGCTGGGTCTATCTATGTTTCTATGTATGTGTGTATCTATTCACTGTATCCACGTGTTAGTTGAAATGTATGTTATGTCTCTCTAATTGTAACGAGAGTGGCATACGTACTCAATCTTGCTTTCAACTGACATAATCGCTTAACTCGTGAGTGCCCAGTTGAACCACTTAAGCCCAGCTGAATCTCATCATTGACTACTTCCTCTCGCCACACTATGATGCCAGCAGTAATTCAACTGGTTGGTGAGTGGGCTGCCAACACTTTTCAACTTTTGTTTGTTGTAGTCTTCTTCCCTAATTTTTCGCAAAGTAAAGTGCTGCCTGAGAGGTCTGAAGTAGGCTTTTGTATGCAAAAGCTGTGGAGTTTGAAGCGTTAACACAAAGTCCAAGCAAATGCAAATGTAAACTATGAAACGTATGTGGAGAAGTGTGCGAGGTGCTTTAAATAAATTTCGCACTCTCTCAATGCTGACCTATGGACACTGGGCGGCGAGGTTTCAAGTGTCGGTTGGTTCCAATTCATTACACAGAAGGGTGTTTTCTGTTTTTAAACATTTACTTCATGATGAGCGAAGTGTTCAGAAAGGAATAGATTTAAATTAATTTTTTTTTCGCAATTTTATATTTCGTCATTACTAATCATTAATTGCCATCAAATCCTTTGTCCAGACTGATTGGCTCTTGGGCAAAAAAACAAAAAAAGTTCATTACCCTGCGCTCGTAAGTAATTTGAATGATCGTTCGATGATATTTTTCTAAAAACAAGCTATGGTCAAGTTATTTAAAAATAGTATCTAGAAATATTTTACTACTTATTTTTAACTCGGCGATGGCAACACTTCTCATTTGCTGACTTAAAGCCATTTTTTCTACAAAACCATTGGCTTCCATTACTTTTTTCACATAACTTATTCATAGCTTAATTAAACACTTCAATTACTTTTAAAAGGCTTAAATGAAGTAAAGATTGTGAAATATAAAAATGTTTTAATAATATAAAATTTTAACGGTTGAGTGACACGAGTAAAAAATCAATAACTATACAAAATATGAAAACATGTATATATATGTAGATAATAATGACACATTAAGGGTAATTCCATAACATTGAACAAAGCGTTATTTTACTGGCTTCTGTTTCCACGCAACACGGCTAGTTACAGATTTGAAAATAAAAAAACAAAAATTTTCAAAAACTCCTACTTAGGTGATAAATCTGCAGAGAAATGTTTTTTTGATTGCAATTAAAGGTAAAATACCTTTTCTACTTTATGAAAAAATTTTCAACGACGTCAACCTGCAGTATTCGATAAATTATTTAAAAAAATATACATATTTACAAGCAACTTTCAAACAACTTTTTTTAGGATTTTCACATAAAACTCTTCTACGATAAATCAAAACTTTTGAAACAAATTTCCAGCACACCGAAAGTAGGCGTTTTTATCACAAAAGTATATCTAGTGTGGAATTGCCCCAGTGCATAAAAGATACATATTTGTATACGCAACCTCTTTATTTAATATCTGCATTTCATTAATAATTAAAAGTCTTTGCTGTAAAAAATTGTGTGGAGTAAAATATTTGGTTAAACTTTTTAAAGATATTTTGTAGGTTATACCTTTGAAGCCAGCAAAGCTGAATAATATAACAAGACAAGATAAATTAAAATAAAGCACATTTTAAATTGTATGCGCATAGCTGTGGTTGAAAGCAATTATTATGTCACATACAATTTTATTTAAAGCTTAAAACTTCACTGTCAAAATCTGCAGACAATTTAATGGTTCATTGACACTTATTTTCATTGCAACTTAATCCCATTTTGTTTTTGCAATTTTTGAACAAGCCATTCGCTAATTAAACATTTTTTTATTGCAACAATTTAATTTCATTATAGATTAAAACAATTAAATAATTTTTTTTTTTTGGTTTTCTTTCAGAAGCATGCCCAGCGCTATAAAAATTAATTTTTCCTGCAAATTGTGAGAGTTCTTTTTTTAATTCAACTTATTTAGCTAAGTAACGATAAGCAGCATGGCAAACACGTTTTATAAAAAAATCAAAGCGCTATAAAAAAAAAATTGTGTTAAAGCTTTGCTATGAATGAGCTTAATAAAAAGTTATTCAAGGAAAGCTTATAAGCTTGAAAAATTCCAAATTGCAAAGTATAAATTTTAGGTGTCTTTAAAACTCGTCCGAAATTTTACGAAATTTTATTAGTTCAATTTTCTTCAGCCTTGAATCATATGATAAGTTTCTCAGCAAACCCGATTTGGATTGAACTCCACCAACTACAGTCTGATTTTTAGAAATGGCGTTTTGGGAAAATTGTAGGCGTGGCAAGGTATTGAAATATTTGTAAAACGGCTATAAGAGGTTCCTTTAAGCTGTTATTACTGCGGAAAAGGTCAAACAATTTCAAAGATTTTTAGATCACAATTCACTGTAAAATCTGTTATTAAAACCCAATGTTTAGACACATTAAAAACTCGATCCGAAAAAACGATAATCTAATAAAATAAACGGTTTGAAAAAAAGAAGCAATTACTAAGTCATATCTAATTCATAACTAGCCTTAATCTATGTATATCATTTGGGGACACCACCCGTCTTAGCTCAGTGCCTAAACAATGCTTTCAACCTTCTTCTCTAACATGGCTTTCTAATTTGCGGTAGCAATTGTCTATTGTTTATTATGACTCTTTAGCAAATTTTTTTATTCCAAATTTCTCATGAAACTAGCTATTCGTCTTAAGCTAAGTCGATTAATTACAAAGTCTCATTTTCCGATTAATCATAATTTCAATTCAATTTAATTAGGCAGAAAACTGGTTGATATCAATCATATAAATGAAACAATTTCATTTTTTTTTTCAACTACGTTTACCATTCTGCCAGAATGATTTTCCTTGCAACCATTATTATCATCCTCTAAGAATCATTTTTGTTCATTTGTAAATGCTGCAACAAACCAAATCTCCCTTTTTCGGATTAGAGTCCATCTGAGTGTGTGTGCATGTGTGCTATATTATTTCTGTCATTATTGGTCACTTAATTGAATGATGGCAATATAAATACATATGTCAACCAAACATGAACAAACGAATTGCTATAGTTCCACGTTTGACCATACCCTGTAGTCGAACCAACTAGTAACAAACTACTTATGCACATCAAGCCCAGCTAGCTAGCGAACTGTATTTTTCCCATATAAGCAACTGATATTTTTAACATGGAGATGTTCTACGAGATGCTAGATATGTTTACCAGTCTCAAACTAGTTCAAAATGAACCATCAAGTTTTAATGCAGTAAGAAAAAATTATTTAAAAGCCATCCAAATCAGTGAACAAGTACTCGATGCAGTTTCCCGACGTCACTGATTCTAGTCCTAGTGAGGACTCGCATTGTTCCAACTCTCGACATTTCAGTCGTCTGCATAATTTGGAATTTTTACTGGTACAAGTTTAGTACATTTTGGATTGGAAATTCTAATCGTATGTTTCTTGACTAATTGGCTGCTTTCACTACAGGGTATATATTTAAATGTATATACATACATCACAGCAGTCACTTTCAGTGTTGCACTATGGGGCGGTCGACCTATTTCTGTGTCAAAAGTCAATTTTAAAAATCTGACAAATATAATTAATGTAACTTGGCAATCAGAAATTATTTGTCACAGTTGCAATAATATAGAAAAAGTTTGGGTTTTTTTTTATAATTGGAAAACTTTCGAATTTAATACACCAGTACCAGGTTGTTCATAGAAATTTTCATTTTCTTGAATGCAAGAGACCACACTTAACTTTTATTAAGTTTTTCTAAGTTTGTACAATTTTGACCACCAAAAAAAAAATATCTGCCCCACAGTGCAATGTATTACATTAGTAGATGATGCATTTTGTATTACTGTAGAAATTCTTGATTTCATGCGGTTTTTGGAAGTCAGTTGTGCATTGATGAGAATGCGTACAAACATAAATAAATATATACATATGTGCATCTTCGATTCCTCAGGGTAAAAGTGCCAAAAGGTTTACTGCATTGTTACGCATAATTGTACAGGATGTCTTGTGGTTATTGGCAGGCTACGAAATAATTCCAATTAAAACAATTCCATTTGATAGATTTCTTGAAACTATTTGATATGATCCAGACATGCATTAGTGTGCGTGTATTGGTTAGAAAATCTATGTGGCTGTATAAATTTGTGCACACAGCAAATTATCTTTGTTCAAAGTGTCGGTGCAGTAATTTGTTAATTAAATAAATTATCAGTTTCTCTGAAATGTCAATCAATTAAAAACTATTTGCATAGAAATAAGTAATGAAGAGTTGGTATTATATTTCTCAAACAACTTGCCATTAACTGAATTTTGAATATTTTTATATTTAGTTGAATAGTTCATTCACATTCCATTAAAGATTTATCCAATTCCTCATAATTTTCCAACAAGCTGAATTTTAGAGAATTTACACATCCATTTAATTTATTTTAACTTCAAATAACTATACATTTGTTCAGACGCTGCATAACACATTTAGAAGAAAAAGAAAGAAACGATATCTACGGAAGTATTCTGTTTCCTTCAGTGCACTGTTATTAAGGTTTCAATCAAGCTCTTTGATATAACTACTACGCTCTATACTGAATTCATTTTGTTAAATATATTGTTCTTCTCTCAATTTTCATTTAGCTTGTATATTCGAGTTTGTTGAGCAGCAGAAAGAAAATTAGAAAATTATGCAGGAGTAGAATTTCACTAAGCAGCAGTTGCATATTCACAAAGTATACAACAAACAAACACCCGCTTGGTAGAAGTTTCGAAAACATAGCATCATACCCGTGCTAAATTGGGTTGTTGAGGCAGTACGTCTCTCTACTCTAGTAACAACAAATACAATGCTTCGCTGTGTCTAATTAGTTTGAGACAATAGCAAGTTTTCTATGCCACACTTAATTTGATTTCACTTGTGTCGACGTCAAACAATCAGAAGAAAAGTAAAGATATATAAAAACAACTGAGGTAGAAGCCGAAAATTCTATACCTAGCTGTAACATGTTACATGCGAAGAAAGAGGCTAAAATAAAATAATATAAAATAAAATAAAATAAAATGAAATAAAATAAAATAAAATAAAATAAAATAAAATAAAATAAAATAAAATAAAATAAAATAAAATAATTTTGTTGTTGGATTTTTGCGGTCTATTTTGTTTACATATTTGTAAGTTTTTGCAATAAATAATAAATAAAATAAAATAAAATAAAATAAAATAAAATTAAATAAAATAAAATTAAATAAAATTAAATAAAATTAAATAAAATTAAATAAAATTAAATAAAATTAAATAAAATTAAATAAAATTAAATAAAATTAAATAAAATTAAATAAAATTAAATAAAATTAAATAAAATAAAATAAAATAAAATAAAATTAAATTAAATTAAATTAAATTAAATTAAATTAAATTAAATTAAATTAAATTAAATTAAATTAAATTAAATTAAATTAAATTAAATTAAATTAAATTAAATTAAATTAAATTAAATTAAATTAAATTAAATTAAACTAAATTAAATTAAATTAAATTAAATTAAATTAAATTAAATTAAATTAAATTAAATTAAATTAAATAAAATAAAATAAAATAAAATAAAATAAAATAAAATAAAATAAAATAAAATAAAATAAAATAAAATAAAATAAAATAAAATAAAATAAAATAAAATAAAATAAAATAAAATAAAATAAAATAAAATAAAATAAAATAAAATAAAATAAAATAAAATAAAATAAAATAAAATAAAATAAAATAAAATAAAATAAAATAAAATAAAATAAAATAAAATAAAATAAAACAAAATAAAATAAAATAAAATAAAATAAAATAAAATTAAATTAAATTAAATTAAATTAAATTAAATTAAATTAAATTAAATTAAATTAAATTAAATAAAATTAAATAAAATTAAATAAAATTAAATAAAATTAAATAAATTTAAATAAAATTAAATAAAATAAAATAAAATAAAATAAAATAAAATAAAATAAATTAAGGAACCTTATGCAACCCTTAGTACTAACCGCAACTAGGTATGAAAATGTAAAATATCAACAATGCCGAAAAGTGCGCTACCATTGCAAGTTTGTTGCGAATTGCGCCATTTTCTTTGCGTTTTTTTATTGCTCTCTAAAATTTTTATAGTACAAGCACTTTCAATTTCCATAGAATTGTGGCAACCCCTTTCAGGGCTTACGCAATTACTTTGAATTTCGTTTCTAGTACATGGACTTGGTTATTTATTTGTTTGTTTTTCTCTCCCTTGAAGTGTTACAAATTGCTTTAAATTGTATGAAAAGTATTGCTTGGAGCACTTTAATCAGTTACTCAGTTGTTGCTGCATACAAAGGGTTACAGTTGCTATAGTGGCTTCGTTGTGAGTTCGTTGTATTTCGCTTTTTTTATATTTCACTTAGCGCTCTTCTTAGTCATTTAAGCTTTAAATAAGCGGAAAAGCGTTGTTTAGAAAATTAATGTTAGAGAAAATTAAAGACCGAATAATCCTTTTTTAATGTTCTTTTAATTTGAAAAGATTTCTCGACGCTGCTTTTGTATTTCTATTTTACTTTTGTGTATGGTTAATCCATTAATGCAAGTAATTAATTTTGAATTTATTTCTAATTTCAGGTAAGCATTGGATTGTCATTAAATGTAGATATTTCATGTAGAAAAAGTCGAAAAGGGAAAATCGTAAAAATATAAAAAGTGAGAGTTTGAGGTATGTATATGGTTCGGATAAGGTTGGGTGTATGCAACTTATGTCGCTTTTATAAGATTTTATAAAAAGCTACATATGTGCAGATTTAGTTTTCAAGGTTCTTTAAAACAATTTCAAATAAGCGCTTGCTAGGACTGAGCAAGCAATTGAGAAATAAGCCTTACAAAATTATATTGGAGCTGTTTTAATCCAACCGGTAAAAGTTGTAGCGTTGCCAATAAGAAATCAAATAGCACTTAAATTTTTTTCCGATTTTTTTAAATAAATTTTTATTATTATATTTATATTTTATTTTTAGAAATCATGAAAAATAATGATAATCATTTTTTTATTTTCTCTATTTTATTTTTTTTTACTCTTATTTTTATATTTTAATTTCTTTTTACTTTTTTTTGTAAACTTTTTTTAATAATCATAAAAAATTAATTTATCATAATTTTTAATTATGCTTTTACTTAGTTTTTTAACTTTGTTAAATGTATATTTTTGATTATTTTTTTATTAAATTTTAGTTTTTATAAAAACAATAAAATTTAAAAATTTTTTTTTTAAATTTGTTTTTTACTTTTTTTAAACTTATCTCTTTGTTTTTTTTTATTTCATTTTCATTTTTTTAATAATCATAAAAAATTATTATTTTTTTCTTTTTATTTTCCATATTTTTTTTTTTTTTTTTGTTTTTAATAGTTTAATTATGACTCTTTTATTTCCATTATTTAATTTTTTTTTATTTTTATATTTAAATTTTTTTCTACTATTTTTTTAATTAATCTTTTTTTTAATAATCATACAAAGTAATTAAGTAAGTCTCCATAGAAAAGGTAATACATCCTTGGCGATTCTTATCGGCTTTGACATAACCATCTTAAAAACATCTTTTGATTGCATATAAGACAGCTGGAAGTGGCTCAAATATTGTTTCGGAATGCGTTAGAAACTCCACAGCTGAGAACTTTGCATTTTCCCTACAATGCTGCATCATGCTCAAACTAACATTTATCATTTCTCACATATACTAACGACTTGCTAACGATGCGCCACATAAGTACCACTAAATTACATACATTTGAATGCTATAAGCAAGGCAAATGAATTTTCTAGTGCACTTGTATGCGTGTGTACATGTGTGTGTTTGTATTGCTTTTGTATGGTGCATTCATAGAAATGTATAAAATTAGGTTGTTTCTGTTGTAACAATATTTCAACAGTATGGCACAGCATGCTGGAATTGGGTTTGTTTTTGTTGTTACACATATTGCTCAAGCGGCGAACATAAAAAACAGATGTGAAAAATTTATAGCTTGAACGAGTAGTAGCACTATTCCCACATAAATGCATCCTAATGCAAGCCCCTTTTTGAGGGTCAGCAGAATGTTGATTGTGCATAACGGTCCATAAATTGAAATGCACACGCTTGCAAGGAGATATATATGTATATGTATTTGTCAGATGCGGTGAGAGTATTTGAGTTTAGTGGTTATCTATCAAAGCTTTACAACAACCACATTTGTGTTGGGAAAATAAAAATTTATTAGAACATTATGTTTCACTGTTGGTGGTAATAAGATTTATGTGTGAAGAAATGCATACGATATAAAAACAAAATATATATATATATATGAAATAAAATATAAGTTTTGTGTTTTTCTTGCCTTTGGTGCACTTTTTGTTCAATAAAAATAAAAATAAAAAATTATGGTACTTCTAATCAGACCTGTTAAATAATGACTAACCATTTGAATGATTATTAAATACATTGCGCTATCCTCAGAAAATTGTTTAATGATTAATTGCCAGTAGCTGCGACATTTTAATGATTAATATTTGATCAATTAATAATTTAACTAATATATTTTATTTCCATGACTACAAAACATTTTTGATATGATTATTGGATTAATGTCAGTTAATGCTGATTATTTTTGAATCTTTTGAATTATATGATTAACCTGATTAATGTAATTAAATGATTACACACTGTTGTTTTTAATTGAAAATTATGAATAATTTCTACGCTTTTATTTATTATTCTTTTTAATGGAAATTAATCGTGATTATTTAATTAATCATTAAAATTAAAAGAGCTAAGGATATTAATCATTATTTATGTTAATGGGAATTTAAAAGGTCTGATTTTTACTTACAATTTCATTTCACATAATTTAAGATTTCGATCCATCTAAACTCAATAAAATTTCGCACTATTACTTCGATGCCAAAACAGGAAAAAATTTCAATTACGCGTAAAATTATTGAAACGAAATAGAATCGTATTTACTGCTTTATGAGAAAAATGTAAGACTAAAATTTTTTTTGTGCTGCATTCACAATTTCTGACCAAATGTATTTTAATTAATTTTACTATATTCCGTATACTCTCCTAATATCGCATTTTATTATAACGAATTATTTTAAATATTTCATTTACAATTTTATACGCAATGATTAAGAATTTTTTTTTTAATTTTCAACCCTTATTTAAATAACTGATTCTGAAATAATTTGCCAAATATCAAACATCCCGATTTGCAGGTGCTGCATATAAAGTTTATCTATCGAGAATCACCATTGGAACAGTAGTTATGATTGGTTTTAATCAATAGCAGTGCCATCACCATTATTTAGTAATCAATACATTTCTAGGATAATTCACACTAAAATTACTATTACCAATACCATTAAACCACTACCACGAAAACCATTATCACTCGATTACAACCAATAATGTGCCATAACTCATGTTCACTGTGCCTTGTTCTTCTTCCCACCCATTTTGGCTTAACTTTAGCCAATCCTATTGCTTAAAATCTTATAGTTTTACTTCATCTTAACTACCATCAATCTACGTATCATTCCAACAGCTAAGTCATCTTAGTTTTCGGCCACAAAAACAGTCAGCTTTCAATACAAATTGACAACATATGACATTTAGCAGCGTCACGTACTCAATACATACTTGTAAACAAACGCCCACATATGCACACATCTAGATCTACATGTATGTATGTATGTATGCATATGAAAATCCTATGCGCTATGCCATTTGAACAAAACCACCAACAAATATACGAATATGTCCACATGTATACATTTACGACTATAGTGCATTGTGAGCTCGTAAATCTTGGCAGACGATTTGTAATGTTCGTGAAAAGAATGTTAGATCATGGTTTCATATGGATTTGCTTAGATGTATGTATGTATGCATCGGTGTGTGTATGTATGTTTGCAAGTTTAGTTACGGCTGCTTTTGGTATGAATTCGCCAACACTTTTTTTTTGCCTCCAACGCGTTGCTTCTTCCTCCTTTGCATTTTGCACTACGTATTACAACGACCTCGATTGTTGGTGTCACAATTTGTTCCCGCTGCACTGACATTAGTAGAACATACATAACAATAAAGAAGGGCAAGACAAATAACAACAATAACAATGCCAACAATAATAACAACTACAAAAAAGGGCATCAGTATCAGCATCAACATCAACATCAACATCAATTCGTTGAACAAAAACGCGAACTTTAGCTCTTGGCGAAATACAATTTTGTAAGTAAAACTCAATACCACACAACGACAGGAAATCGAGGACCAAAGTAGCGGCTGTCGGGAGAAGCATAAAGTTAGAGCAGCAACAAGAGGGGATGTGGTTGTCATTGTGTGCGGCGAAAGGAAAGTATGCAGCTTTAGTTAGGAACGTGATACATGGATTTGGGTGAAATATTACTTTGACTCATACAGATGCGCTTACAAGGAGGCATGTTGTGGCCAGCAAACATTTCGATAAATATTTTTGAAAAAAGCTTAAACTAAGCTTGGTTGCATAAACATTTTGTAAACGTTTTTAATGTGAGATTTATTTCAAAATTTTTAATTATGTTTTTTTTATAGGTAACGTAAATTAAAAAATAAAAATAAAAAATCTATAAACTGATATTTTGAAAGAACACTTACAAAAAGCTTTTTATAAAAATCATTATTTAAAACTAAATTTTTAAGTTAGTAATCAACGTGACTTTTGGTTTATACAACGCTTGCTTTCAAACATTTTAAAAGCTTAGTATATATTTCGGCAAGCTTTTAGAAAGCTGTTCTTATATTACTTTTGCTTCTTGGGTACATTTATAAATCTTTTGTTAATGTATATGTGTATGTCCACAAATGCATTAGCTTAAATCCTGGTACTTTTGGTTTGCATTTTCGACAGCTTGAATAACACGTTGCGCTGCTCGGTTCGTTGCACTTGCTATTTCAAATAACTAAATGGGCAAATAATGTGCAACATTTTGCACATTACAACTACAATAATGGCCATCAAGTATGCTACAGGGAAATCAAGAGGTTGTTGTTAGGAACTAGTACTAGTCCGATTATAAGTATGCTACCACAGTTAATTATGCTGGTTTTCAAAGAAATTTAATTGGACAATCTCAAGCAACGACAAGTGCTTTTGCTAATGACAACTGTGAGCGCTTGTCTCTTCTCAATTTGTTCAAAGCGAAAGTTAGACCAATCCTCTGGTGAGGAACTGGAGATGTTTGTACCATTTTGAAGCTTTTAAAAAAGCAGTACTTCCTATTCGGCAACCTAAAACTAGCTCTGAACCAGAAATATCCATCTGGATTCTACTTGAATTCTCTCTTCTTGTGTGTTTTTGTTTTATGTAGAAAGCTTGCCGTATTTATTAAAATTTAACAATGCCTGACATTACAATGTCCTATATTTGCTTGCCACATCTGCTACACATTGTTGTTTGTAATGTGCTGAAGTTTTGAGCAATACGAGTTTTTAAATTTTATTTTGTGGTTGAAATTAAAAAGATATTTCTAATGCAAAATTGTGCTTGAAAATTAAAATTGTATTTTATTTCAAATAATGAATGAATTGCGCGTGCTGTTGCTGTGCAAAGCTGGCATTTATTTTGAATGTGTAAGTGAAGTCGAAACAATAATAACACAGTGCAACAGCCATTTTACACTTTTGAAGCGACCTAGTGGAGATTGTTCATCTGGTCGAGTTATACACGAAACGCGCTTTAAAAAGTTTCTAACACCCCCAAAATCTGGTTTTAAGGCCAAAAAACCGTTTTTTCAGTTTCTTCGTAAAAAAAAATTCAATAAAAATCCAATTTTCAACCGATTTCAAAATTCTTAACGGTGTTGGGTAGAGAACTGTTGGCAGTTTCGAAATATATGCAGTGTTTTATTCATTTGAAAAAAGTATGATATATTTTTTAAGCCAGAAGTTGCAATTTTTGGAAATTTCATCCGGTTTTCCGGTTTCGACGTCATTTTTTTGCCACTCATTAACAATGAATGAACCTCTTTGGGCATGTGTCATCGAGAGGCATTCATTACTTAATTATACCATTTTTTATGTTTTGAAATGGACTTCAAGTTTTCTCGTTATGAAGCATTATCAAAAATCTAACATTTTTATTTCCAGGGGCACCCCGTGTAAGTGAAAAAATGGGCTAACTGTTAGGACATCAATTATAATTTTTAACAACAAATAGTGATTTTTAACGATGGTTTGATTAATAATTTCTTGTTTCCATGAAATATTACAAACATTTTTTTTGACACCAGATGCATTTTAGGCCATTTTAGAGCCATAATTTATTGGATTAGGCTGCATAACTTGAAAACTTGAAGTCCTTTTAAAAAAATAAAAACCGGCATATTTAAGTAGTGAATGCCTCTCGATGACACATGCCCAAAGAGGTTCATTCATTGTTAATGAGTGGCAAAAAAATGACGTCGAAACCGGAAAACCGGATGAAATTTCCAAAAATTTCTACTTCTGGCTTAAAAAACATATCATACTTTTTTCAAATGAATAAAAAACTGTATATTTCGAAAGTGTCAACAATTCTCTACCCAAAACCGTTGAGAATTTTGAAATCGGTTGAAAATTGGTTTCTTCATGAATTTTGTTTTAAGAGGAAACTGAAAAATCGGTTTTTTGGCCTTAAAACCAGATTTTGGGGGTGTTAGAAACTTTTTAAGGGGGGTTTCGTGAATAACTCGATCAGGTGAACAATCTTAGCTAGGTCGCTTCAAAAGTGTATTTAATTTTGTTTTTTTTGTGGCACTGTGTAATTATAAAAAAGAGTTAACAAAATATTTGGAAAAAATATTCTTACATCTAAATTATATAACAAGATTTTACCCTTGCAGCTATTGCGCCCACGAAAAGAAAGTAAGAACAATTCTTATGTTTACATCTGCTTTAAAACTACCAATGACACATAAAAAGACTTAAAAAAATAAATTGTTACACCCGTAAAAACACATTTTTTTGGTAATAAAAGGTTTTTTCGATCTATTGTTGCACACAAATTCTTTCCTTTTATTACATATATCAACATTCATTTAAAAATTGTAAAATTTTATTTATTCTCAACATATTCGAAGTGCGGTAGATTTGTATACATGCATACCGCATACTGTGTAAATATGGACTTTAGGATGGGTCGAAAATAAAATAAAATAAAATAAAATAAAATAAAATAAAATAAAATAAAATAAAATAAAATAAAATAACATAACATAACATAACATAACATAACATAACATAACATAACATAACATAACATAACATAACATAACATAACATAACATAACATAACATAACATAAAATAAAATAAAGTAAAATAAAATAAAATAAAATAAGGTAAAATAAAATAAAGTAAAATAAAATTAAATGAAATAAAATAAAATAAAATAAAATAAAATAAAATAAAATAAAATAAAATAAAATAACATAACATAACATAACATAACATAACATAACATAACATAACATAACATAACATAACATAAAATAAAATAAAGTAAAATAAAATAAAATAAGGTAAAATAAAATAAAGTAAAATAAAATTAAATGAAACAAAATAAAATAAAATAAAATAAAATAAAATAAAATAAAATAAAATAAAATAAAACAAAATAAAATAAAATAAAATAAAATAAAATAAAATAAAATAAAATAAAATAAAATAAAATAAAATAAAATAAAATAAAATAAAATAAAATAAAATAAAATAAAATAAAATAAAATAAAATAAAATAAAATAAAATAAAATAAAATAAAATAAAATAAAATAAAATAAAATAAAATAAAATAAAATAAAATAAAATAAAATAAAAAAAAATAAAACAAAATAAAAGAAAATGAAATGAAATGAAATGAAATGAAATAAAATAAATCAAAATAAAACAAAATAAAATAAAATAAAATAATTGATATTTTACACAAACAACAAGCTTGTGTTTCCGGCTTTTATTTTTGAAGTATCCTGGTTCGGTACGAGCTATAGACCTTTCGCTGCAGAAAAAATTATTAATAGGTCTATAGCTCGTACCGATAATTTAAAGTAGACAAAAAAAATGAAAAAAAATGAAATAAAATAAAGTTAAATAAAAAAATAAGTAAAACACTGATTTCGCTGAGTATATAGCGACAATTGAAGGTCCGCTTAAATTATATAATTTTTTCCTTTCCCCTTATAGAAAAAAATGGCTCCGTCGTCATTTTCGTTGTATGTATGTAAAAAGATAAGTGCTTGTATTTACAAACTGAATTGGAAACAACTGTTTGCATCGGAAGCGTTTTTTACCATTTCATAATATTTGCCCACTTACTTTTTCATAAATTTTTTTTTGGCACTTCAATTGCAATATTGCTGCTCTTAATTTACAAAAAGATAATTTTACAAACGAATGTGAACAGAATGGTTTCGATTGCTTTTTGTTTTTATTTTATAAAGGATAAAATAGAAATTCCATTGCTTTTGGTTTTTTTCGAACTAGCGTAAAAGTGTGCTTTTGTAAGCAGAACATTAGATATGAAAAATTATAAAATATGCAAAATGTAATTAAAACACATTTTTTTGTAATATTATATCTCCCTTTAGAATGCTCGATTACTTTAAAAAACCAGCTGAAATCTCAAACTAATCTCTCTGACACCCGTCGGCTTCAACTTTCATTGTTCTAACTAAAATAAATCACTCAGGAGATATCAGCTTATCATAAATATAAATTAAGTAATTTATGTATATCCACCCAGCTCAAAATCTTCAAATGCTTACAGGCTTATATGTCAACCAGCTAGATATATGTAGCTTTGTACTCAAAAACATTCCTTACTCATTTAAGTTAGCCGTAAGTGCCACTCTCCCAAAGGCTTTCGTTATTTAATACCATTTACATACTTATACTTAAATGAATATGCATGAGATTAACTAAAGACAACCCCACACTTACAGCAGAGACAGTGCTGCAAACAACAACAACAACAACAACAAGAAAAAATAATAAACCTCGTAAATCCACTACTATCGCTAACGAGCGCTGCTTGTACTATATTCGCATAAATCTATGAATGTACTCGTGCTCACTCTTGCTACGCACTCACGCATACATGCACCATGACGACATTGCCTTACGCATTAAAGACAAAAATTCATGGAAAATTCATTATGTCCATCCAGTGTCATATCAGCATGCCAGGCTGTCTAGTTGACTCGATGGCGAGTTGGATGGTTGCTTGCTTGTAAACATGCTGTTGATGTTACTGTTGGTACTGCAAAAGGAAAACAAAATAAAGTTAAGTAACAACGAGCAACAATTATACATCAACAAATGCAGATATGCTGGTAGAAGTATGGATTTATGTTGCTTGTTCGTGAATGTGTAGATATGTATGTATGTGTGCTTGTGCTTGCTTGTTTATTTATGTGTTTGTGTGAAACTCTGTCACATTATCAGCTTTCATGCAACTGACCGTTCATCTCTTAGTTAGTAATTCCATTGCCAAGTGGCAACCTCGTCTGCCTGTTATTACTCAAAGCACGCTGCTTCGAGTGTCATTCACCATACGAATTTATCACTCATACGCACTGGTGGACCACAGTTAGCCAGCAGTAAGCGATGTAACGAGTACGAGTAGTGTGTGCGGAATTAAGTCGAGTTCCCAATTTACGCCTGCTGTTTTCCTTTACATATTCGTTGAGATAACGCCTTTTTTTTAGTTGGAACATTTTTCACAGATTTTTTTTTTCTTCTTGGTACAATTGCTGCTCATCTTACTTTACTTTTTTAATTCAATTTTACCCACTGCTGATGAGGTGTTGCAGGTACCCTTCATCCATATGCGGCCTCCACATTCTTAAGTCACTACGGTTATTTCCAACTCGTATGTCGCGACTCGACCCCTGGATGTAAAATCATCCGTCTTTCATTATGCTGATTTCGATATGGTATAATTTTCTTTATTGCTCCAGTTTAATATTCCATTTTTTTTTTTTTTATTTTATTTTTTTTATTTTATTTTATTTTATTTTTTTTTATTTTATTTTTTTTTATTTTATTTTATTTTATTTTATTTTATTTTATTTTATTTTATTTTATTTTATTTTCATTTGTTTTATTTTATTTTATTTTATTTTATGTTATTTTATTTTATTTTATTTTATTTTATTTTATTTTATTTTATTTTATTTTATTTTATTTTATTTTATTTTATTTTATTTTATTTTATTTTATTTTATTTTATTTTATTTTATTTTATTTTATTTTATTTTATTTTATTTTATTTTATTTTATTTTATTTTATTTTATTTTATTTTATTTTATTTTATTTTATTTTATTTTATTTTATTTATTTTATTTTATTTTATTTTATTTTATTTTATTTTATTTTATTTTATTTTATTTTATTTTATTTTATTTTATTTTATTTTATTTTATTTTATTTTATTTTATTTTATTTTATTTTATTTTATTTTATTTTATTTGATTTTATTTTATTTTATTTTATTTTATTTTATTTTATTTTATTTTATTTTATTGTATTTTATTTTATTTTATTTTATTTTATTTTATTTTATTTTATTTTATTTTATTTTATTTTATTTTATTTTATTTTATTTTATTTTATTTTATTCTATTTTATTTTATTTTATTTTATTTTATTTTATTTTATTTTATATTATTCTATTTAATTTTTTTTTATTTTATTTTATTTCTTCAATAACTCGAGTCAACATCTAATTAACAAGATATTGCGAAAATGGAAAGAATTAAGGTTTTGAATCCATAGTTTCATTTACTACAGGTTTGCCAGATATGAACGCGAATGGGGCAGAGTTAATTTGCTTAGCTATACAAAGATATTTTTTTCTCCTCTTCCTTTCTAGTCTTACTCTTCATTGATTTCATCACAGCCTACTCCACAATCTATGCTTAACTCAATTTGATACAAAACTTGTGTTATTTGGTATGCAAATGTGACCGGCAACAGCTTTCCTGATTGTTGACCCCTAAATTGTGGTTTCTAGCTACTTTTGTGTACACAAGCTCATAACTTCACAAAAGCATGTTATGTTTGCTTTGAGTAAGGCATAATTTAGGGCGTTCTTTAAAGCTTTTTAAGCGCCTAAAGTTTTGTTGGTTTGGACTTTTGTTTTGCTAAAAAAAATCTAGTTTCTTGGTATATATTTACTTCAGTGTGGAAATTTAGTTTTGTATACCCGTTGTAGCAGTCAGCGCTGAACTGGTTAGGTCCATTTTACTTGTTTTAGTTGTTTTATTTTATTTTGCTTTTTTTTTAAATAGTAATTTATTATAATACAAGCAACAGATGCTATCGAATTAATAAATATATAGAGAGAGGTGAAAGCACAACTATTTGTAACATAAAAAAAAATAATTTTTAAATTAACTGCAAGGGACATATGACGAGATATGCAAGCGGGTCATCGCGAATGTAAAAATAAAAATAAATCAAAAACGAAAAGAGTGTGACCGAGAAAAACTACAACAAAACAACAACAGCAAAAGTAAACCGCAACAGAAACATTTTTAATTATCCTGCTGTCGCACGCCAAAGGGAACAAACCGAACACCAAAACAAAAGAAGGAAATTATACAATAACAATAATAACAATGCTAACGATAAAAGGAGCAACCATTTAAATGTACGCTGAAAAGGGAAAGAAGAGCAAAAATTAAGTAAAAGTAAGTAGACTGGCTGTCAAGGGTAGAGATGCAACAGCAATTTATAAAAGTCAAATTTCTGAAACAAGCAATGAATGCGACAACAACCTGAAAAACAACAAAAACAAACACAGCAGAAGCAAAAATGAAAACAAGAATATCAAAAGTTTAACAAGCAACAGCAGGAGCAACAACGCCAATAACAACAAATGTAACAGAAGACCAAACAGCACGAACATCATCAACAGCATCAATCAACAGACCGTACAAGTAAAAGGCGAGAATAGTACGAAAGGTAATCAAGAATGTAAGAAAATGTAAATAACATGAAAATAAATGAAACTGAATGAAAATTGTAATAAAATTGTAAAATGAAAATAAATAAGTAAAGTCTTTGGTTGGGCACATTAAAACAGCTGTTGCAAACTTCCGCATAAAATTCATTTTCATTTAATGAGGTCTAACAACACGAAACAAAGAGTCAAGTGAGCTGCAAGTTTGAAAGGCACCGAATGTTTTATAGTACGCTGCGGAAGTGCACCAAAAACGAAGAGGTGATTTTGGTGTCTGGGGTTCTTTGAATTTTCAAGAACACCCCTCAAGGATTCACTTTTAAGGGGTGGTTTGATATTAGTTTATCAGTCTCTGCTCCACTCGAGTTCAGATCTGGAAACATTAGAGTAAATAAAATTATGTATTCAAAACACTAATTCTTTCTATTTTCGCAATATCTTGTTAACTAGATGTTGACTCGAATTTTTGTAGTAATTTTGTTGAGTTGAAGCAATATTACATTTGAGATTAGAAATATCATTGCAACTTAATTTTTATTTTGTCCCCAATTTCTAACTCATGTGAAAAACTCATTTGCCACAAATGCAGTAACATGCTTTATCTTATTTTGTCTCAAATATAATTTTAAATTAAAAATAAGGAGAAAAATAAAATTTTACCATCACGAGCATTGTCCAAGTAAGAGAGAAACTGACCGCCAGCAAAACTTTTCACATACAAAACTCGCATACAAACGCATTGCTAACATTAACCCCCTTTGAGCAGCACTTCCCTTGTAAACATACATAACACCAGTGCTGCTCACACGATTTGAATAGGGTCGGCAGAGAATCTCCCAAAATATTATTGTATTAAAGCTAAATTTCGTGAGACCTTCTTGTACCCAAATTCAACGCCAGTGCCTCAGTAGTGTATTCACTAGTGGAAGCGCAATTTCCGAAGCTCCTCTTCCTATGCTGTGCATCACTGATGCTCACATATTAACACTTGAAAGTTTTGCCATCATTGCATGCACTTGCCACTACAAGCCAAAGCTACGAGGTCAGCCAATGCTCTTGCAATGCGCTTATTTTAAGTAGCATAAAAGGAAGGCAGTAAGAAGCTAAAGAAAATAAGATCAACAAAACAAGATTACCAAAAGCCAAGTTATTTTTTGCTACTAAATATGACTGCAACTATTTTGATATTCAAGTAAACAACTTAGTACACAATAAAAGTATGGAGATGTCTTGAACTTGATCGCATGTGTTCTATTTATTAAAATGGAGTTTCGCATTACGAGTTTGTAACTTGTTCCAAGTGAGTCGTCTGGACTACTAAGAAACTTCCAAAATACTTTAATTACCAAAGCCCCGTAGGACCAAATAAATGAAAAGATTGGTTGCTCTTTAAATTACGCTAACAACTATCACTGTCTTGATAATTATTAAAAAACTAAAAGCTTAACTAATCTCTAAAAATTACAAATACAGTTGCAATTAAAATTATTATCACACAATTACCAAAAAAATATATATATACAATAACAATTATAACTATAAAAACAATTGCAATTAAAATTACTATATAATCTTAAATATCAAAAATAATTACAAATATAATTACAGCCACAATTATATTACAATGAAATATTAAATAACAGTTCCAGTAGGGGATGACATCACTGAAAATTAAATTACAATAACAATTACCATTATATTAACATTTACAAACACAACGAAGGCTACAATTGTAATTTCAATAAAAGTTATGATTACAAATAAAATTGCAGTGAAAATATTAATAACATTACAATAAAATTTTAATTAATAGAACTAAAATTACATTTGTAATTATATCCATTACTTTTCACCAAACTATAATTACAGTTAATTTATCATTTAAATATTTACAAGCACAAAAATAATTACAACTGCTATAAAAACATTAAACAAAGCTACAATCAAAGATATAATTACAAATATAATTACAATTAATATTATGATAACAATAACAATTATATTTACAATACTAATTATAATTAGAATTAGAATTACAATTACAATTACAATTACAATTACAATTACAATAAAATTACCATCATAATTACAATTACAGTTACAAATATAATTACAATCACAATTACAATTACCATTACCATTACAATTACAATAACAATTACAATTACAATTACCATTACAATTCCAATTACAGTAAATTTCAATTAAAATTACTTTTCATTCCCATTTAAACTTTGGCTTTTCCTACATACTACTTACCGCTGTTTTGTTGTTTCACACATGTTACCCATGACTACTTTTCAAAACCAACTAATTCACACTTCACTCATTTGCTTAGTTTTGCCGCCACTTCACTTTTCAACTCGTGACTCATGGCATTGCAAGTTTTCGTTGACAATTAAAAGTAAGCCAAATTCACCAACACACTCTGACTCAAGCTAACACGAATATCCTTCTGAACTAAATGTTGTTGATGCGGCTAAGTGTGACCAACACAAAACTAAAGTAATTAAATTTTATACCGGAAAGATGAGAGATTTCTCTTAATTAGTTTAGAATGTTGAAAAGTTTTTCCGGAATTTTTTTGTAATACTTTTTGTCAAAGTTCACGCTTTTTTGTTTTTTATTTTAGATAAAACAAGTTTTGTCATGGCTTGTAGCTATAAGAGTGCATCACATACAATTTATTTTCTTGACCAAATTTTACGAATTATTGTGTGGAAATGTGTCACATACCCACAGGCGTCTTTCTAAAAGTTTTTGAAATTTGATAGTTGAAGGAAGTGAAATTTCCAAATAAAAATATTGTTTTTATTGCAGAGTATTCTGGAAGAGGAAGTACGTTCAACATCCGATGTTGTTTTCAGTTCAAGAAAAGTTTAAAAGAGTTTCAGTATAACCTAGCAATGTCTAGTGCGCCCAAAAGTATGCAACTTCCAATGTTATTTCTGGCCCTAAAAAAGTATCTAACTTAATAAAATCTCAGTTAAGGTACACCGTTCTGTGGGCGAAACAGGTTTATACTGAAACAGCAGCTCTTGGTTTAGTAAGGGCAGACAGCAAAGCATAATAACCCTTGGGATTAATACATTGAATAACTTTACAAAATCATTGCATACTTTTTGGCGCAACATCAAAAATATTAAAAGCTGCCAAGATTGCATAATTTCAAACTCTTTGTTGTTGCAAGCAATTCTCTACTTATAAAACCTATTTTCGTGCTTGATTTTTTAACGGATTTCCGATGGCTTACTACGCTCTTAAGTTATATTTCTAAAGAAATTTTAAAATAACCCCATGTGCAAAATATAGCTTCATCAATACTATATCGTTTTTTTTTCCTATTTACTCTCTTAGCTTTTATAGCCCCATTTCACCAGCAAAGTAAATAAAACGTAAATTAGATATCATTTTGTTTTTATTTTATGACCGTATAAAAATATTATTTATTTTTCATTTTAAGTTGAATTGAACTGCTTTGCACCGCAAAGTATGCAAATACAAAATTTGCACTTTTACCATCAACTCTGCGATTATTGAATTTGTCGTTAGACTTATTGGCAAAATCTTAAGTCACACAAACAGAAGCAAATATGCAAAAATGGGGAATTATGAATGCAGTAAACATATATTTTCAAGACGGAAGCAAATGCCCTGTAGGAATTGCGTTTGCATGAGTCAAGAGCCATGAGCCATGAGCATATACATGTTGCTGGTAGATATTCAAAAGAAAAATTTTTTTTGTTAACAATTTTATATGATGATAATGCCATTTTCCTATTCAAACCAAGAATTTGGATAGCAATCTGAATGTAAATCGACGTTACACATTTTCCTACATACCCTTATGGTTAATACTTATTCATCAATATAAAGCTAGTTGTTGATTTAAAGTATTATCCTCAATGCTGCTGATGTTCATCTGCACTACAAGCTTTGTACCAACAATAGATACCAATGTCTTACAGGTTTCATGAAAAAAACAACAAAAATGTGTACAGAGTAGCACACATACATACATATATTTTTGTAAGTTTGTAAATCAGAAAAAGTGCCAATAACAATAAAGCAATAATCTATACAACCGTACGTGTGCTCTTCCATTTTCAACACCACTTGCTCCATCCTTAACAACATTGCTTATCTCATCGTTTACTTGTGTGTGTTTGTGTGTGTGTACATTAAGTTTAACACGATGTGCCAGTTTGATATTCGCTTTTTACTTTTTGCTATTTCCTATTTGCAATTCAAAATCTCAGAATCAGTGTGATTTTTATGCCATTTATTCTTTATTTATTTAAGTCTTCTTTAGTGGCTTGTTTTTTGCGCAGTATCTCTGCTAGTTTTTCCTTGCACACACACACACACACACACTAATATATTCACACATTTCCATATTGAGTGGCGTTTGTGCAAATTTACGCCGACATACATACATACATATATACATATATTTATTTATGTGCGCTTATATGAGCTACTTCCAAGGATATGTGTCGTTTTCGTATTTTGCCTACATATGTATGCAAATGAGGCGGATGTGAACTATCAGAGTATAGTAATAAGTTTTCCTATTAGCGCGTAATAGGATGTTGGGATCAGATGCGCAGAGGGCTTACAGTGAAATATGTAGGTATGTATTTGTTCAGAATGGCGTGTGAAGATTTTTCTATAAATTTTGGATTATGATTTATGGTTTTATGGATTAGTAGCGTACAATAGAAAATCTCGCAGTTGGCTCGAAAGCTATTTGTTTATCATGGCAGATGGGATATTTATGAATAGAAAAAATGGAAATAAAAGATGATGAAATACGTTTAATTGATTAAAAGAAAAAAGCTTATAAGACTTGACTTTTTGTAAAATTGATTATATTTTTTAAAAGATCACCATGAATGTTCGAAAACTTCCACTCTTAGAATATATTTTAGGCGCCAAAGATCTAAATATATAGTATTTTTTTTTTTAGGAGAAAAAGTGTCAAGATCTTGCCTATGTCATGCGACCAAAAATTTGTAAAGGGATAGTAATGACTGGTGAACTAAATATGAATGATTAATAATGAATGCTTACTGGCAAATTGTGAAGTATGCATAGCTAATTTTGAATAATTATTATGGATGATGAATTGTGATTAATTAATAATTGAGGGAGCATTTAGTTGGAAAATTGATGACGAATGATGATAGACCATAAATTATTGATGAATAACGAACACGAATGAATTACTAAAATATTCCGTGTGACAAAAAATTGATGACGAATGATTAGAGAACATTTATTATTGATGAATCAGAAATATTAATAAATAACAAAAATTCTGGCAGTCACAAAAAATGTATGATGAAGGATTACATCCATTAATTAATGATGAATAACGAGCATTAGTGAATATGTAAAATATTTTCAGTGACAAGATATTGATGATGTATGATTAAGGACCGTTAATTATAGATGAATAACGAACACTAATAAAAAATTTAAAAATTATGAAGTAAAATATTTATCGTGAGAAAAATTAACAACGAATGATGAATAACGAATATTGATGAATAATTAAAATATTGACAATGACATAAAATTGATGGCAAATGATGAGGACTATTAATTATTGATGAATATAGAACACTAATGAATAATTAAAACAATTATTACGAATTATGAGGGACTGTTAATTATTTACGAATAAGTAACTTTAATGAATAAATAAAATATTGAGAGTGAAATAAAAAGGTATGACGAATGATGTATGAGGAAAATTAATTAATAAATAAAATATTTAAAGCGACAAAAGCTTTTTGACGTATGATTAATGGCCGTTAAGTATTGATGAATAACGAACACTAAAAAAAAAATTAAAAATTATGAAATAAAATATTCATCGTGAAAAAAAATTAACAACGCATGATAAATAACGAACATTGATGAATAATAAAAATATTGACATTGACAAAAAATTGATGGCGAATAATGAGAGACCATTTATGATTGATGTACTTTAATAAATTATACCAATATGGATGAGTGACAAAAAATGTATCACGAATCTGGGAGCGCATTAAATATTGATGAATGATGTATATAAATGAAAATAAATCATTATTGATACTGTACTACATGTGCGCAAAAAAAATTAATAGATAAACTTCAAAAACTTCGAAATGACCAATAATAATAAATTCATGGTACATAAATAAAACACAAATATTGAGCTGAGGTGGGATTTGTCATACAACACATAAAAACTTTTGTTGAACTGTAGGTATTTTTAATGATCCCATCGCTTTTCATGGACATTTGGTAGCAAGGTGCCTACTAATATTTTCTCTCGTACTTTATGATATATAATTTGTATTTGAGAAGTCGTTGTAGCTATATCGCTCGCATATCGCACAAGAAATATAAAAATCAGGTTAACCGCACAACAAATATCTTTTGTACAATAACAATAAAGGAAACTGCAATTGCCACTTTTAAGTTGAAGTAACTATTTTCTGCATTTCTCCGCCATTTCACAACGTTGTATACGCGTCTGGAAAATCAGCAAGCTTTCATGTACATATATACCATGTTTACGTAAGTGATTGTATAGTATACAATGTATACCCAACAATCAACTTTGAAAATGTGTATCTATTTTAGAGGTATGACTGAAAGCTTAAAAATAACTTATGAATACAATTTGTAATTAATATTTATGCAATTCTTTTTTTTTTTTGCTATTTGTAGTGCCATCCAGTTCAATTTAGCATTGTCCGGTTCTTCTGTTTCTTTTTCTTATAGCAATTCACTTTCGTTTTGTTTGCTGGTTATTTCCTTCTCCATACTTACCGCCTTACGTGCACATTTTAAAATCGTATATCATAATGAAACCACACTTTTCAATGTTCATTATGTATGCTTTATCCAGCTGATTCCCTTTTTATACCTACTTATCTGTACTCCACTGATGTTTTTTTATACCAGTTGGCTGTAATGGCATAAACGTTTTGCGATAGTTATAGAATTTGACCTGTTCTGAAAATAGACGAATATTTTTGTATAAAAAATAATTTTTCAAGATTTATATAGTACGTTTTATACGCTACTTTGGAACCAACTCTCTTTAGGCACTTTGGATCCAGTTTTGAACCAGAACTTTGCCTCGGTAGCTCCTCAATTCCTTGCAGGGTCTCACACACTTAGCATGTGAATTAATTTTATATATAATCTCGTATATTTATGTATGCGTAAATAAAATTCTTATTGTATAAATAGCGCATACATTATCTACTTTTTACTGGGCATTGTTAACTTATGTACGATTGTGAGTGGGTGTGTGTGGTTAAGCAGCCATCTTATATGTATGCGCGTTTATATGCTTATTGAATTATTCGTGCTTTTGTATGTATGCATGTGTATTAGTTATCACAAGTCGGTTTTTTATTTTCTGTCTTTTTATTTTCTTTCTTTTTACTTCCTTTTTTTATTACTTACGTTTTCTTTTATTTTGCGGTTGAGCTTATGATTTTTCACAGCCTTCGTACTATGATTCAATTACTGAATAAGAGCATTTGAATAAATTCATGAGCTTTAATGGAAAGTATAACCAATGTAAATTGATTACAGCTAAATATAGTCTCAAATAAATTATATGTTAATTTGCTATTTTATCGCTTTGTTACGCGCTGATTGGTGCGGAGGGAGAAATCTTATGCTGAATTGCGCCTAATAAGAAGTGAGCTTAAATAAAGGGTGTATATAAAAATAGTATGGAGGAAATAATAATTTTTGGATTAAGATTAAAAATCAATTATAATAATGTGTTCTACTAAATTAATTGATTAATTTATTTTTAGAATAATTAAGCGGTTAGGATTGAACTCTGTGTTCGATTAATGAGGATTAATGAGGACTCATTTTGCTTTCAAATTTAATCTTTGGATTAATCAAATTAATAAAAATTTCAATTTGATTAAAATATTTGATTAATTGCGATTATTTGAATTTTATTGTTTGCTAAGCGGAATAATATTTTTTTGAAATGACCTGCATATTTAACAAAAAGAAGTTCTATGGAATTTTTTTGTATTTTTTCTCATTAAAAAATTTCAAAATTTAAACCATTCAAATATAAAAAGGCATCAACATACATACATATTTAATTTCAGTTAACTTACCAATACAAAACTACGTTCTCGTATACTCATTTGTGGTTTTAATAAATTTACATTCTTTACCAACAATTTGTCGTACATCTACATATTATCTATTAAACATTGTTGCTCTTATTGCCATACTCAATGGACTGACATTTTGAATGCCTAAATGCAGGCACAAATAAATAATGAACTCAATTATAGTATATGTTGAGCCTTACAAATTGGCTAGTGATTGCCAAAAACAAAAAGTAAAAAAAAATATGTATATAATAAATGGTCAGTACATACTTGACCAGCTGTATGATTATATTATGTAAGAGTACTGCAATGAAACTGCCACTATAGCCTTTAGCCACAATTTAACTAATTGTCAACAGCAATGAATAAATGCAGCAATGCTGGTTTTTGTGGTTTCCCCAATACAACTGACCTGCTGGATAGCATATAAGAACATTTACAATGGACAGTAGAAAATACTGCATTACAGTATGTAGCAACAAAATTACACAAAAGGTGTCATTGTACAGGTTTTTGACAATTTTTTATTTAATTTCGTAGCAGTGAATATTTGTTTATTTTGCACATTTTTGTTGTTGACATTATATGGCCGATTTTGCATGGAGGTTGTACTTGTTCTCAATGTTACATTACCTTGAGTAAGCCAAGAGATCCAATACAGTTTCGTTGATGCTATTTGCCATCTCTTTTCCACCCTGTATTAATTTCTCTCTAGACGAAAACACATTTGAGAACACATTTCCGTGTAAGATTAATTGGGAGACCCTCTCTTTCGAGTGTACCTTTAATATGCTTTTGTGTTTTTTTTTTTTAATGCTCACGGAAAGAGTGACGACATGAGATATGAAATCAAGAGAGTCGATCAATTGAGTTCCATACAACTAACAGAGCAAAGTCAGTAGTACACTAAACTACCTTATGGAAAATAAGGTGCTCATGAAATACCCTACACACCAAAAAAATTGTTCGCCCTTTTTTTTTTAAATGTGATGTTCTGCTAACATTAGTCTAAACCTCGCAGTATAAGGAAACCTTTAAATATAACGAAAAATTAAAAGCTGCTATGCAGAAATTAGATGATCGAGAGGAGCTCATGAAAGGTACTATAGGGTTATAAACAAATGTACTTTGCTTTATAACCACTTTCTAATTTTATTTAAATTTAAAAATAATTTTCTACTTTTTCATGTGACAATTTTTGATTATCAAAACTTTTATATTCATACCAAAAATATATTTCCTAAAAAAAAAAAAAAAAATATTTGAACACTTCAGGTACTACACCCCAAAAAAAAGTACCTCCTTTTATATTGAAAAATGTGTTATTCTGCTATCTTTAAGCTAATCCCACCGACGGAAACAGTCAAATATGACGATTACATAAAATGTTATTATGCAGAAATTAGGTGCTCAAAAGGAACTCATGAAATGCCTTAGCCCCAAAAAAATTGATGAAAAATTATAATTATACAAACAAAATGAAAAAAATTCTTAAAAATAATTAACGAAAAAATCTATCCACGAAACAATCGATTGTTAATTGAAAAAAACCACCGAATAAAGTCCGTAACAATTTTCATACATGACTTAGTGCTGATGTAACCCAACAAAAGTCGATATAAATTTTAAATAATGGAATAAATTTAGAAATTCAGAATTTTTTTCAAGCAACCATCTATGTATGTATGTGAACTTTTGATTCCAAACCACCCCACCTCAGCAGAAAATGTTTTGAATATCGTGGAAATAAAGCTTTCTTAAAAAAAAATTAAAAAATTCTGAGATATTCGGAAGGCGAGTGATCTTCGTTTAGGTTTAGGTTTAATTGTCGGGTCTGAGAACCTGACTGCCTTCTATATCGCTCTTTCTCGACTTGTATTTGCTTTGCTATCAATGCCTTCGCTCATACCGCAAATACATACATGCATACATATGTATGTATGTACATTTGGGTATAGAGTTGCTATCTAAAGGTTTCATATTTTCTATGGAAATCCAATGTACGCCATGGCGTATGAGTGTCATTTTCAAATATAAGAAAATGCATCATGTGTAACACATTGTTTACAAAGTGTTTCCAAAAGTGACACATTTTCTGTTTAAAAACAAAAAAAAACCAAAACAAAATAATGTCATGGCTGGTGTGAAAAATCACAACGCTTTTAGACAAGAGCATGTGAAAAGTGGAACGTGTGCAACGATGCTTGATGGCATTGCGGAAAATGCAATAAAAAACTTTCGCTAACACATTTGGCCTCATCATGAGAACAAAAACACAAAAACAAAAAAAAACAAAAAAATAAAGGAGACCAAAGGAAACCAACGTTAAAAAAAAAAGTATCTAAACTTTTGAAAGCATGTGTGTTATGCATAACAAAAGGCGACAATCATGAACGTATACAAGTGTGTTACAAAAACCATTTCAATATTTTCGCTCTTTTTTAATGCAAATTAAAATAAAAAAAAAAACAATGTTTCTACATTAGCTTAACAAAAACTAGAAACAAACTTTCGCTTTTGAGCTCTGTTTTCAATTCCAAGCTGGCCCACTCGCTGTTGTCTTGTCCTTGTTGTTGTGCGTGTTGTCCTGTGTTGTTTATGAAATTAACATACAAACTAGCAAAGTTTAGTTTTGTAATGTTCGCTTGTGTTACCACATGCTGTTGGATACTCTCAACACGCCTTTTGCTTTTTGCCTGCTTACAGCTTAAGTGTAGAGCGCAGTGTTGATTGAAAGGTTAATGACCGATTTTAACTTCATTTTCAATTTCATGCTTTGAAATGTTGTACTTTTTATGCAAAGCAACATACAAAAAGGGCTTGGAATGTGAATGTTAAGTAAAACTAAGTAGGGTGTGAATGGGTTTGAAATAATCTATCTGCTCATCTCTCACTGAACTCAATTTGTAATATTTTTTAGGAAGAGTTTAAATGGCATATTTATGAGGCTTATTGTATAAAATAATTTGTATTTTTTTCTTTTTGACATCCTATTCAAGAACTTTTTTGAGGAACGTGTTATAACGTCAAAATTTGTTTTCCAACTGCTTTCTAATTTCATCCACTTTTGAAAATCATTCTAAAACATTGCGGCATTAAAAATTATTCTAAAATAAAATTGTATTCAAACACATTCTGGGATTGAGTATTTAGCTGTGACCATATCACGCATAGCTTCCCAACAGAGATGTGAAAGAATGCAGTCTTTTGCTAATAAATATTCATTTGATTTATCGCAAAATGATTGCAGCCATTTTTGGAATTTTTTGACTGGGACTTAAAAAATAAAGTCAGTATTCAGACTTCTTTCTGCTACTTCGAATTCTTTTTTTCATTCATTTTTTGGTTATTGATGTATTGCATTCATTGAATAAAAAGTCTCACTGAAGTCAATTGAAGTCATTTTTAGTCACATAGAGTCATTTGAAGTCAATTTACCTATGGCATAGGTTTTTGTTGCAAACAGTTAGTGACTTCACTCAAAAAATGAAGTCAGTAAGTGACTTCTCTAAAAGACCTCAGACTTCATTTTTTCATTCTTTAGTCAAAAATCTAGTCAATGAGTGCATTCGAAATTTAAAGTCATTGAATAAGACTTCAACTGATTGCATTCGCATATGAATTATATCAATTTCATTCAGAAAAAAATTCAAAATTTTAAAATCCTTTGTTGTTAGTAAATTTTAGTGAAGTGATAGAATAGTTCAATTCTTGTTTTCATTATTGATTAAAAAGACTGGTTACGCCCCCATTAAATGGGATTAGTCACAAAGAACCATGGACTACTGACTCTAGCTCCTTTATGTGGGATGGTGTTCCATTTCGTTCAAAGAGGCTAATTATTTTAGCGAGTACTACCAGGTAAATCTATTTATTCTCCCACGGGTACGGTCCGACAATTTCTCACTCTACCCCTGTAAGTATGCTACACAAATTTGAAATAAATTTTCCCAATACCGTTGGGATAACTTATGCCTCACTAAAGAGGCTCCACTGTGACCTAAAGAGACTCGTCTCAATTTCACTGTGGCCTAAAGAGACTCGTCGCAATTTTTTTATACACAAATAAAATGGAATTCTAGGGAATTATAAGCATCTGTGGACTAAAGCGATTAAGTGCGAAGGACTCTATACGAGATCCCTTCCTCGATTTTTGAGAGGAGCACATATACTTCTATCATTAGCATAGATACTATCATTAGTTTTATTTATTATTTTTGCTAAAAGTTAAACTTATTTTAGAAGTCAAAGTTTAGAGTTATAAAACATAAAATATTCAGCCTAAAAATATGCAACAGTTTTCAAAATGAAAAAGTTCGTCTAAAGCTAATATTCATTCTGTTTCCCATACTTTTTTAATATTTCTCATGCCTTTTACTAAAAAAAATAATTACTCAACGCTACCTGAGTGGCTTAGAAAAACAATAGTAGGCTTTTGCAAGTTATATTCCCAGCAAAAGTACACAAAACAAATGCGCCTAAAAGCAGGCAACATTTTTGTAGACAAAAAAAGCAAAAAAATATTAATACAACAAAACATAATCAAAACAATAGCAATATATACGTAACAGAGTTTAAACATAAACATCAAAGTCGTACAAGTTGAATTAAAGTTTAAACCAGCCGCTGAAAGTCAGCTTACCAAAAATCATAGCCAACTTAAAGGCCTATGAAACTGAGTTAGTGTCGAAGTTAAAATTTATGTTAAAAGTCGTTTGGCAAAGTTGTGCGTTGTAAACCCAAAAATTTGTGGCCAAAAGCAAACAAACTATACAAATGCTGCACACACATACATAAATATATAGTTTTTTGTTGTAGCTGTATGTGTGTGTTGAACTGCATGTTAATCTAATAAATGTATTTACAACGTTGATATATACTTATGAGTGTATGTGTGTAAAGGGTTGAGTGTTGTTCACAATATTTCTGTATATATTTTCCATTTGGTTGTTGTTGTTTTTCTGCTTTCATTGGCAGCGATTGTAGAATAGTTTTGGAAACTTTTGAGGTTAACGTGCTTTAAATGGTTGGTGTAGGCAGAGGTTTGTTTTACAAAAAATAGCAAAAATAACATTTAACGAGCAGCAAAAACAAAAGAAAACCTCAAAAAGCAAACAAAGTTTGAAATCAAAAATGGCAATGAAAAACTGCACGAAAAAATATCATAGATATGGGTTGTAAAATAAAATATTTTTGAAATATTAGAATGATTCACAGTTTAAAAAATGTTGGCCTTGAGCGCTCCCGCTCCCCTGAATGTTTTGTATGAGCTTAATGACATAGTGACTACAACATAAATCAGGCAAAAATTTAGTGTTATGTCAAGCTTTTAGTTTTGTTTTTGAATTTAATTTATTTATTACGTCATCATCACTCGACATAAAGGTTACACTGGTATGGTGTTTCGAAATATTTTTTTTTTTAATCAGCGCTGGAGGAAGAATAATAATTTTCATAGAGTTCTTAAAGAAATATTATTTTTATTTTTATTTTTTTATATATTACTTATTTAATTTTGAGCTCTAGGCCTATTTTAAATAAAACAACTAAATTTTGTTGTTATCTATTTATTTTCGATATTTCGATCTCAATCTGAGATCATCATCAGGACTGTAAGAAAAACAATAAAAACAATAACATTATATTTCACATAAAAACAACATATTAATTTGTTGAACATAATGTATCAGCGCAACTTAACTCAAATATTCAAATATGTACGACAAAGAAGATATTCAGCTAGCATTCACCTACAATAATTCCCTACGAAAGGTGTTCAGCAAATTAAAAGACCCAATACCAAAACAAGAAAAATCGGATGTTGTTTATAGGATTCCTTGCAACGGCGACGGGTCCCACGTATGCGAGAAAGTATATGTGGGCACTACAAAATCAAAACTTAAGACAAGGATATCCGCTCATAAATCTAATATAAAATTAAGAAATAACTTTTCGGACAACAAAACGGCTCTTTCATCTCACTGCAAATATACAGGACATTACCCGGATTTTGAAAATGTAAAAATTTTAGAAGAGGAGAAAAATTACTACAAACGGTTTACCTTAGAAATGCTACATATAGTCGACACCCCCAATGATAGAAGGATGAATTTTAAAGCTGATACTGACAATTGTGCGTACGCCTACCGCAACCTGATTTTAAAGCATAACAAACACACGTGATACATTTTTTACATGCAAACATACGCACTCATGCAGTTCTCTACATATACACACTCATGCAGTTCTCTGCACCTTAGTACAATAACTAACTATTATTATTATTTTCGCCGCATACTATATTGTTGTTGTAAACGTTTCTCAATTTTTGTTTACAATTACGGGACTTCATTTGATAATATTCACATTTATTTACATTCTCTGTTTAGAATTTTCGTTGTTTCTGACATGTTCACTTTTCTTCACAATTATTAGTCTTTGCATAACCGCGGAAGATGTAAGTTGCGCTGATACATTATGTTCAACAAATTAATATGTTGTTTTTATGTGAAATATAATGTTATTGTTTTTATTGTTTTTCTTACAGTCCTGATGATGATCTCAGATTGAGATCGAAATATCGAAAATAAATAGATAACAACAAAATTTAGTTGTTTTATTTAAAATAGGCCTAGAGCTCAAAATTAAATAAGTAATATATATATTCATAACGGCCAATAAACAAATTAATTATTTTTTTATAATTTTTTTTTTACTTAGAAAAATCGTTATCTCATGGCTCCATTAGTTGTGAAATTTTAACACAGCTTTTAACCATATTGCTATCAGAACGATAGTCTTATTTCTCTTCATCATCCATTATGCCCTTGACCAAGCGCCGACCTTTATTTACATTATCATTGTTACTGGTGGCTGTATTTCTTTAAAGGTGTACATTTTTTTTTTTATTATAACCAATTGAAAATAATGATAAAAAATTCATGAAAATTTTATAAAATAGACAGGGCAAAAAAAAATTTTATTTCTTTTTATTTTATTAAATTTGGCAGTCGGGCACGGGTAATCAATCTTTAAAAAAAATGAGTGGTTTACTTTGGAAATTTATCAAAAACAAAAAAAAATATTATATAAAAGATACAAATACAGATTATTTAAGGGAATTTTCGTTCGATGATTATCGATATCCGGTAACTCATGGTGTCTTTGAACTACTGGATAGCTCAAGACTGTGCCTTTTGCAAGCTTTTTGAATAAATTCTATTGCCTAAAAATACTTACCATCTTGCTTTTTCTAGGATTCACTTAATAATCTTAAACGTTAAAGATTTATTTAAGTATTGTATCGAAACTATTGTGTATGATGAAATCTATCACAGACATTTGTTATTCAAAAATATTTTAATCTATACTAGCAGCTCTTCAAAATAAACTTTTAAAATACAAAATAAAATGTTTGTCTTAGCATTTGTGGAATATTTTATTTTTTATGTTTTGTGTTTGTATTGCAAAAGTTCGAAAACTCGTGCTTACTCGCTTTAAGCCAGTGGCATCGTATATCGACTTGCATAAATTCATTCGCATTTTTATTATAAAAATAAAGTAAAATATTGATAAAAATTTGAAATGCAAATGAATTCAGAATTTGTGTATTGGAATATGCAAAAATTATTTACAATGGAATAAATCAATTCCTCAATTTTACGCAGTTCTGTACAAATCGCATCGGAAATATCTGAAATCAAATTCACAAATTCTAAATTTCAATTACCAATTCAATTTCAATCCATCTCCTGTTCTCCGAATGACTTTTTGTTAACCAAAATTTCCAACAAAAATATTTGAAAATTAGAGAACTATTTGTTTTTGTTCAACCACTCTAGCACACTTGTAAGCGCATTGTTGATGCGTTTCACAATAGAAGCTCTTTAACACAACTTCTTACTAAAAATTATTGTACTTGTGCTTTGACGCTTCCAAACAAGCAATCATTCATTTACTTTCAATAGTGCTCCATTTTCTACTTCAATGCGCTGCTGACAGTAATGCCAACTAAATTAGTAAACACATACAGACGCGCATGCTTTGAATCAATCAATGAGTTTGTACACTTCGCTTCCTTTTGACAATCAATCAATTACAACTGTGATGTTATGTTAAGCAGTTATTGCTTTTAAGTTTTGTTCGGAGCTTTACAATTTTGTTTTTGGCTTGGTGCTTACATTTGTAATTCCTTTGACTAATTTTTTAATGTGATGTGATGTGTCATCAGTTTTTTAGCTTATTTGAAATAAAATTATTTGATATTAATTCACAATTGAGAAAACGTACGGAGTTATTAATTTTCTTTTCAGCGCAATTTTCATTTTCTCCCTAGTGTTAAATAACTACCTTTGCATTTCAATTTACAATCCGCTTCCTAGAATAATTTTCATAACTAAATCGAAATTTTCATAGCCATTATTTTTCTAATTGACTCATTTTCACTGATTTTACTTTAAACAGCTTAAAGGCTTTCAATATATCGAAAATATGCAAGGGAAATAATAAGGGCAAAATATCACCTTTGCACAGATAAGATATGATATCACATGATATAATTGTAAATAAAACAGTTCCCTTATCCGATCCTGTGATAATCTGATCAAAAACAAAAAAATCCTACATGAGGTGATTTTAGACCGCTGATATTTAGTGATGTGATGTCACAGCTCCTTACATCACATCCTTATGCAGTACAAAATATAACATCACTTTTTATTTTAATATTATTTTATAAAAGCGTGCATATGAAAAACGTTATTACAACAAAACCACATTTTATTAATAAAGATTACCCAACGCAATGTTATGACAAATCGTCTCATTTAAAACAACTAAAATCATATCACACCAAGAAAAATCAAATCATCAACATATCATGAAGTCTTCCCCTACCTTGCTGCACAAAATAGTTCTAATTTTATTGATTCATATGCCATTAAAAAGCATATCAAAAAATTTATTTTTACAATACAATATCAAAAATCATATCACGTCAGCTTAAAACATATCAACGCAAATCAAATCACATCCCATCACGTCAAGTGTAGATCGCATCAACTCAAACGTATACGTATGAACATGAAATAGAAGCTGCATTACAAAATATATTTGTTTGTGTTAGAAAACAAGTACTGGAATCATAAAAGCAAATAATATGAAATCACATCACATCACCTGTTATATGACATCACTTCGAGTCTTATTAATTAGAGGTTTTACATAAGAAAGCCGTTAAAAGAATAAATTCTGCAGTAATTTTTAATGAATTTTAGCATTGAACCAAATCTAAGCAATGTTTTTGCTGTCCCTCCTTTGTTGGTATGTACTAACCGCCTGTTGATAGCCAAGATCATGTGCTTCTACAAAATTTGATGCTTTAACACTGACACTTTTGTCCATTTAATTTCGAAAAAGAAAAATAATTGCAAGTAACTTTTAACTTTTATAGTTTCACTACCAAATGGTTGGTGCAATATAACTTATGAATTAAGATGAAATAAGAAAACTTAAATGATGCTATGTAGACTAGCTAAACAACTTCAAACAGAATTACAGTAAAAAGTCGATAGTATTACTGAGTGAAGCCAAACTAGTAGTAGAAAATGAACAACAAAAAAATAAGGTATTTAGTAGTGTGAGAGAGAAAATTCTTAATTATGTATGCTCTTCGCAAGAAGTATCAAGTTCATTTGAGAAGACTGCAAAAGAAGATGGCCAAAGTCTTGAGTAACTTCAAGTTACAAAGGAAACAGTGAAGTAAAATGGGCTAGATGAAGAAAACTGAGAAATTAATTATTAATTTTTATTTGGCCAACAGGCCAACCATACAAATCGGCGACGCGCTACAGCAAAGTAATAATGAGCAAAACTGTGAGCTGCTAAGTTAAGGCACTACGAAGATAACAAATCAAAAGTAAAGTAAGATGGTGAAGGGAGTGTGAACTTAAGACTTTTTAAGTAGCGGCGGAAGTGGCGTTGCAGCAGGACATAGTTGCCGCAACGGTAATTAAAATTTTCATGATTAGATATTGTGGTGGCGGCATGAAATCCGGATGCGGCGCGACTAGAGCAGTCAAGGTGTCTGTGAAAGTTGAGGAGCGCAAATTGCATATATTTAAAAGTTTGAAATATTTTGGCGGTTTGAATGCGGAAGTAATGTGCATATATACGTATGTTTATATGACTGGGCGGCTTAATTAGAAAAAAAAAATATTTTTTTTCCGTTTTTGAGACGATCATATATCCATAAATTTTGAAATCAATACATTGTACCAAAGACCATTACAATGTTTATAGCCTGATCACTCGGAACGGGTACTTTTGAAGAAAATTTTCATTTAAAATTTTTTCGTGAAAAACTTCTATTTCTAAGCAACTGTATGGAGCTAAATTTTTTTTTTATTGTGATGCTTTTTCAGCCTTAAATCAAAAATGTGTTTATTCTTCACAGTGGTGACGTGTCATAATGCCAATGGAAATATGATATTAATTCGCTTCCCGGATATGGATGAATGTCAGTATATTAGTTCCATTAACATTAGAAGTGTCATAAAGTCAACGGAATTAATGTCACTGATATTAATTCACATTCTAAAAGTGAGATAAATTAATTAACATTCGCTTTTTAAATGGGAATTAACATCTCTGGTATTAAATCCAAAGTCATTACTACGAGTACCACATTAATACGCATTTCGAAAGCGAAATAATTTGAGTGCCATGAATTCCATTGACATTATTTCACAGTACTTTTCAAATTAATATTAAATTTGCAAACTTTTATTTCATTTTGGCTTGCTACCCTTAAAAAAAAATCAACAAAGTTTTCCAAAAAAAATTTTCTTTGCCCAGTCTAATGCTCTGTACAGCATCAAACTAGTTTAGAAAGGCTTTTAGTGCGCCTTTTACTGTTTGTGGCTTTGAGTGTGTACTTGAAATTACTTTTTGGCTTTCAGTTAACTAATCCGACCACGTTTGTATAGCTTTATAAATACTTTAGTGATGTATATATATATATACTCTTATACATATGTATATAGTCATTAAATAAAGTTAACAAACTTTGCGCTAATCATTTTCTTCTTTTCCTCTCTCTCTCTCTCTCTCACTCTCTTTGCAGGTAAATACGTGCTTTCCAATGATTTGATGCTTTTAATACTCACATAAATACCTCACTAACTAAGCACTCAGCTACTTAAACATCATCATAAATGAATGCCAGGAACGCCACGAGTATGTGTGCGGTTCTGCGTTTATTGCTCTTATAACTTTGCTCTAAGTTTGAGATGTTTTGGCTTATGCGTAGTGTTTTATAAATTAAATAAGGAGGTAAATATGTTTCAACAAAATAAACTAAAGTACTTGAGAATTTAATGTGTGACCCTTTTAGCAGCGGTGCGTGAGTGATTTATGTTATCATTAAGTAAGGGTTATGGCACGATAATTTAAGAGGTTATATCTCGGTTGCAAGTTAAATGTGAATAATGACGTTAGCGAGTAACTAAAACATTTACCTTTAAATATTGTGTATCATGTCACATAGCAACATATACATACCATCACGCGGAAATCAAATATATTTCTATCACATCACATTATTATATTTCATCGCATCACACTCTACACATATTTATCTTTAAATATTACTCATTTTATAATAATATGTAAATAATACACTTTGAACTTAAGAAAATACAAATTTGTCGCCTTAGTGGAAAAAACTTTTTATATCATTAATTAAACGAGATGACCGTACTAAATGGTACTAAATGATTGTGATACGATATCACATCACCTCATTCTCAACTCAAACCACACATCGTCTAATAAATTTTCTTGGCACGTGCATCTGCAAGTGGAACAAATCAAATGAAAAGGTGATACTTGCACACTTGCTAGGATCTCTCATCACTGGCTTAGCGCAACTAAAAACGAGGAAAAGGAGAAAGCCGGGCGTATCACAATGGTCTAAATTTTTTCAGTGTTCCTATATAATTTATAAGAAATAAAAATCGAACTAATACAAAGTCATTTTAATGATAATAATTCAAAAATATCAAATGAACACTTTAATATCAACTGCTGCCGCCATTTACATTCATAACAGTGGCATATACGCTGCACTAATCCTAACGTCATTCATTTTGTCTCTGACGTCGTATTGCAACATTCATTATTATTAACATCAAATGTCAGCTAGATAATAACCAAAAACATTTATATAATATACACACTTGCCTACAAATAAATCAAGATTTATATATGTAAGCATTTGCTGGTGTGTGTAAGTGAAAAAGTCGACATTCATCAACACTAAAATTGCTATAAGAACATTAAAGGCTATAAACGTCTACTTGTATATGAAGATTTAAGCATACCTTTGACCGCATAACTACATACTTAGCTGTATCGAATAAATTATCAAGACAAGCAGAAACATATACACACAGACAGGTGAGTTTCATAAATGAAGCACACATAGAACTTAGATTTTTAGAATTTATTAAAACTTTTTAAAAATCGCCATGTCTTTTTAAACTATTTTTAAAGAATTTTTTTATAAGCGAAAAACAAAACATTTCCTTTTCCATGGGAAAACAGCAAGAAAATTGCATAAAATCAATTAAAACTTATAATTTTAACTTTGTTATAAAGGACTAAAAAAAATATATTTAAAACATTTTCATAACATTTTAAGTAGTTTTCAAAATACCCACAGAGCTCAGAAGGCAGCCTTGTATGACTTTTGAATTAGAGTTCCATAAAAAAAAAATTATTAAAATTCAAGTAATCGCATTTATGTAAGTGATGAAAACGTGTAAATTCCATTTGTGCTATATTGATGAAATGCACTATATTTATTTTTAGTTGCTTTATGCACACCACTGAAGCACGTGAATTTGACATATCATATATTTTATTTAAGCATCATTATTCTATATCATACACACACCCACATGAATTTAAGGTTTTTCATAATTTGTGTCGCAATAGACAACATATTGCCCTTTGTCTACTAAATTTGTTAGGTGGTAGGAGAAAATCTTTAATTTCAAACGAACATTTTACTTTCTTCTTCGCTTTACTTCGTTCATACATTTAGCTTCAGCTTGTTTTGGGGTTTCCATACAATGCTACAAATCACTAATTGATAATGCTTGTTCATCACCTTGCAGGTACATCATGGCGTATACGTGACTTTTAAAATCTGCAAAAACTGTACAATCTTAAGTTTGGATTGTGTTGTTGTTGATATATACATACACTGGTGTTAACGTCTTTTCGTATTTATTTTTTTTTTTTTGGGAGCACTGCGGGTATTCATTACATTTATTAACAGATACAAAATTTCAAAACTCGAACCATGATCATTTTGTGAATATATTTTATATAACGAAGTTTTCATAAGTAGTATATATATTATAGCAAATATTTTTAATAATGTTTGACAAAAAAGAATAATACTTCGCATCAACCTTGTTGATTGAGTTCATAACTTTATTAATTTATTGTGCATATTTTATGTGAGTCAAATTACGTTTAATTATTTTCATTATAACTAGTTATTTAAGGTTTGCACTTTTTCACAAAATTAATTTCTTCTACTACATTTAATATTATTAAACATAATTAAATATTTGCACATAGTTCGTTTGATCAACTTTTTCTTCTTCTGGTTTGCCACAAAGTTTGCCATTTGTGACCAATTTTATATACAACAAACAAAAGTAATGACTTTTTTCAACCAATTTTGCAGCTCATAAATTTTGCGGTTATCAGCAGCACTTTACTCAGCATACAACAAAGCAATTTGCAACTGTTTTTCAACTTAATTACTAATCTAACAATATTAAACGGTAAATTATTGCATTTGTTGCTCATACGCCATGGAATATCAAATGTGATAAAAGCTGCATACAAAGTTTTAAATCAGAAATAACTACAACTATGAAGCCATTTTGTTTTTAATAGATTTTCGTTTTAAAAAACATTTAACAACAATAAAATAATAATTACAACGTAAATTTTATAGTAAATACTTAAATCTATATTAATAAAAAATGTTGGTTTGTATACCTAGTTGCGCTAAGAACGTAAAGTACTATTATTATGAGCGCATAGCATTTGGTGTCAATTTCTTATCAGCATTCTACTTTTATTCTATTTGCACAAAGCTTTCTCTCTACCAACCATAGATTGCTCTTTTATTGATACGTTTGATAATTATCCCTAAAATCTTTTGATGCCATAACGTGAACAAGAATTAACAAAGCCAATATTTTACTACAGCTATGCCGCTCTGGGTATACGGTATAAGGTTTCTCACGCACTTACACTTCCTTACTTACTTTTTTATTAAATTCCACAATCAATTCAACTGCTTCAAGCACTTTACCATGTAAACAATGTGGGATTTACAATTGATGAAACTTTACTTTTTTGCTTGCCACGATACTTAATTACCGTTATGCTTTAATTTTTTGCAATCATAAATGTTTTTATTGTTTGTACGATTGCTTGCAACTTTTAATACATTTTTGCTCTCTCATTCGAAGGGAAACATCCTCTTTAATGTCTCGCGAAATATATTTCTTAACTGCGTTCAAAGAGGTCTTAACATAACATAAAATAACATAACATAAAATAACATAACATAACATAACATACATAGCACAACATAACATAACATAACATAATATAACATAACATAACATAACATAACATAACATAACATAACATAACATAACATAACATAACATAACATAACACAACAAAACCTAACATAACATAACATAACATAACATAACACAACATAACACAACATAACATAACATAACATAACATAACATAACATAACATAACATAACATCACATAACATAACATAACATAACATAATTTTATAAAAAGAATATTGATAAAGAAATTTAAGTGAACAATTTTTATCTTTCATGTTTTCTTATGTACGAGTCGTAAAATTCTTAGGCAGTAACGATAAAATTTAAACCGACTGTCATAAAACTATCTCTTTTATTTTGTTGTAAAGCATTTGACAAATTATTGCTTTTCCACTGTTTCACATTTTCTAAACGTATTTTTTTATTCCTTGCTCCTTATTTTTTTCGATGGTGTTTATTTATATTTTGAAGTCAACTAGCTCACTTTTGTGATTTTACACACTATCCGGCTTCTCTTTAAACTTGTTAACTTGTCTTAACGTATGTACTCACAGGCTTCACAACTTATTCACTTTTAATATTTTTTCTTCGCTTTATGTCAGTATCATAATTTTGGTTTTTTATCCTTTAGTGCAACATACTTTAGATTGCTAGGCAAATAGGTTTTGGATGTAGCCACAAAAGTTCGGCTTTGAGGTTAACCTCTTTTCGTTGGTATTCTTTTTTTCCTTTTATATTTCTATTTCTTTATCCATGTTTCGTTTTGCACATTTACACAAATTCAATTCGCTGGCAATATCACAAAGTTCATAGCAAATATTATTTTAGCGAACTTTTTACAATGGTGGTATAGGGAAGAGGAAAGAAAGTTGATGTTAGATACTGTATTATTATTTGTTCTTTTATTGTGGAACTAAGAAAGTTGGCTGAAATAAAATAAAAAAAAAAATAAAATAAAATAAAATAAAATAAAATAAAATAAAATAAAATAAAATAAAATAAAATAAAATAAAAAAAATAAAGTAAAATAAAATAAAATAAAATAAAATAAAATAAAATAAAATAAAATAAAATAAAATAAAATAAAATAAAATAAAATAAAATAAAATAAAATGAAATAAAATAAAATAAAATTAAATAAAATAATATAAAATAAAATAAAATAAAATAAAATAAAATAAAATAAAATAAAATAAAATAAAATAAAATAAAATAAAATAAAATAAAATAAAATAAGGTAAAATGCTAGGAAATGAAATGAAAAAAAAATTTTTTGCAAGGAATCGTGGTTTAATTATAAATGAGGTAAAAAAATGCTTGAAGTGTCAATACTAATAAAGTACCCAAGTACAACAATTTTCAAATGATAAAGAAGATGGAAGAAGTATCTTGAAGGACGAGAAGTGGCACACAGATTGGAGAAATGTAACATAACGGAGAAGATATGAAACAGAAGACCGAACAAAATAGAGAATAGGAAGTTGCGAGAGGAAGAAATGAGTAAAAATATATATACTTCTCAGTGCTCGAAATGTGCTCAAACATTTTCTTACACATCATCCATACTAGTCAGTCAATTCTGTTAGCGATATTGCATACTTTGCGACGGCGTTGTTTTTTTAAAGACTGAAGGGTTACAGTTAGAATTTTAAAACTTAGAAAAACTTAATGAAATTTAAATTGGCGGACGTTTATATTAGAAAAAAATAGTTAAAATCACACGAACTTTGCTGCTAATGCTTAGAGTATCCGACCAATTAGATCACTATACTGACTTACCAGCAAAATCGTGAAGGTTGCGCCTTAAAGCATGCCAAAATATTGCTAAGGAAAAAAAATACTTTAAATATGATGATTAAGACAAGCCAGTGTAAAACGAACTTGAAAATGAAACGAAGAGAAAAGAAGCAAGAAAATTACAACGCTTTGTCAGCGAAGTAACAAATTTGTTTCAATTGGTAATTAGAAGCTAAGTTGGCAGGAAAAAGCAAACGAACAAAATAAACGTAAAAGAGATAAATAACTTAGTAAGCGCTTAAGGAAAAAGTATTTACTAAAAACTAAGAAAATTGCAAAAATTAAATAAAAATAGAAACAAAGAACGCTGTCATGGTGACATTGAAATGGAGTACTTACTAAAATAAATTTTATAATGTCTTTTTATTGCAATGGAAGAAGAAGAAAATTACAAACTCAACTGTCACTTGTTATATAATATCACTTAGTGTGTCACGGAAAGGGCGACTGACACATAATGAGCAAGAAAAATGTCAAAACGGTAATTTGAAAAGATACAAAATTCTTAGATATACATATGTAATTACAGAGGTCCCAATGAAAACTTTTCCTACATTGACATACAAAAGTTAGAAAAATCTAATTAACGGTTTCTAACAAGTAGGCTTACACGCCTTGCTGTCATATTAGGAGATGTCTACAGTGCGGGTGTGTCTTGAAAAACTAAAATACTTATGTTTTGTCTAAAAATGCGTGAATATTTAATTGAAGTGATTCTTTGGGTGTTGATAACATTGCGAAAGCTATTTTCCTTGGCAAATTAAGTTAGCTTAATGCAATTTAAAACAATTTTAACAAATTAAAATAAACTAAACTAAATTAAATAAAATAAAATTGGTTTAAAATACATAAGATTAAATTAAAATAAATAAACTAAATTAAATTAATGTAGATTAGTTTAATTTAAATCAAATTAAATTAAATTAAATTAAATTAAATTAAATTAAATTAAATTAAATTAAATTAAATTAAATTAAATTAAATTAAATTAAATTAAATTAAATTAAATTAAATTAAATTAAATTAAATTAAATTAAATTAAATTAAATTGAACTAAATTGATCTTAATTAAAGTAAATTAAATAACATAAAATAAAATAAAACTAAACTAAATTAACCTAAATTAAATTAAATTAAATTAAATTAAATTAAAATGAACTAAATTAAATCAAAATGCATTAAATTAATATAGATTAGGTTAAATTAAATTAAACTTAATTAAATCAAACTAAGTTAAATTACATAAAATTATACTAAATTTAACTAAATTAAATTAATGTAGATTAGTTTAATTTAAATCAAATTAAATTAAATAAAATTAAATTAAATTAAATTAAATTAAATTAAATTAAATTAAATTAAATTAAATTAAATTAAATAAAATTAAATTAAATTAAATTAAATTAAATTAAATTAAATTAAATTAAATTAAATTAAATTAAATTAAATTAAATTAAACTAAATTAAATTAAATTAAATTAAATTAAATTAAATTAAATTAAATTAAATTAAATTAAATTAAATTAAATTAAATTAAATTAAATTAAATTAAATTAAATTAAATTAAATAAAATTAAATTAAATTAAATTAAATTAAATTAAATTAAATTAAATTAAATTAAATTAAACTGAATTAAATTAAAATAAAATAAGTTAGCTTTGCTTGTTTTTGTCAAGTGCAGTTCATCCCGTGTCGCAGAAACCAATCGCTCTACCAATTACCCCTGACTTTTCCCCTAAGTTATTTGCAGAAAGTCGCTCGGTGCTAAAAGACATTCCGCGGAGGAGTTTTATAAGTATTTTCAATGAAAGCAACATTTCTCTACTACTCGTATCAGAATAATGACATCAAAGTTGCTCCTTTTCGCTTAACTCTTCAACCGTTTACTATTAACTCAGCTTTGATACTTTTCGAAACAAATAAAGTAGTTTTTGTTTCAAAGTATAATGAACAACTTTAATAAAACTTACAACCTGACATAATTTAAGGTGCAACTTTCACTTTACTTAAATTTTTTTTTCTTCTTTTCAAACTACTTGAACACAGAAAGTCGAGTGAAAAAGTGGAAAAAGTCAATTGGCGTCCCATCCACAAAGAGACAGAATGGCTACATTTCATTTGCAGTCAGTCCACCCCATCATCAAAGTTGCCCATTTTGTAATTTATTTTCTTGTCGCTTCCCTTCGGCAATGAAATGACAAAATTTCTTTGCGCAAAAAAAACGGAATGAGTAAAAGTTTGAATGAAAAAATGAAAGTTTGGCAAAGGAATGTTTGACGAAGAGAAATGTGCGGAAATGCTGATATTTTTAAGTTATCTACTCATTTATAATAATTCGCTACGTCATTTGGACTGTTAAAGAAGGAAAGTTAGAATGTGGCAGTATTGTTTGGTCTCTTGTAAAGCTCTGGTTATGCAACCATTTGTTTGGATTTTGTATATTTTTGCACACCACTCATCGGCTTAGCACTTACTTACATTCTTACTTACTAAGTATCTAGAGTAATGCACCTCATTTCCGCTTAGTGGCACTTAATGCAGCACGATTGCATTCGTTTAGCATAATTTTTCTTGTCACTTTCAAGGAATTACACTATGTCCGTTAGCCAGCTTTAGTTTCATTCACAAAAACTTTCGCTTATGTTACTTTGTTTCCTGCGAATATTTTGGTTCATTGTTCGTTTACTCTTTAAATTAATTCATACGAACAATGTGTTGCAACTAATTATCTATTTTGGATTTCTTTGCTTGGGACTGATTGAGAGGAAGGTTATAACCGGCACCTGAGCGGCACCTGTTGGACAAAATTAGTATGTATGTATGTTAACGTGAAAGTATCCAAACAATTGAACGATAAAATAAATTTAAAAAAATAAATAAAATTAAATTAAATTAAATCAAAATAAATTAACTTAAATTGTATTATATTCAAAAAAAAAAAAAAAAAATAAACTGAAATTAATTAAATTAAAATAAAGTAAAATAAAAAAATTTTAATTTAATTATAATCGACTGTACGTATCTAAACATTGATATTAAATTGGAGACCCGATGATATCATCGCATGTTTTCCACCGCTACTGGTTCTTGATGCCAACAAAATTGTATAAGGCGACATCTAGTAACTACTAGCTGAGATATGCAGCTTTATTTTAGCATCATCAAACTAATTATAAGAGTCCTGTAAGCGTATAATGCAGTCACAGCAAAACCGTTACAGAAGCAAAAAACCGATAAAAAGGGAATCTTAAGCTTCACTTAAAGTTTAAGCTAATAATGCAACCACGTTGAAGCTTTCGGTACATTGAAAATACTTTTTCAAGAGCTTTTCAAGTTCCCAATGTGTTAAGTTTTTATTTCAACATTCGAAAGCGTAAAGTTATAGCAATAAAAGCTCATGTAAAGCTTTTATCATTTGCCTTTCTAGTTAATAAAGTATTTCCCTTGTCACACAAACTTTTGCAACTTTGTTTAAAATCATTTCATGTATGCTCCCTTAAAAGCTTTCATGTCATTACGCTTTGGCCCATATTTTATTGGTTTGCGTGCGTTGAAGTCTGCAAATGACCTTGAGTTGCTCTCTGCGTCGATTTACCTAAGGATATGAGCTTTTAGTACAATTTCCTCAGATTCAGCAACGAATTTCAATTAAGCTACATGAAAGCTTATAGAATATTGCATATGTTAAGAAAACCAGCTCTTTTTGGGTCTCTCGCTCTCTCCGCCTTGCTCTCCTTGTCTGTACCTGTTTACTTTTGCAATATTTACCCTTAGATAATAAGCTATTTTTAGTAGCATAAATTGTGTGCGCCACTTATCGGCAAAAGTGGTTGCATAAAATTATCTTAGCACACATACTTTAATATATGTATGTATGTATATGTATGTATATATGTGTAGATTGTACAAATACAAATATTTGGCTAATATATTCAAACAAATTTTTGTTGTTATAAAGCTTATTTGAGTTTAATGGCAGTAGCATTGCAGCGCTTTCAAAAAAAATTTGATTTTTCTCTGATTCAACCAGTCATTCTTTGAAGTTGGGTTAAGTGTTGAGAGGAATTTCAAGACCATTTTTACTTGGACCGCAAGAAATCAATAATCTGATTGAACAAACTTATAAAACTATCAATTTTTTTGGAAAAGAAAAGACATTATAAAGGATTTCTGGTTTTTGGATTCCAACATTTTTCTGGCTACTCGCTGGGTTGTGCCAATATTTATTCTACTCTCCATAAGCTGAAAAAAAAAATTAATATTCTACTCTCCCTCAAATAACTTATGCTCCCACACTATCTTAGTCACCTTGATTTCGCGCTCTACACTCTCACTCAAGAGCTTTTCACTGTGGATACCAAACAGCAATTTCGTTAAGCAAGGACATGGAAATTCGTATTTACGTGGCAGCTCCTAAACCACAACCAAATGCAGCTTTCTATACTTGCGTACGCAGCATGCTCTCTTTCTCAAATTCGCATTTGCCGCTCATTTCCTTTTCACTCTCTCTCTATCTCTCTCCCTCTGCGTTTTAAGCATCCTTATCAAAAATGGCGGCTTTCATCTGATGCTTATGACTCGCTCAAATATATGCAATATTATCCTGTAGCTGAATATATTCATGGGCGTGTATGTGTTTGTGGACTCTTTCCCAAAAAAAACACATATTTTTAGGCGCTGTGTATTGGTGCTGTACGAGTCGGCTAACAAAAACACATGGCAGCGCATGCTGTGCCAACAGTTTGAAAAATTCCTATGGTGCGAATGGTCGTTTAAGTTTGGAAAGTGTTTCGACGCGTTCGATTGTGTCCAATGCTGTATGCAACTGAGTATCTAATTTGTGAAGCCTACTTATGTATGTGTGTGTGCAAAAAAAATATAATAACAAATAAAGTAAACGTGTAAAGATTTGTGTTGCATAAAATAATAAAAAAAGTGATAAATTCACAACAATTTACACTGTGTAGAAAGCTTAAATTGAACAAAACGTGTTGCATACTTTTAGGCGCACACGAAATTTTATAACACTTGGTAAGTTATTGTTATTGTGAAAATCGACACAACAATTCCCCTTCTTTTACCTAGCCTTTTCTATGCGTTTCTACATTTTGCAGACCACATTAATTTGTTTTTCTGCTACGCCTAAATGTAGTCACAACCAATCAAAGAGAAACAAATTAAGCTGTCGATAATCCGCAAGGAAATTGTAACAGCAGCCATACACAAAACACATCAATTTACCCAACTGCATGCCAAATACATAAATTTCTATTTACTTATTCATACATTTTATACAAATCTGTGTATGTATAGGGTTGTGTGTTTTTAGCTGTGTGTGTGTGTGTGCATGTACTTGTGTACGCTCGCTAGCTCTGTTGTAGGTCAGTGTTTCAATATTTATGATGCTTGTCGTTCTAAATTGCGCTACATTTATATATACATATTTATATGCGTATATATATTATAACCAACCGTTGTTTAGGCATGTTGATGCGCCTAACAATAGGCAACAGTTTTACACATGTTACAAGGATTTGTTTATTTAAATTTTCAAACATTTATTTTACGTTGTTCTAGTCACAATTAGTGTCTTTTTTTATTTTATTTGTTGTTTATCCTTACATCATTTTTTATTTTTGTTATAGTTGTTGTGTTTTTGAATATTCTGTTGTTCCACTTTCGTGTGGTAATCGACTGCTATGCCTGCTGTTGTTGTTTTCGTAGTCAATGTCTCTTATTTCTGCTACCTCATGCGCTTGCCAAAATATATTGTAGGCATAGTTTCGGTGCAGCGGCTGAGCGTAAGCAGATTATAAGCTTACTGAAGTGACCTACTATCGTTTTTATTTAATGTGTTTATAGGCTTAGTTATTGCTGGATATTTGGCAGGGGATATAAGGTTTTAATGTTGCTAGTTTGTGTGCTTTTGGTTGATAAATATTTTAATTGCATACATTTAGGCGGGTTTATGGTAATAGGGTGTGATTTAATAGGCTTGGTAACAATGGCAATTTAGGTCATTTCTACAAAAGTGGCGTATGAGAAGGTCACTGGAATTTTATTTCTGATAATTTTCTGATTCCCAACGGCTGTCAGGTTGAAGTGAACAAGTGTTTCAGATTTTACTCGAAAACGTGCCTCAGTTTTTAATTCAATTACTAAACTAAAAGCTAACATACCTTTAGGTAACACTATGTACATACCATACCTGAAAACATATATTTTCTTATAAATCACTCCTAGTCGAACTTGATTGTGGTCAAGTGTAAGGTAACATTGATAATTTGTGGAAAATTTTTATTTCAGGTTTAAGCATACACTTAGTTATTCCATAAAATTCTAATAAATTTTTCACTAATGGAATTTCTAAACACGTCTTCTGATCCCTTTGTTCCCCTGAAGGAAAAACTTGTATACCCTGAAAATTCCTCTCTGTCCTGGAAACGGCTAATTATTTTTAAGACACTCAATATAAGTAGCGTCTCCCTAGTCGATGTTTGGTCCAAGGTCGTGTGTTACCCGGTGACTGGCCAGTCCCAGCATATTTTTCCATTCAAAGCAACTCAAGCTCATCATAAAAAAGTACGCTACAAACTCCACTTTACACGCAGAAAAGCAAATTTATTACTTTTATTTCATTTCCAAAAACCATAATCCAAGCATAAAACTTAAGCTATTTGGCGCTTAAACTTGACTCACGTTTGTTGTAACTTAATCCGCTTCATGACAAAAACTGCGCTCACAAATTCCACGGCCATTAATGTTGCAGACTTTACGCATTTGCTTAGCTTTTAAAACTTTGGGTGTTGTTCAAGTATCTTTTATGCGTTTAGCCCACTTGTCTCTTACATGACATTCGCCAAACAGTTTGTTGTGTCAATTTGTCAACGCACCGCTGTTTTACCAAAATCTGCTTTCCACTTTTTTTTTGTTGTCTTCGTGCATGGGCAATGGAATGCCCAATGCTTGTTACGTGCTCTCGTATGCTGTTTAACAAAAAATCGTTTTTCTGTATTCGCGCTCATATGCTGTTTGTTTTTTTTATGAATCCCATTCCTTTACTTACTTACATGTTCTAGACATTCTGTTTTCATATGCTAAGTAGCAGCATTTTGGAGGCATGTAAATAAAATTGTGTAAGCAGGGCGCGTACTTGTGTTTGCAGAGTGTTTGTAGTGGAATACAAATTTATTGGTTTGAAGATTTCATTTGTCGGGTTTTGCTTAAGACTGAAATATGTATGTATGTTGCTTAAGTAATTTTAATTTCTATGGAGCTACTTTTATTTTATTTAGCTCGCAGTGCTTTTATCTGGGATAATTAAATTTTTTTTATGGTGTAATCAGTTTTTTTTATTTAAATTAATAGCAGTAATGAAAGAAAGGTCTACCAAACATCCGGATGATGTAGAGAGGTTGTTGGAATGCTGTTTCCTGAAGAGCGTTTCGAAAGTTATTTAAATCAGAAAATCAGCCAAAAAAAAAAGTTACGTATACGCAATGGCATCCAGCCAAATTTTTTTTTTTTTTTTCTAGATTAAAAACAAATGCGATTTTTAAGCTTGGTGGTAGTGTTGCTGACCTATTACACCGAAGGTTCGTAGTTCGAAGTTCAAATACCGAAACAGATAACATCAAAAGTGGTCTACACTCGCGAGTAGTTTGGCAAACTCTCCGAGTGTTTTACTACCTCGCAAGGCTTCTCAACAAAAATTCAACTACATATGTACTTTGCAGATGCCATTCGAAGTCGGCAACAAACTGCAGATCAAAAAGTTACAGCACATAATTTCTATGGTGGTTTATGCTAATATACCTGTTGCATAGCTGGGTAACTTCGATTAGAATTAGAAATCATTACGATTAGAAAAAAAAATCCGATGTTTTTGTTTATTTAATATTTTAGATTACTAATTGTTTAGATTATAACTAATCAAAAATCTAATGGCGATTAGCGACGATTAGCATAGCTAATTAAAACCAATCAAAAGTAATCAAAAAAATCGATTAGATTTCTCGATTAGTTTTGATTAGATCAACTAATTTGAAATATTTTTGTAGTTTTTTTTTTAATTCATAAAGCAACAAAATTAAAATACCTTTTATTCACAATTTTATTCTAAACATATATCTTATTAAAAAAAAACACTAAAAATTAAAGACACGTTCTGAAAAAAAATAAAAATAAAATATATGAGATTGTCGATATCTAACTTTGATCATCTGTAGCTGACAAACAGCATGCAATCTTTTCCCATCAATGCTTTGCAAATAACAATTTATGTTTATTAAATAAATATTACCTTTTTTCTGGATAAGCGCATTTAGCATCGTCTCAAAAGTTCAACTGTCATTTGAATACAGATTTTCCCAGAACTCTCGCTGAAACTTTTTTTCTCATTACCGATACCCATGCAAGCGACCCTATTTTATTCACATTTCATCTTTTCTCATTGTTAGCTATTCAACTTTTTCAACAAAACTTGTTTATGTCAATCGCAAGCCACTCATACTCATAACTTACTTTTTCTTGATCTTTGTTATGCTTAAGCTTTTTTGTTATTATAGATATTTAGGATATTTTATGCGCACGAGCAATTTGTGGGATGTTTTTATATTGAATATTAAGGTGTTTTTTACTTTGTTGCTGTTGTTATTATTATTTTTTTATTCATCCTCATCTTTTTGTGGGTGATTTCCAAGACTTCACTAATAAGCATAGTGTAATAGCAAATATACTCACTCGCGTGGGATTAAATTTAAATATTTAAAGCGTTTTTTTTTTTGCAAATGACATAACAATTATGGACTTATTTTGTAAAACGCAGGAAGCCACTTCCTTATTTAAATATATATTCTTTTCATATAAGGACGTTCACTCCCTTCATTGACTATCAGTAAATGGGAGTTGCAGTGAATATTTTATTTTTATTAAAATTTTTTTTTTTTTTTTTTGAAAGTGTGCAGGTGACTTGCATAATTAGTACTTTAGTAATAATTTGTTTTCCTCATATACAAAACAAATAAAATTGGTCTATCAAGCTTTTTAACATGACATTTCGATAGAAAATTTGAGCTGTATAACTTTTTTTTATTTTTTATGAATATGATGATAAGATTTATTTATAAATATTTAACCAATTTTTCTACCAAATATCACATAAATTATATGTCCACAAGCTTCTTTGTGGCTTACTTAAAAAATTGAAAAAATTAAATTTTATCATTTGCCCTTCTAAGTAACTGCTTGACTGAATTTGTAATAACAACCAAACTCGAAATTGGTTAAGAAAAAATTTTTGGTTTTTCAAATAAACAGTATTTTTGTTAGAAAGTTGCCATACTGCACTGCAATCGGCAAAAGTATGTATTGAAAAGCTTTCAGCACTCCACCGCAGAGTATTAGTAAAAAAATGTTACGTATACGCAATGCCATCCCAAATATCATTCAACACTTAAAAATCAAATTTATGCAAAACAGCCAAACTTGAGTTTGAAAAGCCGTCACGGAAATTCTTTAAAAATTAACTTTGGCTCTTCTAAACTTTTTCCAGACAATTAAACTCACAATTAAACTCAAAACATAGAGATAAGTTATTTTCGCAAGGACGTACTTAATTAATTTTTTACTTGAGCTGAAATGTGTTTTTCCTTAATTTTAGTTCAAGCTACTTATTTTGGAATTAAGCCAAAAATAAGTATACTGTATGAAAATGTATATTTTTCTATTGACTCTCCCGAATCCTCTCCTTTCTTGTGTTTCCATTTCAACAAACAAAGAATACAATTTTCTTTTTATTGACTTTTTGCTTGTCATCTGACACAAAGTAATATTCTTGTTCTTAGAAATCAATACATTCCCCATATCTATATATGTACTTATGAGCATGTACACGTGCATATTACATTACTTTTGTATGCTTTTATTGCTTATATTTGGGGTTGAGTAAGCTCGTAGTTCCCCTTGATCGGTTTATATATTTATATGTTTATACGTTTGCAAAATTTACGTGCACGTTCTACCCAATGTTATTGTATGGCATGAAAATTGAAATTTATTTGCTTCATATACCATTAATATTGTAAAAATTTGTGTTCGCTGCCAAAATGATATTGTTAGGTATGTAAAACAAGTGTGTGTGCGGGAAAAAATAAATTTTTATAATGCAATTTATATAAAAAAAATGTTGTTTAATAAAAACGTGAACTCAGTAAACCCACTGCAACTTTAAGACCTTGATTGCGCTCGAACTGCTCAACTGACGGAAAGCTCAACGCAGTACCTTTTGTGAGACATTTAATTGCCTACGAAACAGTATCTAATGGTATATACTTTAATGGCTTGGCAGTTTTAAAGGAAATCTTAATCAGTTTCAAATAGAATTAACATACATCTGAAAACATATTTTAATAATTAATAATAAAAAAAATTAAAACGAATATTATTTTTAGAATAATAATTTTATTTGGCCCACTCTAATGCCTTAGCCGTTTGTTCCTAATTTTCGTACTTTCTTCAGATATTCAAGGTAAATATATGTACATCATGGATCATTAGTTTTGAGCCCACATATTAAAAAAAAAGGTTTTATAACCAAACATCTACAATAATTTATTTAAGCTTGTACGACATATCTAACATAGCCCCTCTTAAAATGCGCCTACTTCTCATATAATAAAACATAACATAATAAACTATGTATGTGGCACATAGGCATTCTCACCATTGCTGCTTATGTAAGCATAATGCATAAAATTATACTAAAAAAAAAGTACAAAAAAATTCGCAAGGGACAGTTGTGCTAGTTAAAGGACGTGACACAAATAGAGCAACTCACGCATACATACATACATTTGCGCACATGCATATAAGTAAGTAGTTGTTGTAGTGTGCATATACATGTCAAACAAACGAAATATTTTGGCAAATAAAGAACACAATGAAAACCATAACAAAGCACACGAAAAAAATGTGCATGAGAAATCAAAGAAAGCAATGTGGCAGTCACATTGAAAAAACATTGAAAACACAAACAAATAAAACACTATTATTCATAAGTAACTGTTACAAAAGCCTGTGCAATTGTAAAAGCGCCATGAAACGTGTTTAAATTATTTTATGCTGGACTTGAAAAAATATCATGAAAAACTATTTGGGAAAAATTATATAACAAAGCCTTTCATTGTATTGGTATGTCGAGTTTTTGACAGCGCCTGCCGCGTTGCTGTCATAACAGACACGTATGGATACACCCAGAGATCGAAAGAAAAATGAGCCTAACAAGGGGCTGTCATATGTTTTTGTTGCCTTATCAGTGAAGTCTCACCTTTTGTAAATCTTAGCTAAACTTTTTTTATTGTTCTAAGAAGCGTTTTTATATAACTATCAGCTTGAAATCTTTTAGTTGTAGTCTATATAATATTATAATAATTTTTCGTTAGCTAACTCTTTCTACATATTTAGTCTTTTTCAATTCACGACAGTTTCAAATTGTTTGCAATTCCACCAACAAAAAGTTTATACATTTTCATCTGCATTTTGCTGGGCTGCTCAAGCGTAGATATACTGGTGGTCATTTTATTTAATCTACTCAACAATTATACAATTGCTATCTCTCTTTTGAGTAAGCTAAATACAAAAAGTACGCTGTTTTATTAGAAAACAATGTCAGACTCCAAAATGCAGTTATTTACGAGCATCAGCACCCGAAAGCAAAACACTTGTTCCATAAACGCATAAAACGAAAGAAATGCTAATGAATGCCTCTGCCCTGCTTGCTGCACTTTGATGAATCTGAAGATGGTATGAAGTGTTTCCAAACAAAAATGCATTGCCAGCTGACTGAAGTACGAGTATAAGCTATAAACTGAGCAGCTGTTGCATACTTTTATGAGCAAAAAGAAAATTTTCCTCAATTTTAACCACAACCACTATTTTCAAGCTGTTTTGCTGAATTATTAGCTCAGAATGTTGTTATTGTATGCTAGTTAAGTTATAGAGTTTTGTGGACGTTGTTAGATGCATGTGAATATAAGCTTGAGTGGGGTTTAGTATGAGCAGTGTTCTAATTATTCTCATCACAAATTCATATTAAGAGTGAATGGAAGCTAAATAGAGCACTTGAATTTTTCTTTGACGTTTGTGCTAGATTTTAAATTTTCATGTAGTCCAGCATTTCTTTTTTTTTCTATATGTTAATTCTGCAAGGCCTCCAAACTCTGTACTAAATGCTAATGCGCTCAAGACCAGTTGTTAATAATTATGTTTTTGAGTTAAAATTTGAAAAACAAACATATGCAGACTATTGTTATAGTGTCATAGTACTATGTTCTATTTTTTTTTAATTTTTTTTTTTAATTTTTATTTTTGTTTTATTTTTTTTTATTTTTTTTTCTATTTTATTTTATTTAATTTTATTTTATTTTATTTTATTTTATTTTATTTGATTTTATTTTTATTTGTTTTTTTCTATTTTATTTTATTTTATTTTATTTAATTTTATTTAATTTTATTTAATTTTATTTTATTTTATTTTATTTTATTTAATTTTATTTTATTTTATTTTATTTTATTTTATTTTATTTTATTTTATCTTATTTCATTTTATTTTTACTTTATTTTATTTTATTGGATTTCATTTTATTTTATTTTATTTTATTTTGTTTTATTTTATTTTATTTTATTTTATTTTATTTTATTTTATTTTATTTTATTTTATTTTATTTTATTTTATTTTATTTTATTTTATTTTATTTTATTTTATTTTATTTCATTTTATTTTTACTTTATTTTATTTTATTGGATTTTATTTTATTTTATTTTATTTTATTTTATTTTATTTTATTTTATTTTATTTTATTTTATTTTATTTTATTTTATTTTACTTTAATTTATTTTATTTTATTTTATTTTATTTTATTTTATTTTATTTTATTTTATTTTATTTTATTTTTACTTTATTTTATTTTATTTTATTGGATTTTATTTTATTTTATTTTATTTTATTTGATTTTATTTTATTTTATTTTATTTTATTTTATTTTATTTTATTTTATTTTATTTTATTTTATTTTATTTTATTTTATTTTATTTTATTTTATTTCAAAACTTACTTAAAACAAAAGTTTGTAACTTTGCATATCAATAGCGCGCCAAATTTGTTGTCCTCAAACTAATCTCTTCATATTTTTCCGCACTAATCAAATTGAAAAATATTTACGCAAACATAAATAACAGCAGTTCATAACAGCTACGCTTATCGGCATCCTTTCTACCAGATATTGCCAAAACTAAAAAATTTCGGTGCAATATTTATTTGCCGCACTGCAGATGCATTGCAGCATAGTGTTTATTTCCTGATAGTCAGCCATATATTTCAACATAACTTCGTTGGAGTTAAACATGAATGATAATGTACGTATGTATGTACATATGCCAATATTAGGTGGTTCTATTTTTTGTTTAGTATGGGGAACGAATTTGTACTTTTGCAGAAAAAGAGATCTAAAAAAAGTTGTTTACTGAACGTCGGTCAAAAATAACTCAAATATAAAATTTGTCCAAAAGCCCAAAAGTATCCCAAAAGTTTGAGAAGTGATTTTTGCATTTCCTTCATTCCAAAATATGATATTTTTGTTTATATTGCGAAAAAAAATAATTTTTCCAACTTCTTAATTATTGTATTTGTTTGCATTTAATATAAATTTTCAGTTAAATACTTAATTGTATTTATTAAAAATATATTTTGATCTGGTTTAGTAAACAAATTGTTTTTATTAAATTAAACAAAGCTGTATATGAATACATAAACGACGAGTTAATAGATAAACGGGAGAGTAAACGAAAATTGCTTTTAAAAATTTAATTCAATGCAATTTCTGACAAATATTTACTTTAGTTTGAATTTATACGGTATGTTTACATAAAGAGTTGTGTACATATTAGGGTGAGCCAAAAAAAATCGAATTTAATTTTTTTATTGCTACATGATAGATATGCATATTATCTTATTATGATAATCTTTGTATTGTTAATGTCAGTATATCAACATTTTAGAACAAAAAGAAAACTCTGAGTGATTTCTTCTTACGTTCTTACATTGCAAAATTTGTTCAAATAAGAGTTGCATCAAACGTTTGGATGGACTTTTGTGGTGATAGCACTTGAAACCAAAAACCAACCTTCATATTTTGTTGCTGCTTTACTCAAAAAACGTTACTACTTTTATTTACTTAGCGCACTTAAACCTAACTACCTACATTAACCCAACCATATAATATAACCACAACAAACAACTCATTCTTCAAACATTAACCAGAGCACAAGATCTTCACAAAAACTGCAGACAAAACTTTTGAGTCATCAACATAAGTTAGAGCATAAGGAAAACAACAACAAATGCCAGCCGCTTGAGAAGAAACCTAGAAAATTATTTGCTTCAAAACCCAAAAAAAGGTAAATGCTTGCAATTTGTCGAGAACGAAATACAAAAAACTTCACTATAGCAGACATTCAGCAAAAAGAGCAGCAGATATTTGTTGTTGCAAGTTATTAAAAGAGATGAGAACAGGAAAAAGTTGCAAAAGGTGAATGTGCGAAAATTGTTTTGACAAGTAGAAGTGCATTAGAAAAGGATCAAGGAAACTGAGTGAACAGTAAAGCAAAAAACATAGATAGCTGAGGTTATAGCTTGGGTGTAGCTAGGGTGCGCAAACAACATTTGCAGCGTTTGTGATAAGTGTGAAATAAAATTGCACTGTACGCTAGGACATGGATACACACATGCATGCTCACATAAATTTATGACGCTTTTGTGTCTCAAGCTCAACATGTTTGTTTATTCCTTTATAAATGGAAAAAAGAAGGTGCAGATAAGTCTTTCCAAATATGACCATACCCAAGGAACAATTTTGTATTTTTATATATTAACATTAAAATAAAATAAAATAAAATAAAAAAATAGCATAAAATAAAGTAAAATAAAATAAAATAAAATAAAATAAAAAAAAAATTAAATAAAATAAAATAAAGTAAAATAAAATAAATAAAATAAAATAAAATAAGAAAAGTTAAATAAAATAAAAATAAAAAAAAATTAAATAATAAAGTAAAAAAAGGAAATTAAATTAAATTAAACTAAATTAAACAAAATTAAATTAAATTAAACTAAATTAGATTAAATTAAATTAAATTAAATTAAATTAAATTAAATTAAATTAAATTAAATTAAATTAAATTAAATTAAATTAAATTAAATTAAATTAAATTAAATTAAATTAAATTAAATTAAATTAAATTAAATTAAATTATATTATATTAAATTAAATTAAATTAAATTAAATTAAATTAAATTAAATTAAATGAAATTAAATTAAACTAAATTAAATTAAATTAAATTAAACTAAATTAGATTAAATTAAATTAAATGAAATTAAATTAAATTAAATTAAATTAAATTAAATTAAATTAAATTAAATTAAATTAAATTAAATTAAATTATATTAAATGAAATTAAATTAAATTAAATGAAATTAAATTAAATTAAATTAAATTAAATTAAATTAAATTAAATTAAATTAAATTAAATTAAATTAAATTAAATTAAATTAAATTAAATTAAATTAAATTAAATTAAATTAAATTAAATTAAATTAAATTAAATTAAATTAAAATAAATTAAATTAAATTAAATTAAATTAAATTAAATTAAATTAAATTAAATTAAATTAAATTAAATAAAGTTGATTTTGAAAAGCGCTTAAAAAATTGCTTGCTGGGTATTCATACATATGTATGTATGTTTACCGACGATTATTTACATCTTTGTTGGTTGCTGTAGTTTGCGGCAACATGAGTAAACACGAAAGCATTCATGCACTGCACAAAAGCGCGGAATTTTTCTGAAGCGTCGAGGATGAAAGACAATTTGGCAACGGCCATACACTCACAAGCTGAAAGGATGGAGCAAGCGGCTTTAGTTATACCTTCGAAGCCAACTTTACATATCTTTCGAATCTTAACACATGCTTTATGCTTAATGTTAACCTTTAAATACATTTGATATCATTTAAAAAGCCTTATTTCTTGACTTTTGATGCGCTGATTTTTAGTCTTTACTACATATTTCCTCCAAGATTTTTTTTTAGTATCTAGAACTCATAGCTCTCCGGATTTTTATTAAAAATTATCTGAAAGCAATGGATACTTTTTGGCTCTCTGATTATCAGCAATCTTACTGATCATAATAAGAGAATCAAAGAATAATTTATTACAAACTTTTGAGACCAAACATTTCTAGCATCTTCTAAAGGTTAACCATCTGTATCAAATGCATATTGCGCCAAGTCGTAATTTTTCGTATTCCCATCAACACGTCATGTTTGCTTGGTTTCGCTTGCATGCAAATACATAGATAAAACAACAACAAACGGTTTCAAATAAAAAACCCGCACGAACATAAAACGGCAACACTAAATTATTGTTAGCGCCTGAAAGGCTGCTCGACTCCTGAGGGAGACGCGAAAATTGCAAAATGCCAACAGCAACAACAAAAGCAATAACAACAATGCGGCAAAGTTAGGTGCTGACAGTCATCACATGCCAGCTGTCAGCGGTGTGCTGTGGCTGTTAGATTGTCGTCGCTTTTCAAAAAACATGAATACATACAAAAGTTTTCAACTTGCCATCAGGAGTTTATACCGTTTTTTGTTCGTTATTTGCACTTTTTGTTTTGTTTCATTTCTAAGCGTTCTATGTATTTTGTTAGAACTTTTTTTTTTAGTTTTTTAATACAGTAGCTGATCTACTGCAGTAGCTGTCCTACAGATGCCAGCTTGGTGTATCTTTTTTTTTTTTAAAGTATGGCTGTTTTTGTAGTCTTGTTGTTGTTGATTGCATGTTATTTCGTTATCGGTAGCACAAGTGCATACCACATTTGGTTTGTTAGATACCTCTTCATTTTTCCAAAATAGCAAATACCTAGTACATATGTTGTGTTGCTGCTTGGTGAATTTGCTGAAGGTAGATAGCTCTTTGGAGATGATATATCTTTCATATAAATACATATGCTAAAAATATTACAAACATAAGGCAAGAATGGCTATTAGAAAATTTATGAAATTTCAAAAAATTAAAAGCGAAATTTGGCGTCGGTTAGTGGTATCTTGCACGCTACAAAACCGAAGTTTGTTATTACATCTGAATCGATTAATTTATGTTTAAACTAACCTTAACATGAGGTTAGAATTTTTCCTCCATAAAGAAAGAAATTAATGGCTCATAATAATATTCAAAAAAAAGTATAGTTTTATCTCTAAAAAAACATCGTTTCAGGCGCAGTTTTAATTATAAAATTAAGAAGAAATAATTATAAAATTTTACAATCACGGTTTGGTTCTATGGTTCTTCGTTTCTAAGCGTTTACTCTAATCTTGAGTTTGGCGCTTTTTTCGCTTATAGCCACAGCTATGGTTTGTGAATAAAATAGTTGAGTTCAAAATTTCTTTGCTCTCAAAGAATCGAACACGGGATGGATTTCTAACTATTTCTGACTGCTTATGGCCACTTCTCGCTCGTGCGGACTCACATCTCCTATTGCCAATGGAACTTTTTTACTTCTCGTTTTAAGCCTATATCACACAAATTTGAAAGAAACTTCAATTGAAATTTCTTCTAAATTCGCTTCAAATTCAAGTTTTTCAAGTTGTATGCTTGTTCTTGCCAGATCGAGAGCTCGCTTTCATATGACTTTAACCATGGAAATTTGGAAAGTTTTTTATTTTCTCTAACTGAGTCACTTATATTTACTTTAACGCCTCCTCCAGCCACTATAACGCAGTTTTATCTACCTTACTTACGAATTTAAATAATCTAAAAATATCAAAAATTCATATATGCTCTTAAATAAAAAAAACCAATCCTCAACCAAACTTAACTCACAATACTCTATAACTTACCATACCCAACTAGTTAGCCACAACCAGTAGAGTGCCAACTTGTTTTGAATAGCAGCCAACTTCGTGTCGAGTACCGGAAATTTTCTTAACATTTTGACATTTGCTGCCAACCCACCTCTACACAACAAAAGTATACAAAAGCAACAAAAAGCAAAAAGGGCGTGGTAGCGCTTCAAAAACTTCTTAAACTAAACTTTTTACTAATCCACATGGCTCAAAGCTCACGACTGAAAAGGATTTGCGCAGTAGAAGTCTTTAATAAAAGAAAAACTTAAAATACTTTATTGTGAACATCTTTAGAAACACGTCAAATGTGGTAGCGCCCATAGAAAAAGTGGCTTTAAATTGTATTTCCTTAACTTGTGGTTGTCTGTCGTTTGTGCTGCATAGTGAAAGAACTTTACTTGACTTCCGCAGCAAATAACTACATACCTACCTACCATACCAACCATTTAACTATGCGCTCATAATAAACTATGGGCATAATTTCTGCTTGACTGCCAGTGAATGGCAACCGCAAGCACAGCCGCAATAGCGTAGCCCTAAATAGTGATGAGAAAAAGTTGGAATTTCAACACATAACATAAACAAATTAATGATGTTGATGGTTGCCGGTTGCAAAGAGTTAGAGCTCAGGTGGCTTGGTAGAACAATTTCTTGACGAAACTTTGTTGATGCGCGCTGCACAGTGCATTGTTTTTGTGTTGTTATTTGGTAAATGTGGAAAGCTTAAATAGATAGAATGTCACTCTTAAGTTTGAAAGTGGTAAGAGAAAATATGTATAGCTTCAATGATCAAATTGTTTCGCGATTTTATCAGTTAGTTCAGTGTTAGCTTAGCTCGCCTGCCTACACGGGTTCATGCTTTGCGGATTATTGCGATTCCGGTTTCGTATTCTATTGTGACTAAGGTTGGGGTCTGCTTTGCGGTCCAGGTATTTGTTTAGCCACAATTGTCTCCTATCTTTTGGTTTCAGCTCCAGTTCCGTTTACAGTTTTGTGTCCACTTCCGCTTCCTTATGCCAATTTTTGTTTCGATTTCAGTTTCCGCTTTGTATACTATTAACAACTTCCCTGTCCCCATACAAAGCGCTTTGTGAATGCCCCACGTCCACTAGTTTTTTGTATTGCTTAACTGAATAATAGAAACATACATATATTATAAAATATTATTTTTATAAAAATTTTATGAGTCAAATGTGATTCATGAACGTAATTTTTACCACTTTCAATGAGTCACATGTGAGCATATTGGACCTTCTTCTTCTGTAAGTTGTATAGAAAAATGAGTCACATTTGACTCATGAACTTATTCCAATACACTATCGCGAGTCACATATGACTCATTAGACGGGGAAGTTGTGGTTACAGCTTTGGTTCCGATTCCAACTTAAATTTCGGAACGATTTCGATTGCGCTATCAGTGTCAGCTTAATTTTTGTTTCCATTTTCTGTTTCGAATAATGTTTTTTTTTTGTTTCAGATTCAGATTTGGTGTGGCTTTCGGTTTCGGTCTTTGCTTTCTTTTTGGTTTTTGTTTCGGCTAAAACCGTAGTACGAACACGCCTAGAAGCCTTTTATTTTAGCAGGTCTAAGGCAATATCTGCACAACCACTATCGGTAGCAAATCAGAAATTTATTTTCGAAAATAAAACGTTTGGCAATCGAAACCAATAACAATTAAATATTTCAATTCTCAGTAAAGATAAATATTTCTTTTATTTTTCAAGCAAAAATGTTTGTTTATACTTAAAAATGCACCCCTGTACTCCATAGCAAAAGTAGCAGCACTCATTTTCTGCCTGCGAATTCTTCACAAATTGCTAGTGGCTTCTGTTTTCCTTAGCTCGTTTTCTTTTACTGTCTACTGTCTTTCATAGGCATAAAACGTGTATACGCCTGAAAGTATGCTATAATTACTTGTTTCTTTTTATAACTAAAAAAAGAGTAACAACATTTATGTTGCATGCAAAACTTTTCTCTTTGTGCTGTCAGCTTCCTGTACACATCGGCAGCAAGAAAATAAAAATACAAACAGACGTATATAATTACTTTTTTTTGCACTTCTCTTGCATTTTGCACAGTCAGTCTATCCAAGACATTAAAGCAAAGTGCGAAAATCTGCCATTTGAGACATTGAAAAACCAAGTAATAATGCTTTTTTTTTATTTTAATTATCTGTTCGTGTTGCATGCTTATTCATCTTGCGTCAGCGTAAATTCATCGCAGCACTATATATATGTACATACATACATCAGTTCAACGTGGTTGCCTGCAGCGCAAAACAAAATGTTTAATTCACTTACTCATGTATTGTTAGCATACTTATGGGCGCATAAAATGGCAAAACAAATTTTATTGCTTCCAGCATTCAATTGTGATGTGTAAACCGAATTATTTGTATGTGTTTATTTTTTTTTTTTGTATTGCAGCTCATGTTGTTTGTAAAATTAAAATACGAAATGCATATCTAAATTTATAATGTGTTAAATACACACTCACACATATGTATAACCATTTACAAACATTTTATCATTTGCTTATTTGCTGATCACATTTTTAACCACTCCCAAATTGTATTGAATAATTAAAATGCAAAAACATTTATTGTACACATTTTCATTCAGTTAACTATGAAAATTGCTTTTTGTGGTTAGAGCATTGTGGCATCGCATAGCCTGCAACATAATTTAAGCAAACAAAGCAATTACATATTCTGCGTAAAATAAATGTTGCTGTTAAATGCGTAATACTCTGCAGCTTTAGCTGTTCACTAAATTTCATAAATGTATGTTGCTTTCAAGCTTTTAGCGCCTAAAATGCTGCAACATATATAATTTTCTTTTTTCACTTTATTACTTCTTTTTAGGATCTGTTTATTTTACATAATATTGTAAATCTTTATAATAATTCTTAGTAATTCTTAGTCTTTTATTATTAGTTTTTGGTTTTGACTTAAAATTTTTTTTTTCTTAATTTACAATTTTCACCACAAACCACGAAAATTATATAATATTTTATTACTTAAACTCAAAGTGTATAGTTCGTGCTTATTTATTACTTCCTTTTTAATACTTACAAACTCTTGTAAAGTATTTAAAACTTGGCATATTTTTAGTAGCTTAACATATTCATATTATCTATTTTAACGCCCAAAAGTATGCACGTCAAAGCATATTTCAACTACTTGGCGCATACTTTCTGCTCCATTGATTTTTATTACTTGCCTGATTTTCAACATCTGTACTCCTACACTTGCTTCAAGTATGTATATAAAATTGTGTTCAACTCTTGCTGTTTTTACTTAGGTTTTTGTACTACGAGTATTTTACTCCTTTTCATCGTCTTCGATTTTCACACCAAATGTATGCTATCGCTTTTAATTTCCTGTCAATCTCGGTCAGATTGCATTCAAAATGAAAATATTATCATTGATAGCATACTAGCGCAATGTTAGCTCACCAGTGAAACGTTCAAAAAATCATTGAAGCGTAAATGCGCTAAACTCAGTATCGAAACGACATCAGCGCCAGTTGTTGAGCAGGGTAAGGAATAGAATTTTCTGCATTACATCTACTATGGTGTGTATGCTACAGATGGCATTGCCATAGATGTTTGTAGAAATAGTATGTATGAAGATTTTAATTTATTCATTCATAGTGCATAGTGAGAACAGAATACCATTTGCACATATGAATAGGAATGACTCGCATTTCACTGGGGTTTTGAATAAATAATCGATTTTTAGTTTCATGGCTTCTTTTTTGAAAATTATCGATGGGGTTTGGACCCGAAAACCCTACTTGGATCCGGCCCTAATACAAACATACACAAAAACAAAAATAATTAAATAAATATAACCACCGCCCTTACAATGTCTGTTGCTTGAATTCACAATAAGCTCGGCTGACAGTGGCATTATTTCCATGAATGCCTGTGCCTAAAAGTATGCCACACAATATTGTTTAATGATGTATAGCAGAAAGCATTAGCATTTGATGGGCGACTGCTGATTGATGATGTAGAATAAGGACGTTTATTTTCATTTTTTCTTTTGCTTAATATATATTCAAAGATTTCTGGAGAATTGGATTTATATATGCGCCTAAAATTATGCAAGTGATAAATGTTTTTATTATTTAACAATTATTTTGTTTCAGAACAGTATCATGTAAATAAGAATGCTGTTATTTTGTGTGGATTTATTTCAAGCAGAAAACTGCATGAGAACAAAAACAACATTAGTTTAACCAGTATATGACATTTTCTTATCACAAGAGCAATCAAGCTGGCAAAGATACACATACATATTTTTAGCTCCAATTTTTGAAACATGCCCTACTATAACAAAACAAACAGAAATCTCTCTAGCCAACGTATCACAATTAAATGGTAATTGGTTATTAATATTACATATTTTTAGGCGCAAGTTATGCTGCATTTCTGCCTTCTCTGAGTCGCCTATGAATATGGTTTTGTGGATTTACACATCTAAATGAGCATAAATTCACACTTCCTCAATATCCATTTTTAATACTAAATTATTTATGAGCTATGAAAAAATGCAAGTGAAATATTTAGCAGCACTACCATTTATTACAATCAAAATAGCCTAAAAGTATGCCACAGTTTTTTTAATAATACTTTTTCACAGCTGACGTTAGTTTTAATTATTTCCCCCACAGCAACAGCGTGAAAGGAAATTAATTTTATAAAATGCATTACATTTACACACAGTTCGTTGCGCGTTATCATTAAATATGCAATAAAAAAGGCAATGAAATGCAAAATTTTTGGTTCGCTTTTAGTGCTATTTAATATGAATTATAAATATTAAGTAACTTCAACTTTTCAACTACAGAAATATATGTATAACTCACGCCAAACTTCTTTGTGCTTGCGAGAATTAGCACAGTCTCACTACATTTTTAATACCAGCTTCCTATACCAAAAGCTTCAAATCATAAGTTCAAACTAGGTCAGCCATCACAAAATATTATAAAAGTTTTGCGTTTTAATGTCTTCAGTTCTCATATAACATTTCTCAAAAGTATTCAACTTTTCACGTTCTGCACACCTTTGGCTGTAATTAGTTGGCATAGTCTGTAATACCAAGCAGATGTGTCAAAGTAGTAAGAAATCAGTTATGAAACTTAATAAATAATTTAAATGTCAACACATTTATCTGTTAGAGGACAGTCCTAAGTTGTACAGCAAAGGACTCTGCTACTCTCTGTGATCCACTTTGGTTCTAGCTTAAACTTTGTTTAATTTGGAATTTTTTGCTAGTTTAGTGGAAGCGGAAGAAACGTCAGAATTGTGACTAAGTTGGTGTTGTTGTTTTCTAAAGGAAAATTAATTTAGTTATCCATCTTTTTCTTTGCTTATGGTGTAATAATGTGTTTGGAAGGAAAAGGGAAATTAATTTTTTTTAAACCATTTGCTTATTTACCCATCAGTATTACCTTGTTTGTATTTCATTATTTTTTTTCTTTATGCTTTCAGAAGACTGTTAAACCCTCACCGGTATCACCATTATCATCCTCATCAGCGAGTATCGCAGCAACACCCAAAGACGAAATTTATATTGATGATGAGAGCATCGAAGGATCAGGCGGTCGTAGCGGGGTAAGTTGTTGATTTATTAGTTATATATTTATAGCACATGCAAGGATAATTTTATGGCTGAATTCAAATTTTCAGTTCGGGAAATGAACAGTTTTGGCTTAGCTTGATTGATTTATAAAATTTTTTTTTCAAAATTTTATTTGAGCTTTATGTACATAAAAACTTATACTTTGACCTCGAAACTAAGGCCTCTTCTTTCGCTCATTTTCAGGCTTGTGCCTACACTTTAGATTACTATTCCGTTGTCTAAAGCCATAATAAAAAGTCTCCCATAACCACAAAAATACTTAAAAAAATTTATTTAAAACCACAAGTCCCAGCACAATTTGAAATGCCTTTCAACCACATCATACATTACGCCCTAAACTCAATTTCTATTTTATAGCTTTTACTAGCCCCCAGCCAATAACTCAACACACACAAATTTACAATTACGAACAAGATTTTCCTTTCCTTACCATACATAGCTTAATGTGCAACACAGAAAACAATCTCTTAGCCAGTAAAAAAAATTAACATCATATATATATAAATTTTGAGCTGGACACCATTTGTTGAGCTATTAAAAATTATCACAGGATGTGTAGCAAGAAGAAACCTGAAAGAAAGAAACTGGCGCATGGTCTAGTTAAATTGTTATTGCCGTTGCTGCCTCAATGAATGATGCCAATGGGAGCAAAAGTTAAAACAACGAAGAGCAGGAAAAAATATAAAAATGGGCTATAAAATATAAAATAGAAGAATCATAAAAGCACTAATGACAATAAAAGAATGTTTGTTTCTCTAGCAGTTTGCTGGGCGGCGAGCGTGTGCCTGCGGTGGTAGGCAATGTTCAAATGACGTTACAAGACTATTTGCCGACAATAAAAATATTACTTTGTGCAAAATAAATGCCTCTAAGCTGATGCAATGAAATTGAAATACATAAGTGTATAGTGGGGAATAAATACGTATGTACATATGTTAACGCGTAGCTCCTTAAGGTAGGCAATAGAAATGGAAAATTATTTTTATTTTAAATTCAAGTACGAATGAATTTTAGTAAAAACTATGAAGCTTTTTGAGTTAATGCTAAAAATAAAATAGCAATAAATCGCTAATTCAAATATTTAACCTTAATATTCAAAATATTATTTTTTTGTGCTAAATTTTTTTTCTATGATATCTTGCGAGAAAAATTCAAACTCGGTAAAATATTTTATAATTTTTTCCACCAGCAATGCTATCGAAAACTTTTGTATAAAAACTAGTAATGTTATATAAATTGTAACACTTGCTTTACGCAAACGTCTCCCAGTTTAAGGTACAACTAAATGCAAGCATTTAAAGCTAAACACTTGAGTGAAGCTGTGTGCTTGCTCTCTTTGCTCAACATACGTGAAGTATTTGCTTGTAGAACGGTCATATGAGTATGCAACCTAAATATTTTTTTACATTTTTTCTACATACAAATATGTCTGTGATACTCTTACAATTGCAGTAAGGTAGCAAGTTTAACAAATAATGCAACTTCTCGCATGCCATTGTGGCAAAAATTTTATCATATTTCAAGAAATTCTACATACATAGCAAATATTATGTTATGTTGCTTATGTGAAATTTTTCTTGAACTCTTCGCAAACTTTTTTTTTTTTTTTTGGTATGGCATGGCATTTCACAAGAAGTTTAGATATTTAGAATGTGGGAACCAATACAAATATGGTTACAAAGGGCGGGGACGATATGAATTTTCTTCTTGCCAGGTATGCAAGGGTCCACTACACCCTCTAGAACATTGGTCGGTAAACTTAACCCATGCGTGTATTACGCTCTTCATATACATATATTCTTACACTCTTCTGAGGAGAGCGAAAAAGCACTTGCGGCACAGTGGTACGTAATCTCGCTTTGTTAATTGCTTTATGTGATAGTAAATTATTCGCGATTTAAAATGAATGAAAGAGAAATTCTAAATAATTAATAATAAATAAAAAAAAAAAACGCCGACCACTGCTCTAGAACAACAAGCGGCGGTCCACGCCAAGGCAACTCAAAGGCTAACTCGTTTCCCTGTATAGTATGCTGGCGTGGGTGCGACCATACAAAAAACTTTAAATTTTAACTTCATCTTGTTTTTTCAAGCACTCGCTATTTGTTACTATGCTTAAACAAATACTTCTACATTTATATGTTTTTATTAATTAAATACCAACTTTTTCTGATTTCAATCAAACGAGTTTGTCACCATATTGATTTCCTTTCAATCACGCCATCATTCAAGTATTATTTAGATGAAGAGTTATTCCAAACAAAAAATACAAATTGTAATTTGCATGCTTGCGCACACTTTCCACTTCACTCCACTCGCTAACACGCTTTTGTACGCTGTCAAACTATATTTTATTACTTCACATCCTTTGACGGGCCCACTTCATTTCCTGTTGCATTTCAAAAGTTAAATTTGTCAGTATGAAGTGGTTAAACAAAAAACACTAGCAAAACTCCGCGCAAAAGTCATTTAATTAAATTTTATGTCATGGTTTTCCCAACAGCTGCGTCTCCTTCTCCCTTGTCGCATGCGTCAACATACGCAACATAGAATGAGCCAACATTATCATTGTCACCACAGCCAACATCACTTCGTGTTGCAAATTTTTCGTTTTTTTTTTTTTTTTTTGTTTTTTGAATTTTTGTTGTCAGTTGAAAATTAATTTACAAAACTTTGGTGCATAAAAACGCACAAAATCAACATGAGCTGCATCACGCTGTTGTTGTTGACTTCCATTTGCCGCTTGTTTCAATAAACGCAAGCGCAAGGCATTCAAACGCATGACGGCACAACGCCACAGGCTAACACGGGCGCGCTTTTGGGAACAGAGTTGCGCTGTTTTTTGGTTAGTCGCTGCACTGTTTCAACAAAGTTAAATACATATGTAGGAATGTTTTTTTATTTATTTCAATTTAAACTCATTTATCATTGAACAATAATAAATTGTACCAAAGCCAAACGAGTAAAGGAAATGAATAACGTAGAGAAAATATGGGGAAAGAAGTACAATATATGACTACAAGGCGTTAAAGGGTTAAGGGTTAAGCGGAGAAATAAGAAGGTGAGGCCTGAGAGAGTGGGAGCTTTGATTGTTATTCCCGTTTCGGTTCCATTTCGGTGGTATAGGTGTTGGACTGCTTTCTTTTACAAATCCAATTTCAATGCGATTTGCTGTTTCATTTTACTTTTCTCTATGGTTTTTACGCCATTTCAAGGTTACCGACGACTCCCGTTCCATTTTGGAATTCAATAAAAAGTTTTTTTTTTTTCAAGTTAATGCGCACTTTTTCGAACGACCGTGAAGTAAATTTAAGACATTTGGTTAATAAACAATTTTAAAAATCGTCTACTTCGTTTTTCGATTGTGACTTAATTCAAAAAGAGTGATTCATAGTAAAATCGAGTTTCACAATAATCATAAAAATTTAGTCAAAAGTTTTAAAACATAATTTTTGACAACTTGACTACAAAATCCAGTTATTTTAAAACAAGATCCCGAAAACCTTACATTGCAAAAACTAGAAAAGTTTGCATCAATATATTTGATGTGTTTGATAAAATTTTATAGATGTGCCTAAAACTATCAAAATGGCATAAATATTACCTTACCTTCTTCTATACAATTTCCGATATAATTGAAATTCCAAAAAATTAATATCTACCATAAAAGCTTTCTAAATCCACAAAACGATACAACCCACGTCAATGGCAATCAATATAAAATGGCATGCGTGACGTCACACCAGAGTGTGGTTGTAAAATTATGAAATGGAATACCTTCAAGCTGCGGAGTATGTGGACTTGAATAGAATATTGCAATAAAATTGGCAGCTTGTTAAATGAAGGTGAATGTGAAAAGTTAATGGCGGTCACAAACTCGCAGTTATTTGTGGAAAAAAGAGCTATGAAGCGAAGTATTGAATGGGTGAGGGGTAGTGGTGGCCCAACAGATTGTTATAAATTGGCCCAAAATAATGTAATAGAATGAAAATTGCTAGATTTTGTTGATAATTTTTTTTTTTTTTTTTTGTCGTAAATTCGAAAATAGCTCGCATTTCGAAAAACTGTGAATTTTTTTCTTTTTTAATCATTACCACACAATTTATTAAAATACATGACTTTCGCAAAAAATTTAGGTTGCAATAAGTTCGAAAAATAATTCGAATTTCGAAAAATAGTTCGAATTTCGAAAAATTGTGAGCTTAGCATTTTTTATTTTTCCATGTCAACCCAAAAGTCATAAAACCAAAACAAAGTCGAAAAATAGACTTTACTCCCAGACAATGGCGGACACATAATTTTAGGAAGGGGGGTGGGTAGAAATTTTTGTCTATGAAATATCGAGGACATCTTTATGCGCATTTCCTGAAAATATCACTATTTATATTCCGAATGAGGGAAGTTCGAAACCTTTCCCCCCGTGTATACGCCCCTGTACCCCTACATATATCAATATAAGGGCATTTTCAATACTCACACGACTTTTGAATTTAAATAAAATAAAAAATTCTCCACTTAAAGCAACCTATACCAAAACATACTGCGCAGTAATTCACCCACTAAACACACATTCAAATGCATATAAATGTATTCAAACCACAACATGCAACACCCTTTCCTTGCGTCTCCCACCATAATATCCGCCTACAGGATATGTAGCACTTATTCACATATCCTTTTGCGCTCAAATCTAAAAGCGAGCTTCTTTTCTCGCTTGACGCGCTTCAGTGACTCGACCTACTAAATAATATTCGTCGAAGAGCAGAGAAAACAAAAAAAAAAACATACCCATAGGAACGACGCGCTAGTGAGTAAAATAAATTTGCGTAATGCATATCGGTGAGAAGTGCTAGTGAGATGCTACACACACACACACACAAACACCCGAAGCTAGCACAAACAGCTGCGCCACCATTTAACATTTGTCCGTCGTCATTTCCGTTAGCCTCTTTTTCTCATATTTTTTGCTTTTGTAGCAGTATTATGTCACTTTTTATTATGCTTTATACAATTTTTTCTTCATTTACCTTTCTCTTTGTGATTTTGCGTGCAATTTTCTAAAGTGCTTTTTGGGCAAAACTATCATCGTCTCTGGATTCCTTTAGCCTCGGGGAGTTTTAGAAAGTATTCATAGAATTTCTAAGGAAATGAAAGCACAAGCACTTACGAAGATATTCAATGACGACTTACTTAATATGCATAAGGTTGAGATAGCGGAAGGTTTGAGGTGAAATGTGATACATTTTACTGTGGTCAGTTTGTGTTTGTAATGATGGAATGTAATGACGGTGTTCTTGATATTTGTTGCAATCGCAAGCAGCGGCGGATATACGATACAAACACCCGCCAACATTTTGCAATCCAAAAAGTCATAATTTTCAGGAGATGCGTATAAAAGGCTCTCTCGTTATTTCGTAAAAAAAAATTGGTCCCCCCATTCCAAAATCCTCAAATAAATATATATCTCAAATAGCTTTTCACTCGGTACTTTAAACAAAATTAGTTCTATCTCTTTCTTGACCGCTGACACTAATATAATATTAAATATAGTTCCCACAAAATTGCTTAATAAATTTTTGACTTCTTCTGGTTTTTATGCTACTTTCCCCAATGTTTGCATTACATGACCTTTTCATGTAGCATCCTTCCCTTTTCAACAACCACTTTTTACAGCTTTTTTATTACTACCTAAAATTGTAGTTCTTTGTTGCATTTTATATGCGTTTTACGGCTTTTTGTATGGTATTCAGTCATGAAGTTGAGAGCAAAAATAAATTAGCGACATAAACGAAAATTATATGCACTTCTAAGTGCTCTGCTTTGGTTAATATTTGGAGCTACTTAAAATGAGAAACTGCATAAGTAAAGGAGTTGTTGGAGTGAATAAAGTCAATTTACAGTTGAGAATTAAACATTAAGTAGATACATAACTACTTCGTGCCACAAATTAAATAAAAATAAATTCCACATTGAATCGCCCATAAAATAAATTATAATCATCATTATTATTGCTACCATTATTTTTATGGTGTGAATACTGTAGTTAGTATATATTTATATTCAGTATTTTAATTTCATAGACATATTATTACGAGTATTTCATCCATGAATTCATTCATGTGCCAGTTTTTTCCAAACCAATGTTAACAGCACATTGTTGTCTTTGGTTTCTCTGTGACCATTGTGTCAAACATAAATTATTTATATGTTTCCATCAACGGTGCATTTAATAAAAGAAAAAAAACACAAAAGCATACATGCAGATGCATAGGAAAAAGTAATGTGAAATATATTCAAAAATTTTAATGATGTTCTCAGTAGAGAGTGTCGTGTATATTTGAGCAAATTTCATAAATAAACGTTCGCTCTCAAAACTAATTTTATGTTAATAAACAAACTATTCTGCAGCTGTTTCAATTATAAATATTCCACATCGACTTCTCTTATTCAAGGAAAATTACTGCTGCTTCTCTATCTCTATGTATGAGCCATCTTATACAATCTCTTCATCATCTTGTTGCGTTCTACGATTTTCTCTACCTTGTGTATGTTTATTATAAAATTCCATAAGCACTTTGTTTACAAAGCATGACGGCAAATGCGCCACCTAGCGGATGTTTTTCTTTGTTTTTTCTTTGCTAAGTCCTGAATTATGTGAATGTACTCAAAAATAGGAGAAAAAAAATCCTTATATAGGAAAAGCTAAAACGTACTTAACATCAGACTTTTTTCTTATATTCTCGTGAACCTGTAATACTCGTTGATGTAAACTATATACATATACATATATAAAGAGGCCATGACAGACTCTCAGCTGACTATATTATGATCTAGTTTCTATAAAAATCTTGGGTATTAAAAAAAAAAAACCTTTCATATCTATCAGTATTACTTTGGTTGTTTTCGTGAAATGTTTTTCGGACCAGTCGAATTTTACTTCTATTTTAAAAATATGTATATTTTATATTTACATAAGTACATTTCCATAGAATATCTTTACATTTGAAAGGACAGATCATATCCCGAAAATGCCAAGTTGTATACAATAAAAACAAATAGCATACCTATAAGCTACGTATAGTAGCATTTGCGATTGCATGGAAACCAACATGAATTTGATTGCATTCAATAAATTTCATTTGTGTTGTCATGGTAGTCCTACCATTATCAACTAGCGCTTGTGCAGCCACTCAACCAAAGATATTTTTTAATAATTTATTATATGTATTTCAAATTGCTTTATTCTCCATTCCTTCTTTGCTCTTGTGTGTAGCTGGTACAGTGGCTTATTAAATTTCTTGCAGTAAACTAACTCATTTTAAACTACTTCAAAACTAGTATTAACATCCAGACCAACTAGTCCTGAAATAAATTTTTTTTTCATGTCAGTAAAAATACCCCCGGAAAATAATAGACAGAAATATTCCGGTCTTATATCAGACCGAATAAGTTATATTTAAATTTTTTAGGGTAGTTTTTATGTAAAACTAATTTGGCATTTTGATGGCGCCATTTTGGTAGTACCATTTTAGTTGTGCCATTCTGGTAGTGTCATTTTTGTTACTCCATTCTGGTAGTGTCATTTTGGTTGCGCCATTTTTGTGTCGCCATTTGGTAGTGCCATTTTAGTTGTGCCATTAAGTTCACTACAATATAACATATTTGATTTCAAAAGCATTTCATGTTAATATTAAACAAAAAATCTTCGCTGGGTAAAGTTCTTTCTGTGCGTTTGTGTACTTGTGCTAATGTCATGTCGCACGCAGTACCATTGTGTCCTGCATCTACTGCTTGCTATTCAGTTCAACTGTCCACTTCAGCTGTCCTATTGTATGTTCTCTTATTATTGTCCAGCTGCGCCTTATAAATGTCATTTTGATTTCTCCCTAAAGTTTTGTCATGTAGGAGTTCTTTGTTTATTTACTGGATGGCAGCTTAATATTAATGATTGCAATATTTGTAAAATATTTAAAAGCTATTACATTAATAAGAAGGGATTTATATGGAAATGAAACACAAATATATATGTATACAAAAGTGGAAATGAATATTTAAATAATAATTTTAGTTTGTCGTTTGATGTTTACCTATGTTTACCTATGTAATAATATTCTAGGAAATAACATTTTAATTCCAAGAATAAGTGAGAAATATTAATTGCCAAATACATATAATTTTTGTTGTAAATATTACCTAGTGAGTTTGATTTTTTTTAAATTATTTTCACATGCCTCTGTTGATAAAAATTGAAGTCACAACTCAGAGTTAATTAATAAAGCCCCCTTTTTTTCGATTCTGTCGTTTCCTATTAATTGGAGTCATAAATGATTATGAGTCATAAATGAGTCGTAAATGGAAGCATTTAAGTCATTATAAACTTATTTATACATAAATATAATAAGGAGTCACAAACGATTCGGACGCAGAAATACCCCGAAAGTAGTGCTAAATGGAAGCGTTTACGTCTTTATTAGCTCTTTTATATATAGTTATAAGTAAGAGTCACCAAAGAGACCGACTCATAAATGAGTCATAAAAGAGTCCTAAATGGAAGCGTTTACCTCTTTATGAGCTTATTATATATAACACTAACTAAGAATCACAAATGTTTCAGAGTCATAAATGAGTTAGAAAGAAGTCCGTATTGAAAGCTCTTTACGTCTTTGATTGCATGTAATTTTAAGTCATTATTTTTATAAACTCTCCAAGTGTTTACCTTCTTTGAAAACTCTTAATTTATATACAAACAATTGTATTATTGCTAAATCCGTGTCTGTTGCAAGATAAATTAACAAAATTAAAAAATCTGAACTAAGACTTTGAAACTTTTTTAGCGATAAATTGAACATAACGCAGATTTATAAGCTACTCAAAGTAAAGTAAATTCCAATCAAAACTTTCATAATAAGCAAGAAGTTTAAAGCAGATTGTCGCACAAATCATTTGCATACCACCTTAAAGGTCAACCATTATACGAGTATTCTAAAACAAACATTCATTACCAACTCTCTAGGCAATATGCGCCTCCTCAATGATACAATGAAATTTTGTTAAAGAAACTTTAATTCACGCTAAACATTGGGGATCAAATGGTCTAATTGTTACAGACCAATATCATCCAGCTTAATTTAACTTATATCTACGTACATATTAATTTACAAATGTGTACCCCTATACATATGTACATCAAAGTATCTTTATTTCGAACAAAAGTGCGTGTGGCTAAAACCATTTCCCAAATGTCCCATTATTTCGCTATTTCCTGCACACAAGTTCAACTGCACAAGACGACATAACTTTTTATATAAATGTCAATTTCGCGCTACATTACTATGTTTATCGTTTTTAATGCGCAAATAATTTTAATCCTAATTCCCTTGCTAGTTAATACGATGTAACAGGCAGCATACATATACTTTCGTTTAACAAACTGAGCTAAATAGTGGTTTTGAGAATAATTTCGGTATAGTTTAAACGATCGTTTTTAAATTTTTTTAGCACCATTTCTTAATTGTTTGAGCAATTATATTAAGACTTTTTTGGGGGTATACATGAATTATTTTGCTACAAAAAAATCCCGCAATTATGAAAAAAATAGTTCCAGAAAGAGTACCGAAATTATCACGAAAAGTCTCCAAAACAATCCAGCATATGTCCCGGCATTTATTTGAAAAAGTCACAAAATGGCTACCAAAACTATAAAGAAAACATCGAAAGAATCACGCTAATGTGCAGTTATGATCCCGAAATTGCATCAAATAAACTGCTTCTCAATTTACAATGAAAATAGCAAAAAAAATAAATTTTTTATAAATACCCATTATGTTTATACGCATTTAGGTATAATTTGGCTGCATCTCGATATGTTTTTTTTTTTATTTCCCAAGGCTTGAAAAAAATTTAAATTTTATTCTTTATACAAAGTTTTGTGAATAACCAATAATATTTCACTACTCGCACAAATTTTTTTAAATAAAAATTAAATTTTTTGATTATTTTCATTTTTGGTTGGTCAGAGCCAGAACTTTGCTCCATATTTACGCATACAAGCTCATAAATCTGTGTTTATACTAAAAGCAACAAACAAAAAAAAATATATATAAAAATAACAATATTTCAAACATTTTACGTGCTCACTATTTCAAGTATAAAAACAATATACAAAAATTTCCCAACACCAAAAGGTGCCATAACTCACAAATGAATAGCTGAATGTCGTCGTTTTTTGCGCTTTGGTGAACATTTTTTGCTGCTGTCGTTTCGTTTTTTTTTTTTTTTTTTTTTGTTTATTTGCCATTCACTTTACTACCTTCCATTAGTATTCCATACCTGCTGCCACTGGCGCTGTGCTCTCTTGTCTGTTGCTGTCAAACTCTTAATTTATGACAATAAATTCGTTTAACTTTGCGACAAATTGAAATAGTAAAATATGCTGTTGTTGTTGTTGTATTGGTGTGCATAATAAAGTCTGTAGGGTAGTAGGTAGCATTTTAAGCGCATTGTTAATAAAATCACCAAACATATTGAGGTAAATATCTGAGATACTTTTTATTAAACAATAAATTCCGAGGTATTGTACGCATAAATTGCTGTTCAACAGCAGCTTCAACAACCAAGAAAAATGTGCCACAGCTGCTGTGAATCTATTGTAGGAGAGCCGGAGAGACTTCACCACGCATATTTTGTTTTACATATTTCTAACTTCCCTGCCTTGAAGCTCTTTGTGCTCAATATTGTTTGCATTTCTTCTTCTTCGCTCTAAAATATTTATGTACTTGCTTCAATAATTTGGAACATAAAATATTGTTAATATTCTCTTTACCTTGCTGCATAAATTCATTGCTACTTCCGCTCGTGCATTATGAGTCTTAAAATATTACAATATCAATATTTTGTCTATATTAAATATCTTCTTACATCCTTAATCCATCATGTTGTCATCATTTTGTAATTTTTATTAAATACAATATTTTTTTTTGTCATGCGACTCAAGCGCCAAAAACCATTTGATTCTTTGACGGATTATGAGCAATCGGTAATTTATTAACAACAAATAAATATCACACATTTATGTGACAACCACACAGAAACGCATGCATAAATGAGTAAATAAATATGGATAAATGTACACATTAGACTGGGTAAAAAAAAATTACTTTTTTTTATTATATTGAATTATTTTTTCGGAATAGCTGAAAATATTACTTTTATCTTTTTAGACTTAATAATAAATTTGAGATGACTATCAGTGATATACAATTTTTTTTTTTTTTAGGAAGTATAATCAAGTTTGCTGTAAGGCTGCCTCACAAAAGCTTTCCAAGTGAAATCAAGCTTTAAACATAAGTAAAAATAAATTGTAATTAAAATCAGTTTTTACAGTATTTTTGCGCAACTCTTAAAAATTATATCAAATCTGTGTTAGAAAAAAATTTTTTAGTTCAGTCTAATGTTAACAGTTTCATTACACAAATGCTCCTAATTAATTACGTTGTCAGCCACATGCCATATGCGCGTGGCATTTGGTTCGGCACAATTTGTGGGCGTTATCGTCAATTTGTAAAATCATTGTCATCTGCTGCCAGAATTTCTGAGTTGCAGTTTGACTAATAAATTACTTTCCAAAATGATAAGTTGGTATAATTTAGCCTTTTTTATTAACCCTTATGTGCATTGAGATATATCTAACCATTATTTATTAAGAATTTTTTAAATAAATAAAGACCCATTGAATTGATTTGAATCAAATTCGGTAGAATTGCTATATAAAATAAAGCTTTTCCTGGAAGTACTTTGTTCTTTTCGGAATATTTTTCTAGGTATGGTTTTCCGGACCATTTTGTCATCTTTTCTAGACCATTTCGAAATTGTTTTAGGGACCATGCTGGGGTTTTTCAAGGGACATTACCATGAAAAAGTTGCAAAATTATTTCAAATTAATCCCGAAAATAATACCGAAATGAGCCAAAAAAATCCCTCAAAGCAATACAGAAAATACACGAAACTGCCCTGAAAAAGTTGCAAAATGATTCCGAAACTATGCCAAACCACAATGTTATATTTTCGTAATGTAGGGCAAACGTAAGGGAGCATTGCAATGTGGGCTTTATTGGCGAAACCATATATTTGTTGAACACCTAAGTGTGTGTAAATATGTACAGCGTATGTACATATCGACAGCCACACTGCAAAACCCTGTATGTTCAAAACCAAAAAGTTTTCAGGAGAGGGAAAAAACTGTAATAATTATAACGTATGTATATGAGCGACGGTTATTTCATTTCACCACTGGAAAGAAACGGGAAGTTGTAACCCGATTTTGACTGGATTTTAATGTGCGAAATATCACGATCTATTGGAACGGCTCAGAACCTTATTTTTGGAAAAATAGTGACTTGCGGGGTTTTGCAGTGTGGCTATCGATATATTGGTTAGATGTATATTAACGTAAGCAAATGAAATGCAAATTTGTGTAAATTAATTTTTGTGTTTGATTCGTAAATATATCATGAAGATATGGCCCAATTGCAAACGTCACTCATACGCCATGTCAGCTGTCTGACTAACAATGTTTGTTAAGGAAATAAAATTTATAATTTGATACTGATAAATACTCTAATGTACAAGTAAATTCATAACAGGTTACCAGAAGTACATAGCAAATGACAGAAATGGAAGGCTGCCTTCATCAGTCTTCCCCGTTCGTAAAGTAAACGACCCCGTAAAACTTCGAAAATATTCGATGTAGCAATCGATCTATGGGTAGACCAGCAAAGATTTGAGAGAGCTGAAAATTGTTTTATACATACCATCAACACAACTTTAAAGACATAAATATCGCTTAAACTCTATACCGTTATTGAAACGATAAGAAGCATGAATTATTTTCCACTATAAATTTCTTATTCTAATTCTCCTCCAATTTGTTGTAATGAAATGCAACTACAAACTGAAGCACTTCAGAAACTGTTGGGGCTGTATGCAAATTAATTTGTTGCATTGTTCATACAAATGCAATAACAGCAAGAAAAATTATGCAAAAAAAAATGTTTTTCGAATAGCTGACTGTATATCTAATACTCGAAGGATTTGTTGCCTTTATTTATAATCATCATTCAACCATTATTCCTATATATGTACATGCAAACAAATTGCGTACAGTGGATGGGATTATAAACAGCAACAGGAATGGTTGTTTTAAAAATATGGATGGTACCGAGTGACGAAAAAATATAAAACAAATATTTATTTGTAATAAAAAAATTCCAGTAATGAATGAAATAAAAAATGTTGAATATAGAATCAAATTGTTATTTTAATTTTTATCAAGTTAGGCACTTCTTTAGCACTAGTAAGTCCTTTTTGGTGTAACTTCGCGACATATTTTTTGATATTTTGAGGACGATTTCAGAGTTAGTTTAAGAGTTCTATTAAGACTTATTCAAGACTATTTTTTGTAATTTTTTTAGTGGTCTTTCTGGAACAGTTTCAGAAATATTATCCCGAAAAATTAGTTCCAAAAATAATACGAAAATAAATAGGAAACCACATTCAAAAATAAGTTTGAATGGGGATGCACTTTATATCATATTTTCTGGAAGCCGGTTAAATCGTAATGAACTAAGTTTCCTAGCAAAAAATATGCGCAGAAGCCAGACAAAAGTTTGAAACCAATGCCATAAACTGCTTCGAACTAGGGAACATAAGTTGAAGATTTTTGAGTAAATAACATCGGAAATGGAACATTAAATATAAAGTAGAACTAATAAATAAATTCATACCAAAAAAGAATTGTTGACGAAAACGTCAAGACAATTATGACAAAATACTACTGAGCCAATATAAAAGTAATCCAGCAGTGACTCAGAAAATATCCCAAAGAATTACATTGCGAGATGTTAATTAATATTTTATATGGCAGAAAATTTCTGTCAAATAATTTCGGAATGGTGAGAAATTAACTTAAATTATTTGGAAATAGTTGCTAAAATGCAAGTCCCGAAAAGATTTTTAAGTTTCTTCCTTAATATTTTTAAATGTTTTTAAAAAAGAATTTCCCGAAAAACCACTTAGTAATAATTATAAAAGAATGCTTAATTTATTTAGAAGTGGGTCAAGTATTAGCCTAAAATATTTTACGACTAGATGATGATCCCAACTGTAGTAAAATTTATGCTTAATAAGCTAAAAATAAAAAATAAAAAATTGTTATCAAATACCAAAGAAAATATTTCAGAGGCAACCATAAAAATAATTCACACAAATAAGAATCAAAGCTACAACTCTAACAACTCAACAGATTGTATTAATCCATTACTTACGCGTATTAATTCTTAACGCTAAAAAATATATTCACCCTTTTCAAACACACTGTGCATCGCGCTGCGCTCAACAAAAACCTAGTTAAGTTAATGGTTTGTATACCAAGATTTACTGTGTACAATGCAAATGATTGATATGTACATATATGTGTGCAGAATATTTCTTCAGAGTATAGAAAAAGAAATAGTCTAGCAAAACAGAGCATATAATTTATTTACAAAACAATTTTCTGCGACTTACTACTAAGATTACGTATACACCCCGTGGGATCCACTACTACAATGCCTGCAACATTGGTGTACATAGAAGATGCAAGTAATTGGTCTACTGTTGGTTAGCCAAACGATAAGCAAATAAAATGAATGGAAAAAAAACGTAAATATTTATACACTGACCAAGGCACTCAAACTAGAGCGTACTTTGCTAGCAAGACAAATAAGTTAGTTAAATAGGAAGTTTGGAGTATAAAATTCTTAGGAAATTCAGTTCTCTTGTGTGGCGAGTGATTGCTGATTTAGTTACTAATTTATTACTGCACAGTCAGCTTAGTTTACAGCCGAACGTTTGCACCGGCGTCTCTTTAGCTGATACGATTTGCTTACTTCATTAAATGGCTTCTTTTCGCTAAGGGTTTGCTGAAGTTGCTTGCTTGATGTTCTACATATAGAGTTTTTTCTAGGGGGGTACTGTTGAATTTCTTTTTGATAATATCTATGTTTATTGCAGTCTTTTTACTTGTAAGCTAATTTGTAGCAGTTTGATTTTGAAAAATATGGCTTTTATGCTGATCAAATCGTTTAAAACTTTATAGAACACCAAATAGCTTTTGTAGTTTTTTTTTTTTGATTCGCTTACTTAAACCTAACTTTACAAAGTGAAAGCCTCCTTCTTAGCATTTTTAGTTTCTTCCTAATGACCAAGCTATCAGTGAAACTGACAAATTGTGGGAAACTATAAATCGAACTATAGACAGACTTTTTAATTTATTTTTTTTTTCAAAAAGTTTTTGAGAGAAAAGATCAAATCAGAACTGTCCAAAAATTTCAATATTTTCAGAGGCAATGTAAAACTGTGATAGATCCTCAAAAAAAACCAATTTTATTTCACATATTCTAAAACACAAAATGGTTTACCAGGATAGACGAAGATAAACCTTTCTCAAAACATCTCAAAGGGTTAAAGATTACAAAATGTCCCAGTTAAGTCAACAGAATTTAAGCTAGATTCAGAAACTGACAGATATATGTATAAAGAGAAACTAGAACGTGCTTCTGGGCTCTCAAATTTTAACAAGTTTGGTCAGATATTTCACCCGATTACCTGATCTGCATAGTTACACTAGCTGGAGACTTGTCTTTGACACCTTTTTTGGAACACTCCGCAATTGCACAACTTCCACACTCTACTCGTTTATTCTAAAACTTCTTCATTGCCTGCTTACTCCTCACCACAATTCGCTTATCTTCAAACTAATATTGCACAAACAGCGAGCTCTCTAGTGGACACTTGCTACACAAATTCCCCACCGTTCAATCTTCTGTTCGTACCACCACACGCAAATTGCCAGTTACCGGTAGTGAGTTCCGTTTTGCCGGTGTGCGCTTCATCTTGCTACCCTTCTGATACATACATATATATTTTTTTGTATTTGTTTGTACTTGTAAGTATCAGCATTTAACAGCAGCTAACATATCAACGCCATTAACGTCATCAGTGTCATGTACTCCATTATTCAAATTATTACTTGCAACAAGCTATTCTGGCACTCCTGACAGTGTCGACGCCTATTCGTCATCTCTTTGACTGCGCGCTTCCCGCAGCAAGCACACATAAATGTATAGCGTTCATTGCACTCAGCTTTGTGGTGGCTCTGGCTTCGGTTGTTCTTGTCATCATCGTTTGCTTCCTTGCTTACAGTTCACTTCATTTGTAGTGCATAAGATAACACGACATCGGTACAACGCAATGTATTGGCAATCAGGGGAAAACTAGCAGCACAGGCAAGAGCAACATTGACTGCATCAATTCGCTAGTAACCGCAATCTCGACTCACTGACTTGCAATAATATTTCGTAGCCAAAATTGTGATCGGTTAGTTATAGTTATTTGAAGTTACGCTCTGTTGAACGAGGTAGTCAGAAATGAAATGAGTATACTTGTAAAAGTATCTTACTCGTATCGACCCAGGCCGAAAAATACCAAACCGCTGTAGGAGTAATCCTAGCGTAGCTTTTGGTTTTTCACCTAATGCTGGAACCCATGAAATCTCCCATATTAAGCAAGCACTTACCCACTTTACCCACGAGGTCTTTGAATTGTTTTTACTTCTCAAGCTTGAACTATAATTTTTTTTCCCATGGTCAAAGTGTCAGTTGTTTATATGAAAAAAAAGTTAGGTAACTAGTTGACTTTTGATTCCTATCAGGCTTTAACTGACTTAAAACTTGTTGATTCGACTGTAGGGAAAGTATAAAGACTATAATTTGATCTGCTATTGGTGTAGACCAGTTCGATCTGAGTATAATCGAATCCTAACTATATCCATTTATATAGAAATACAGCCATTCTTTAATATTGGATAAATTTTATAACGACAAAGGTGGGGACATTTTATTTCATTAGAAACATTCCAAGCAACAAGCATTACACTTCCTTTAGTGCTTTTTAATGGCACAACTACTGGTTCATTAATTCTATCCAACCCATTAGGTGATTAACACTGGTTCTGACAAGAGATTATTTATAGTGCTAACCGCGTAATGCCAACAACAACATAGCAATCACTTAATTTTATGAACTTTTTGGACAATTTCTCCGGCCCAAAGAAAATTTAAGATCGAATGCTTTAATACCAACCACGTCTTCTCAAGAATTTTGTACAATTAATGGAGTCACCATTTTCATTCCATTTATCTTCTCATCTTAATCAAACCCAACAAATAAAACATGGTCCACAATCCAAATTTCTCGGTCTAATATCTATTTAATTCATTATCCCTAATATATAAAAAGTTGATTAAGTTGCATGATCTATGAGCTTTCCCCTTTTTTTTCTTATACTTAATTTCATTAAGACTATTTATCTAGATCTAGATAATTATTTATATCCCTGAGCTGTTATAACTTATGTACATTCGCTTCAAATAAATTAAATAAATTAATAAAAACATTTGCATTTACTAACAATAACTTTTTTTATTCTTTTCTTTTTAGGTAAGTAACTTTGGAAACGCTCTATTTAAAAGCATATTCAATCGCAGGCCATGAGGACATCCAAGTTTTGGTAATCAAATGTCGTCCTTGTTATAGATGCCACTGTTAATATAGATGTATTAATTGTAAGATATAAGATCCTTCTAAATGTTTTTCCCGTGATTACAATATACATAGTTATATGCACATTAAAACTTAGGCATCTTTGAAATGTGATCCGTATCTGATCAAATTTCTTATTAAAATATTATCCAATAATTTTTTTAAATAATTTCCCACGGTCTCAAAAAAGTTCTAAAAATTCTGTGTAAAAATTGGAAATTTTCCATGAAAATTCGTTAAAATTAATTAGTTAAAATAAATTTGTTGAATGCCAAATTGCTCAGAATTGGCAAAAAGGGGTGTATGCTTATTTATGTGAGTGACTGTATGTATTGTAAGGTGTGACTATTTATGAGTTTTTTATGAAAATTTTAACTAACTAAACAATTTCTAACATTTTATGTTCAAGAACTTCTGTCAACATTTAGCAGTTTTAATTTTCTGCCACACTCAATAGAGCTTTTTTTCAAAAAAGAGAGTTTGTAAATCATCCGCACATAATTAATTTTATTCATTCATTGCACCTTTTCGCTGTAATTTATTTGTACTTTATTTCTTAGAAAAACTTTAATTATCCTCCGCTTACTTCAACATATTACATTTCTGCTTTGTCATACTATATACTTACAGAAAAGTAACATGGTACATTACTAAGTGTAAATATGTTCAAAAAAAAATATCTTCAACACCTAAGCTTTTCAGTTAAATGAATACACTTGGTTAACAATGAAGCGGATTTCCCACGAAATTGCTGCTTTAATTCGTGGAGTATTAAGTGTAAAGGGAGAATAAGTGTTTCAAGACTAGAATGTATGAGTGCTGTGGTGCTAATTCCAAATATTTTCACATACATACACATATTTGGATACATAAATTTTATGAGCAAATCGATGCTTATATAAATAATGCAGCACTCATCAAAGAGAGGGTATAAATATCTTTAAATTATATTGAGTGTATGAAGGTATTCAACTTCGAGTAGCAAGTCAAATAAAAATTAAGCAAAAATGTCTCAGATACAAAAAATATATGAAGGAATACGTCTGCTAATTAAAAAACACTGCAGAGACTAAAGTATAACTAAGAAAAATGTTCAGAAAATATTGTTATACACCCAAATGCAAAATCAGAATATTCGTTTTTTGAACGAAAGGAACAAGATTTTTGAGATTACTTTAACAAGATACCAAAATTTATTTTTTATTCTTCGGCACCAATAAAATTATATTACAATTTCAATTAAACTACCAAAAGTAAGTTGAAAATACTGCCAAATTGCGCAACAAACCCTAAAAGTAGGCAATTAATTTTACTTTTTTTTCTGTTCGTCTGCAACGAACAACTCCCACTCAACGATCTTTACTTCGACCAAGTTAATTGATTTCTGCATTATTCATGTTATTACTACAGGTTACCAGTGAAAGTAGAGACTGAATGAAATCACAGCAACTTCCATAGAATTGATAAATAAACGAAATTTAATTAAAACCTATTAAATTATTTAAAGGGAATTAAAGTTGTATACAAAAGATTTTGGAATACCTCCGAATTCGGAGTATTTAGTTGTGAGTGCGCCTAGCATGGTGCTTGAGTTTCACTACCACAACCACAGAAAGCAGTTTCACAATGTTCAATCAAGCAAACAAATTGTGCATATTAATGAAGAAGTCAGTAAAATTTCGAGTGGCAGTGGCAAAGCAAATTGTAAGTAGAAAACGTTTCAAATTAGCGCAGCACCGCTTATAAATTTACATTAGAGTCTGCGAGTTTTCTGGCAGGTTTGGGGCACAAAGCAAGACTTGAACTATCAATGTGTTTTAGAGTTTTCCATGCCATTCTAGAATTGGTTTACAGTTTTTGCTATTAAATAATTAGAGAATTTTTTTTCAAATCTCGAAAGAAAGCCGATTGATGTAGAAGGGTCCACTCAACGAAAATTTTGATTCATAACTTTTTTTGAGAGTATTTCAACTCTTATACAATTTTATGATTTGTTGATTTGAGAGACAAAATGAGGAGAGTCGTAAAAAATCTAAACCAGCAAAATGGTACTCAACCCAAAATATGTAAATATTGAGGTTCATTCTAAAAAAAATATATTTCTACATAATTAAAAAAAAGATATTTAGCACACTCTAATACTCACGCTATAATAGCCGAATCAGCAGAAACCCAAAAACCAATACATTGATTTACTATCTCTCGTAATTTATAACTACTTATCTCGTCTATATGTATGTGTGTTTATGTGTGTCTACCTTTGCATTAAAACCTTAACCGCAGTAATTAAAACATGCAATTCAAAAATTTCTATTTGCTTTGCGTTATCTTTGAGCAGCAGCAGCAATTACTAAAACAACAACAAGAACAACAAGCAAATACAAGCACACTACGAATATCAGTTCAAAGAGTTTACGGCATACCGCATAACCGAGCTCCAACAAACTCCATTCATGGCTAAACGATTTGCTGATATATCGCGGTGAAATCGTATTGCGCAGAGTATTTATGTATGTATGTATACATTAAAAGGAGTTTGTGTGTATATATGTGTGTGTGCATGCAAATTAGTAGCTAGGGTTAAACAACGTTGACTTCACAAGTCAACCCTACAAACGTCAGCAACAACTTTTGTTCATTAATATTTATGTATAGAGCTATCCTTAGGAATATTTTGAAACCACTCTGTGGTGCATATAAATTGCATTTGAATCAGTAAAATAAATATTTGCTTAACGTACATAGTCTGTAAGACCTTTCAAGTAGAAGATTGTGAGAAAATTTGAGTTTAGATTTCAATTTAATTGGTATAAATGCATACGAAATAAGACAGGCTATGGAGGGATTTATTCTAGGGAGAAGCAGTAATAGAGTTTCGTAAATTACAAAAAAAATTGCAATTACAGTTCAAGTTTTCATACTTAATTAAGAGTTTATTTTTAAAATTTATTGGAAATTAAATTTCATTATTAGAGGGTATCCTGGTTTCCCAACAAAAAAGTAAATTTAAAATAAATGTTTAAAAAACCTTTCCGAAATAAATATTAAGCTTACAAAACTCTGAATAATACAAAATATTTGAAAATAAATGCTTCATAATTGAAACAATACGTTAGTCAGAAGATTAAAAATTTAAGCCTACAAAAAAATTTCAAAAAAAGCGTTTTATAAGTCTTATGAAAAATTTTGCAGCAACAGTGAAGCAACTGTTCTTCATTTATGTGTGCTCCCAGCTTTGTTTATCACTTACACAATCCTTTTAAATATATATTAAATTCTATTTTGAACCTCTTAGTACCACAACAAATTGAACTTAGTGTAGAACTTATTCCCGAAATGTATAAGGTTTTAACAAATATCTACAGTTTTCCCAAAAAAAACTCCTTGACCTAACGTTTTATCCTGTATTATTAAATATAATGAACGCGAATACCAACAACGCCATTTATTAAGGCTGCTGCTGCTGAATTAATTTTCCCAGCTGTATAAATATCTGACTTCCATATGCAACATTCTTTTACGCTCTCATTCTGATACGTTTTTTACCATTTCGCTTTGTTGGCTTTCACGTGCTTTTAGTACAGTTGATATCTTTTTAAACAACTCACTTAGCTTCTCATAATTATTCAATGTTATTCATAATTATAGCTCACTACTTAACTTTATTTTTATTTAATTTTTGTTTTTTTTTTGCTATCTACTCATGAAATATTTAATTTAAAAACTTCTCACGTAAAAAATTCATTTTTCATATTTCATTTGATGCAAAAAAAAAAAAAAAATACTCGCACCACTACACACTGCACTTTGGTTTTGTTTTAGTTCTTTCATCGCTGGTTTTCTTAATTAAAAATTATTTGCGGAAGTGGAAAATGAGAAAAGAAAAGCAAAAGAATCTAAGCTGCTTTGAGTGAGGCAGTGCTGTGCTACACTGCGTATGAGTAATATTTATAATTCACTACCATAAATATGTATTTTCATTTCATGAATTCCTCTTTACGATTATTTTTTTTATTTCAACGACTTAAGTTTTAATTTTTATTTCCCACGAATGTGGCAGCACTTAACGTTAAATTAATTAATTAATTGTTTCTTAGCTGTCAGAAGCATAAATTCACGATATCTAGAGATGATCCGAATGGAACACTTGGTTATTCTAATATGTACATAGGTATATTTCCGGCGGCCACCGTGGTGTGGAGGTAGTGTTGTCGGCCTACCACACCGAAGGTCCGGGTTCGAGCCCTGGTAAAGGTTACATCAAAAAGTGGTTTGAAAAAGTTTTTTCAAAACGGGGTCGCCCCTCGGCAGTGGTTTGGCAAACTCTCCGAGTGTATTTCAGCCATGAAAGGCTTCTCAGCAAAAAATGCATCTGCTTTGTAGATGCCGTTCGGAGTCGGCGAAAAACCGTAGGTCCCGCCAATTTGTAGGAAAAATTTCAAAGCGGCACACCACAAATTGGAAGAAAAGCTCGGCGCAAAAATCTCCTAGGAGGTTGATGATATAACTGTTATATATCGCGCCATATATATATATATATATATATATATTTCGAAAAATTCTTCAACTAAAATGCATTCATTCAATTTTATATAAAAGCATAGATTTTTCTGTGATAGAAAATTTTCGAACTAGTGCTTCCAAGTTTATGCAAAAAATTCAAAAATTCTTCGAAAATGAAAAAAAAAACCGGTCTGGAAACTTTGAAACTCGAGTCAAGAATTTCAAATGATGACTGAGTATGCTTTTTTACAGCTTGTCAAATTCTAGTCTCCTAAAGTGCAAACTTCAGTGCTCTTAAAAATTCAGTTAATTTTTGGCACTTTTTTTTCTGTATGGTGTTTGTAGAAACTCAATTTGTATGCAAAAAAAACAAATACTATGTCGAAAAAAAATTCCCAAAAATCCAAACAATTTTTCAGAGCCTTGAGTCTTATATTTTGGAGACTAGAGGTTAAGGGGCTACAAAACTGCTTACACAGAAATCATTTTGAAATTTGTCTTAAATTTGAAAACTACCACCACTTGTGTTGTAATTTTTTGGAATTACTGTATTAGCTTGGAAACAGTCATTCTAAAGATTTTGAAAGCGCACTTGAAATTTGTTTTCATTTTTAGTTTGCAATTACATGCGAGTTCTGTTATTTATAGCAATTTTGTTGAATTTAAAATGTTATCAAAATGTTCCAGAAACTCCAGCTCCGAACGCATACTTTGTATATTTTTGTCTGCATACAATTTTGCATAAATTTACTCAAGCTTTTCATTTATATATCAACATTTTGATTTTGTTTATTTCTGTATTTATAATTATCAGCACAATCTTTTTTACGCAACCACTATTAAGACACGACATTCATCATTCATTCCATTGCAAAGCTGCTGACCTCATTACGCACCGCTGCACCATTGACATGTGTGACATGTCGTATGAGTGACATTTTTTTTATATTTTTTGTGCGCAAATTTTCGCTGCTTGCAATATGTAAATATTTATAAGAAATGCAAGCAAGTTGAGCACATATGTCGCAGTAAGTCAACATTTAACAGAATTCTTTTATCTTTCGTCTCCCACGTCAGTATTTTTTTTTTCACTGCGAGTATCAAGCAAATAAATCATATACAAGTCAGATTGCATTATACTAAATGCCACAAGCGCCTATCAGCGTCACTTATTTGTATGCCTTCTCTCCCCCTCCAACTGCTGCTTTAAGTCTTTTTCAATTCTTTTTGATTGAATTATTATAGCAGTCATGTATCATTTGGTTTTATATGTTGCAACAAGGTTGATTTTATTCTCTTTACGTATGCAAATAAAGCGTAGCGAAATGGAATGAAAGTTTTTTTTACATTTTTAATGAGCAAACCATGTTTTATAGCAACACTGCAACGGGTGTAACGGTACAAGGTTTCACATCAACTGCTTATTTATTATGCATACACGTCGCATTGAAATTAAGAAAAACTGAAAAATCGAGCAAGTTGTGGCAATGTGTCACCGCAAGCAATGACTTTTTGCAACGGTGCAGCTAGTGATAAATTTGTTGGTGCAGGCATGACATTGCACCCTAAGTAAGCTAAAGTAATCAAATTAATTTATATGCGCATGCGGTAACGCAGTCATGCCTTCTGTTGCAGTTTGAAGGAGTTGAAGTCTGGGAGTTGCGTAAAGCAATTTTTTTATACCGAAAAATGTTATAACCTTTATGTTTTACTTTTTGATACAAAGTTGTATTTATTAACTGCAGTTGAGACCCCACATCCTCAAAGTGTGGGTTAAAAGAATTTCATTGCATTTTAATTATCGCATAAGGTTAAGAGTTTTACAGCTGTTTGTTATAATAAGACATAAAAATGAAATATTTCGCGGTACTAAATTCCTGCAAAGATTTTGTTGGCTCAGTTTCACAGTAAAAAATTACTTTTATGGATTTTTAAAACTATGGGCAATGTATCACTTATTACGTCACAATAAAGAAAAATAGAAATCGTTGGCCTTATTAATTAAAAAAAAAAAAGTAATCGCAACAAAAATCGTCGAGCATAAAATGGAATTAGTTGCCAATTTTAAGCGACTGAATTCCCCTCTTGATTGTTGCTGATTCCAATAGCGTAATAATAATATTTTTTCTGGAACGATTTTCCGTCATACCTTGCCAGTTTTGGAGAGAAACTGGTTTTGACGTTCTGCCATCATCAGCGTCAATCTTGCAATAGAACGAAAAAGCACACTGATGATGGCACAACCCCGAAACCGGTTTGTCTCCATACCAAAATTTACCCTTTAATTTTATTTGATTTTCTTCACAAATATACGAACAGTTGTGTTCAATATAATAGTACCGAAATTACTTGAGCATATTTTTTGACGAAATAAGAAGAAGCAGTGGTTTAATTCCTAAAATAAAGCGAATTACCTGGCAGAATTTACATTAAAAAAAATTGAATTTTGTATGTCGCAAAACATTTTGGAAATGTAGGTAAATTTTTGAAAAAATTTTAACATGTACATTATTACACCAAAATTGATTGGAATACAAGATTGCCTGCTCAAAAATGTTCCAAAATTAAATAAAAACAAGTAAGGAAAGGGCTGTCTTCGGCTGTGCCGAAGGCTTTATACCTTTCATGAATGCCAAACCACACTTATCGGAACAATCGATTGTATGGGAGCTACCCGTTATGTTGGCCCGATCTGGCTGATTTTGCCTACATATGTTACATATATAATATGTAGCAAACGTGCAAAGTTTAACGTTCCTAGCTCTTTAACTGCAAAATTGATAGCCCAAAACCCATTTATCGAAACTATCGATTATATGGGAGCTATATGTTATGTTGGTTCGATCTAGGTGATTTTCACTACACACATTACTTATATAGCACGTACTAAACCTGCGAAATTTCGAATAGCTTTTTAATTGCAAGAGTTAGAGGCCAAAACCCGTTTATCGGAACAATCGATTGTATGGGAGCTATGCCTTGTATCGGTCCGATCTTGCTGGTTCCGACAAATGATTAATCCTATGCAAAATGGCGCCTGCTTGCAAAATTTCATCGAGATATCTCTAAAACTGAGGGACTAGTTTGCGTTCAAACAGACGGACGGACGGACGGACGGACGGACGGACAGACGGACATGGCCAAATCAACTCAGCTCGTCGCCCTGATCATTTCGGTATACTTAATGGTGGGTCTATCTCTTCTTCTTCTCATACTTACAAACATCGGACCAAAGTTATAATACCATTTCATGCTCATGAAAGGTATAATAATAATTAATAATAATAATAATAAAATGGCCATCATTTTTAAATTTTAATTCCAAGACCACGTTCTAGATCAGCGAATTTGTTGACTTTCTTTGTCTTTGTAACACAATGCGCTTTGGGTTGGTATATTTTCGCTCCGAATTTCAAAACTTCAAGCTCTTGCTTGCAAAATCTATTCAGCATGCCATCTTACAAGCATCAATTTAATATTTTCCCACACCTTGAAAATTATACTACTCTTTACCTATAAGCTTTCTTTATAGTTAAAAGTACTAATCTTTACCAATGGCGCAAAATAATAAAGCAATGTTCTCTAAAGCGGAAAAAGTAAAGTTAACGCCAGCAATATATTAGCAAAAGTAAAAAAGCTACTAATGGCAAGCGCAGCAACTCAAGCAGCAACAGCGATAATTTACGACTCACAGCTTAAATGTGCAGCAATGCAAAATAAAGCAGCTGTTGCAGAGGAAGCGTAGAAAATTCTATAAAAAAAAAAAAAAAAATTTAACTAACTAAAAGTACTAAAAGCCTGATGCAAAATATGATTTTAATAAAGCGGAAAAAGCGCAAAAATGGCATCAAAATAAGCACGACGAGCAGCAGAAAAAGCTATAGAAGTGTAAAAAAAAAAGGCTCAGTATTTCTCGCCTGTAATCGCTGCACGCCTTTATTCTTTTTCTTATAGTTTTTATAGTGTTTATCCCCCTGCCGCGCTATCAACTCATATCAGCTCTAAAATTGATTCAATTTAAAGTGTAACTAAGTAGATATGCAGCTGTTACTAAATAGTGACACGGTTACATATCAGCTGTTGCCGTTTGCTGTTCAACTTTTTTCACTGTTGCTTTTGCTGCTGACTATGCAGCTGATAAAAATTCCATTTACTACATTTTATACATACATACACTTTGTTGATATGTATGCGGTATTTTTTACTTACTAAAATGCGAAAAAGTTGTCCTTTTCGCAATGGAAGCAGAGCTGAGAGGAGAGGAAATCTTGCAACAAATATAGTTTGCAGCTGTCGCTTGAAACGTTTTAATGTTTTCGAGTTAATGCTTACATTGAGCGTTGTATTAAAATGTTGCTCATACGACATGTAGCACAGATAACATAATTTGCAACAGAGAGGTACTGCAAGTAGCAGCAGTAGATATGTGTACATTGGACGGTGCTAAAAAATAGTTTTAATAAAAGTTTTTTTTTTAAAGTTAATGTTAATTCTTTGCGGGTATTGCGCTTTTTTCTTATATATTCTAGAATCAACTTAGATAAACGTTAAATGCAGCTTCGTGAAAAGACGAAATGTTCCAAAATTTTTAATAATTTTCAAGGTTCCATCTCACATCCAAATAAAATGAGTCAGTGCACTGTGTTCGCCATTTTTACAGGGACAGAAAATAAAAGTTTTTTTTTCGATCTCATAAAAGTCTCTGAAGAAAATTTTGTCATCCCATCCTACCGCAATTAACTTTGTTGAAAAAAGTCCTATAACAACTTGAAAATCAGGACTTTTATTTTTTCTCGCCAGCAATAAAAGTTAGCTTGTCTATTTTTTTAAGGGAATAAAAGTTTGTCTAAAAAACTAATTTTTTATCATATGAAAGAGGTTTGAAACAACTTTCAGATTAGGACAGGGTTGCCACCATGTTTAAATTTTTTTTTTAAGTCTTTTGTCAATAACCACCTATCTGCTTATTTCTAATTGCAGGAATTTATAATCGAATGGCAGGGGATTGAAAACAATTTCAAACAAAAGTATTCAAGCCAGAGTTGCCATCTATTTTTTGGATATTTTTTAAGTTTTTGACAGAAATTGAACCCTAAATCACGTCCAAAAATATCAGAAGAGGTATCAAAAGACGCATTTTGACCTCAGTATCAATGATCCGATAGCGAAATTTCAAAATACCTTCATGAGCAACCGAAACCATATGTTCTTTTCGCTCGTTTTAATAATAATCACACAAGTTCCCTGGTCTTAAATGGCATTGGAAAATTACCAAAGAAACTGCAAACTTAATTTCAATGAAATCTCAAAATTTCCTCAAGCTACTGTGTATACGGGTCGACGTACGAATGGATGGATACCCAGCTAACCAAAGTCAGAACTCTCCGAAAAAATTGTCAAAAAATAGTCCGTAATTCTAGACTTACGGAGTTTTCGAAGAAGTAATCAATATTTTAGAGCGAATTAACTGAAAGTCTCAATTTATCGAATGATTACAACAAGTTCATTTCTGAAGGCCTTGAACAGAGCCGAAGACAGCGCTTGCCTTGTTTGTTTCTTAAAATTTTGTATAACAATGTCAATTTCCTTTCATAATAATAATAATAATAATAATAATAATAATAATAATTATAATAATAATAATAATAATAATAATAATAATAATAATAATAATAATAATAATAATAATAATAATATCTGGCTTATTCTGTTTACTCTAACACATCCTCCCTACTTTTACACTTCAAACACATCAATGTTCAACGAATGACGTTCTCACACATTTCTGTTTGCAATAACAACAACATAATACCGAAATGTCAATTCAATTAGAATTTGAATCTGTTTACTACTTCCTGCTAAATTTGGTTTGTTTCATTTTCGCTTTTAATGCTTTTTCTATAGTTTCTAGCATTTGCTTTTGAAATTGCTTTCATAAGCCTTGCCTTTTTTTTGCCAAGTTGATTGGCTATAGTTTCTCTTTGGCAACGCATTTGATTTCTAATTTGCTTTTTGTGTCTAATTTGACTAATTAAAGGAGCTCAGCTGTGCACGTTTTATCTTTTGGCATTTCTTTGTAATGCGAGAATTAGTTGTCAAGTGGATTCATAGTAGTAGTCCTAGTATTAATATTGAGCTTTGGTTTTCATTAACTTAACTTTGTCTTCAATTAGAGTTCAGATTTTATGACGAAAAAGCTTTTATTCCCAATTATGCTCTGGTAAAGCAAATGCCCATACAGACTTACCCCTGTGCTGTATCAAATTATTTTTTCACCTAAAGATAGCTTTTAGTCAACAGTTTGCTATTCAGCATCAAAAAATATGGTACACCAAAACAGAAGCAAAGCAAGTGGGTTTTAACCCTACCCACTTAAGAAAATTAACATGCATTATGGCCTTTGGTTAGCAGCCAAAAGTTAAGTATTTCTGTGCTAATTAACATCGAATTTGGACATTCACCACTTTTCAATTTGCCTTCCAACCAGTTTACGAAAAAGAAAGAACAAAAGACACAGGTCGTTATTTGTTTAATGGAAGTGATCAACCATTTTATTATGAAAATTATTTTTTTTTATATAAGTTTTATTTTTTAAGTAATTTTTCTGCGTATAAAAAATTATTTTGTCTTGATTAAAAACAAAATTTACATAAAAAAAATCATCAACCTTAGCATGAAGAATTTCCAAATATTTAAAAAAAATGCGCATCAAACATGAAGCATAAAAAGTTGTGGTTTAAAAGATAATTAAAAGATTAAAAGAAAATCAAAATGTCTAGCATCGCTGCATGTTGTCATTGTACAACTAACAAGGAGACTTACAATTCTCCTCCACTCAGCGGCTATTCAAAGCCAACGAGAAAAAATAATGACCAAGCCTTGAGTGCTTAGCAATTGCCAATGACAACATCTTTACTTGCTACCAACAACACATTCAAGTAGTTAGCTTATTCTCATTGCAAGCGGCATTTTGAATGCTTAAGAAGCTATGCCTAATTAGTAAACAGCAGCTGAAGTTGATAAAAGAGAATTGGTACATGAAAAAGAATTAATGAAAAAAGGAGCAGTGTGGCACAAATTAAAAATAAGAACCTACCAAAAAAATAATGCTTAGCGAAAGAATAGTAAATAAACAGGAAAAATTAATTCACTCAATTAGCTCAGGCAATATTGAAAGAAAAATGCAAAGCTATTTGAGCTAATAACTTTGTATTCTTTGTGGATAATTGTCACATAAATAATTTCGAAATTAAATTGTAACTAAGAGAACTCAATAGTAATGAGCTAAGTAATATAAAAAAAACTGTAGGTGTATTTAGTTAGTGGGATAATGCTACTAAATTTTACCTATGATCAGTGTGGAGTAACGTTTTGTTCAGCGAGAGATAAATGCCAAAGCTTTTCTTAGGTATAAACTTCGGAAATTACTAAAATTTTTAGTCACGTTCTGTTAACGTATAGGCTATCAGAACGATGGTACGTTTTTATTTTTTTTGCAGCTTTCACATTTATAAATATTTATATATGAAATTCAATTGCTTGCACTTCATTCACGCTTCACCTTGTGATGGTATAAAAAGAGATAATAAAAAAATTTATAAAAAAATATATTTACTCAAAAATGATTTACCTTGAACCATAAGCTATTTACACAATTACTGGTTTGTCCCTAGAGCGCAGGTGAGCAAACGAAACCGCATCTCATTTGATATACTCTCCAAACTACCACCCAAATGTAAATTAAGTGTACAGCTACTCAAATCTAGACAAAAGCCACTAACAAAGCAACACATCGAATGCTGCCACTTCATTGTACTTTACTACTTAAATGGCGCCTCTAACAACAACGTCATACTAACTGAGCTGCAAACAAACAAAAGCCGCGTGACGAAGATACTTAATGTTGGCAGTTTGACATTCTCTCGCCTTGCATTTAAGTACTTGATTCGTGAGCTCCATAGAATTTCTTTTTATTTTCAAACAATGCTTCCTCCTTTTTTTCATTTCATTTAAAGTTTTACTATTTTTAATAAACTTGCATGTTCTTATATAACACAATAGTGTGCTTTCTTGTCTGTGTCTGTGTGTGTGTGTGTGCAGCATCGTGATTATGGTGCCTGAAACAATGCCATAACCGTTACGCAGCATTAATTGTTTTGTGTGGAGTTGCTTTTGCTTTGGTTGGTTTTACTTCTTATCTTTTTTGTTGGTTTTCAAAAGTTGGCGTTGTCGCACACAAATATACAAACAAATAATCACATGCTTATATGTATAGAGAGACATACAAACACGCACACAAAGCACAATTGAGGTTAAGGTAAGTAAGCGCTTGTCATTGTTAGGACTATGCGGTATTCTTGACTAGGCTATGCTGCGAGTAATGAATGCACCATACACTCTACCTTACTTTCTGGCTCAAGTTGGCAAACGCTTATTCTATAGTTGCGCATACATGTATAGTAAAATTATTGGTGTTGGTGTTGGTGTTGTGAGTCCCATATTTTCTGTTGTTCTTCAACAAATGGGCTTTTGTTCTTTTGGCCTGGAATTTTCAATTATTTTCTTTTTTTCCTGCTTTGTGGAATGTGCTTTTTAGAGCTCAAAGTAGTAAAGTAGGCTACCACTTTTTGTTTGCTTTTTGAGGTTAAAATTTTATATGAGTAGTTGTGACAATGGTTTGGTTGGAGAAAACTATGTATGCTTTTGTAAAATTTGCCAACTCTCTGTTTACTTTGATAATTTGGAATTGGTTACTTAACTGTTATACACTTCCCAACATATTAAAAAAAAAATTTTTTTATTTATAAATCGGCTATAATTGATCATTTTTTTTGAAAATGTAATTTTAAAAATCCTTTCATGAATTCGGGGGCTATACCTACATACATACATATATCCTCTAACTTTGTAATACTATCACAACATAATAGCTTATAATATTGATTTTAGCAAAAGAATTTCCTCGTTATTTTTTATAATTTGCCCAGTCATCAATGTTTTTGGAGATACATATATTCTCTTTAACATGCTATAAACCTGTGATATATGTACATATGTACATTGCAGTTAAATATTTATACTTCTCACCAATGTAACAAATGCGATTGCTCTAAGATCCGTCCCAGACAAGTCGCAAAAGAGGATCCGATTAATGCCTCTTCTGATCACTTCCTATAATTTTCTCTCTTTTCTTTTCTTAACAATCTATTTATTTTATTTTATTTTATTTTATTTTATTTTACTTAATTTTATTTTATTTTATTTGATTTGATTTGATTTGATTTGATTTAATTTGATTTGATTTGATTTGATTTTATTTTATTTTATTTTGTTTTGTTTTATTTTATTTTATTTTATTTTATTTTATTTTATTTTATTTTATTTTATTTTATTTTATTTTATTTTATTTTATTTTATTTTATTTTATTTTATTTTATTTTATTTTATTTTATTTTATTTTATTTTATTTTATTTTATTTTATTTTATTTTATTTTATTTTATTTTATTTTATTTTATTTTATTTTATTTTATTTTATTTTATTTTATTTTATTTTATTTTATTTTATTTTATTTTATTTTATTTTATTTTATTTTATTTTATTTTATTTTATTTTATTTTATTTTATTTGATTTGATTTGATTTGATTTGATTTGATTTAATTTGATTTGATTTGATTTGATTTTATTTTATTTTATTTTATTTTATTTTATTTTATTTTTTTTTTTTTTATTTTATTTTATTTTATTTTATTTTATTTTATTTTATTTTATTTTATTTTATTTTATTTTATTTTATTTTATTTTATTTTATTTTATTTTATTTGATTTGATTTGATTTGATTTGATTTGATTTAATTTGATTTGATTTGATTTTATTTTATTTTATTTTATTTTATTTTATTTTATTTTATTTTATTTTATTTTATTTTATTTTATTTTATTTTATTTTATTTTATTTTATTTTATTTTATTTTATTTTATTTTATTTGATTTGATTTGATTTGATTTGATTTGATTTAATTTGATTTGATTTGATTTTATTTTATTTTATTTTATTTTATTTTGTTTTGTTTTATTTTATTTTATTTTATTTTATTTTATTTTATTTTATTTTATTTTATTTTATTTTATTTTATTTTATTTTATTTTATTTTATTTTATTTTATTTTATTTTATTTTATTTTATTTTATTTTATTTTATTTTATTTTATTTTATTTTATTTTATTTTGTTTTATTTTATTTTATTTTATTTTATTTTATTTTATTTTATTTTATTTTATTTTATTTTATTTTATTTTATTTTATTTTATTTTATTATATTTTATTTTATTTTATTTTATTTTATTTTATTTCATCTTCTCATATCTAAAAATCAATTCCATTATTTACTACCTAAACATAAAGCTTTAAGTAACCTTTTGTTAAACACTCCTCGCACATTCCTCTTCATTCGTTAATAATTCATCGCCTCCATCCTTGACATGCATTTTTTAATTTGAACTACCAATTCATTATACTATTTCAGCAAAATTTCAATTTCTGCCCTAATTTGCCCCCAAACAGAAATTGCTCTCAATAACTCAAAATCTTACATAGCACTCTTGTCCAAAGTGTGCCATCATGCAATATCCCTAAATCTTCATTTAGACATACAAAATTGTGGTCAAAACTTTGCTTAACGATGACATCAATAAATTTTTGTGTTGCTTTGACAAGTTTTGCAACAAGCTGTGAACAAATACTCACAAACGAACTAACCGACCAACAAAGTTTTGGATGCCATGTGCAGTGAACTGGAGTAAGATTGGAATAGAGCTAACTAAGCTGCGGTGGTGCGTTGATTGTGCTGACACACGCTGTGCGTGGGGTTGAGGAGGGTACTGTTGCAGAAGCGCCATATTTTCATACTCTTGGGCAAGCTTAGCGTTTTGGTTAAGTGTGGTCTACTTTTACTAACTTAAAAGAAAGTATACCTAATATAGCCAGCTTAAGTTGTAGACAGGAGAAATGTAAGAACCAATCCAAAAGCAATTTTCTATCGATTTGCAAGTAATCCTTTGCGCTAACAGCTGATTGCTTCACTGCTTCAAGTAGTCTTTTGTCGTATTCTGCAACGCTCCATTTTGTTGTTTCAAATCACATCGCCATTGCATACTTACACGAAGTCTACCCAAATCAATTTCGTCAATCGCCGTCTTTTGGGCTAGTAGTATGAGTGTTGCCGACAGCTCCAAATAAGAAATATGGCCACTAATAGCGACTGTGATTTTGTTTGTTTGTATGAAAATCGTATGCGCGCCTGAAAAGCTTCCTCGAATTTCCTTAACCAAGCAATTCACTAACTTTGCTTGTTGCAACAATTTTCCTAATTTAACTTTGGCATTCTCAGATCGACATGGCCGTTAAAAGGCTTTGTCGATTTTGTTTTCCTCTTGCCCATTGCAAACACCTTCTTCCAACTCCCCTGTAACTCCGATGTAACTAAAGCTACAAATGACGCACTCTGTATTTCGCTTTGTCTGCATTTCCAGGAAATGGAAAAACTTTTCCATTTGGCTTTCGTTGCTGAAATCGTACAATCGACTGAAACTGTGCTATGGCAAAGTGTTTCTATGGGAAGTAGCGCGAAATGTTAGCCTAGCCGAATGAAATGCAACGAAATGTGGAAGAAGCACAAGCAGTTGTGCTGAAAAGAACTAAAGCGTATAGATGAAATCCAAATGAATAATGAAATCGCAATAAATGTCAATATATAAAATGCCTAAAATCATTTTTTTTTATAGCCAAATGTGATACTTTTTCTTCAATTTTGAAATACATAAAAGTTTTAATTTTAGCCGCTAAAATGAAAATTCATTTGTAGGCAGGAACCCAAGTTAGCGGAAAACTTGTTATGATATGCTATGTTATGTTATGTTATGTTATGTTATGTTATGTTATGTTATGTTATGTTATGTTATGTTATGTTATGTTATGTTATGTTATGTTATGTTATGTTATGTTATGTTATGTTATGTTATGTTATGTTATATTATGTTATGTTATGTTATGTTATATTATGTTATGTTATGTTATGTTATGTTATGCGATGTTATGTTATGTTATGTTATGTTATGTTATGTTATGTTATGTTATGTTATGTTATGTTATGTTATGTTATGTTATGTTATGTTATGTTATGTTATGTTATGTTTTGTTATGTTATGTTATGTTATGTTGAGTTATGTTGAGTTATGTTGTGCTATGTATGTATGTTATGTTATGTTCTGTTGTGTTGTGTTATGCTATGTTGTGTTATCTTATGTTATGTTACGTCTATGTTATGTTACGTCTATGTTATGGCTGTGGTATCACGGTAGTCTTGTCGGGCTACCACTCCGAAAGTCCCAGCTACAAGTCCTGAGACAGGTAACATCAAATGTGAGTTGAGTATAATTCTGTCATGGGAGGCTTCTCACCATTCTCCCTCTTGATATTCGGGACAGCCTCCAAACATTGTCTGCCCTCTTTTTCATGTTCGCTACTCATTCTACTTAATCGAATTCTACTCTTCTTACGGAAATTTAATAAAATTTACATCTTCTATGCAACAACCTATTTTAGTTCAATTTCGATTTATTTGCAAAATATGCGACCACACTGCGCTCCCCTGTTAACTCACTCGACAATCGAAATGTGGTCAAATGTGCATTGGGTGGAAATCGTTTGCTGATGCAAGCCAAATTGTAACCGCAATGTTATGAAAATCAGCCAGACCAACCAACCAACTACGATAGTTTCGAACAACAGCATTGAAATTGTATTATTTGTTAGAGGAATTGTGGCAAAAAACAAAAAAAAAAAAAACAAGTAAGGAAAGGGCTGTCTTCAGCTGTGCTAAAAGTTGTATACCTTTTATGAATACACAGTTAGAACAAACTCTGCAAAATGGTTAGTTTAAACATAGATACATAGCCCAAACCACATTTATCGGGCATGGCTAAATCGACTCAGCTCAACGTCTTGCTCATTTCGGTGTACTTATTAATATGTCTAGCACCAACCTTATAATATTCATTCATGTTCATGAAAGGTATAATAAAAAGAGCAACAAGAAAAGGCACATAAAATTGGAAAATTATTTATTTAGTTAAATTGAATTTTATTCAAAGGTTTCGCTTTTTTGTTTTTCTTCGCATGCCTTTAGCTTTTTCATGTTTCCGCAAAAAATGTGTTGTTGCTTGTTGGCCAGCGTAAAAATGTTTTGCAAATAATGATAATAATAAATATGAGATTACGAAATTGATGAAACCGCAATTGGAAGTATAGCCAACATAACTGAAAATATATACTTTTTAAATTTAAAATGATTTTCAGGATAGCTTTTACTGGACTTCCTGTTTAAATAATTCTAATAGTAAACGAAAGTTGGAATAGCTCAGAACCTTTATTGGCAAAACATGGAATGTATAATAAAAATTTGAAAAATACACCAACACAGATGCCAGACACATATTCACCTACGTAGCCGTAGTTCTGTGAGCAGGCATGTCATGCATGTTACGACTCGTGTGATCGGCTCTTACCGTGAGTGCGATGTGTTGCTAGTGGACCAATGAAATACAAGTATTTGGACTATGGCACCAGTATTGTGTGCATTTCATTTAAGCTTTAGTTCTTGTTATTTCATTGATCACTGGTTCCGATTTACAGTGTCAGTGCTGAATTTACTGTTCAAGAAAGCAGTCCCTTTCAACCGTCTTAGCTAAAAAAAAATATTTTGTTGTTGGATTTTGCGGTCTATTTTGTTTACAAATTTGTAGGTTATGAAAATATATTTTTTTAGCGATTCTTCTATTTACGACAAACAAAATTATGTTTTCTTAATGCACAAAATTAAATTTGCAAAATTGTCATAATAAACAGTGGCAAGCTGCTCATATCAGAGTCTATTCATTTTCGTGCCTTTAAAAGGTATTTGCCTGTCAAAACGTACCCCGACTATGAAAGTGACATCTAAAAAAAAACATAATATTTTTTTTTCATTTTCATCTCTTTATTTTTTTTTTTTTGCTTGAACAAAACTTTTTGCATATTTCTGTTAACAAAAAAAACCTTTAACACCCAACACAACTTTGTGCCACAACGTCACGTAAGTTAAGCCAACTCATCGCATGACATTTCCCAACAACAACACTACCCTTTGCTTTAACCACAGCATCGCAACAAAGTGACTTTATTTAGAAAAAAAAATCTCTCTACTTATTTACATCCGTCGCATTTTAACGGTCGGCCGACATTGTGGCGACAAATAGACAGCAAAGAAGTAAATTATTCGTTTTGTCCTTTTTGCTGCAATGCCAACTATTACCTTTTCGGCCTTTTCTCTGCTAGCTCTCGCTGTTAAATTTTATTTAAATTTTGTTATTTGCTTTTGCTGCCGCTTTAAATTTGCATGAGAAATTGTAGAATCTACCAAAAAGCAGCAACAACAACACGCACACGTACTAAGTTATGACAGGCTTCTTTTAACTTTTCAGTTGGCCTTTACACTCTCAGTTGAAAGCTGCCAAAAAATTGTTTGGGCCAAATTGTGAATGGCATTGGTAGATGCAAAATTTTATTCGCCAACATTTTGACTTTCATAATTTTCTTTTTATAGAAAATTTTCCGCCCAATTCAGGTCAAACTTTCTTTTTGTTCGAATTCATGCTGCTACAATTTTAATCATTTTGGTGTTTTGATGTTTCATTTTACGTAATTTCTCTTTCTTGTTTGCTTTCAATGTATGTTTGTATGTATATTTGTATGTTAGTTTTCATGAATATTTATGTTACTGGCATCAATATTAAATTTTTTTTGGGCAAAGTGAAAAAATACATTTTCGTATATCTACGAAATGCGTGGTCTTGTCAGATTTTGTTCTTCTTCAAAGCTTTTTTTTTTTTTTGGTAGAATTAATTTCAGATTGTACAGCAATAAACTTGTCTGACCCTTGTTAAAGTAATTTGCGTAAATTTAAAATTTTGTTCTCAACTTGTGCATCCATTCACGGGAGATATCGCCCAACATTTGAACCCTTTCGCGTATATTTAAAATCTCATGACAATAATATTTAAAAAAAATATCTCAATAGTTTGTAAATATAGTGAGGGTATTTCTGACATGATCGCTCCTTAAATGATCCTCTTTTAACTGGGTTCGATTGGCCTAAGCTACTAATTTGGGATCAGCATTTAAAAAAGAGTGGTGTAATTCTTGTTATTCTGATAGCTTCTACAGCAAATTTATATTTGTGTCTTATGGCGAGATTTTGTCCCTTAGCTACTTAAGGATCGTTCGGAACTTGATCGCTGCATTGCCACAATTTTCATATACGCATTTTAGAATTAAATCAAACTTAGTACTAAAAATATTTTACAACAGTGTTTTTTGCAGTAGTCGGCAACCTTCTGTATCCACCTGAAATATACCAACCAATAATGAGAACTCTGTACTTCAGATAGATCTAATAAAAAAGTGTTAACTCTTCACTCGATGTACCATACAAAATTACTTATTCATCGCAACTGAGTAACTTTTTCAATTACATAATTTAATATTTTTTACCGTGTCAAAAACGTAACCATCGAGTTTTTTGCCCAAGCGCTACCATCATAATGTCTGCTGTCACTCTGAACTTTGTCAGAATGATGTGATTAAATTTCGTGCATGACCTATTTGAAAGGTAACTTTAACTTTAACTTTAGTTAACCGCAAGCTAACTTTTTTGAACCAGCTATACAAATGACATTTTTCACAGCACGAACCCAAAAAGTTTACACCCGAATAAACAAATAAATTGCAAATAAACTATTTTAATATCGGTTGCTACATAAAGAGTTAAAAATTTGGAATATCCGAAAGCTTTATACGAATGTTTTATACAATAATTGATATTGCAATTCGAACAAGGGATGAAACAATCAGGCTTATAGTGCCCAATCCAGCTTAATCTGTAAGCCCCTCTAGGTGCCCGTAATGAGTGCATTTTTAAATAAATTTTTATAAAACGCGCAGAAGCTTTAGTTAACAACCCTGGGTAAATTTTAGAAACTTTTTTTTTTTAAATTAACTACTTACTAATTTTTTTTTTATTTTATTGAACCTAAAATACTGAATTAATAAATTACACAGTGTTAGAAAATAAAAAAAATTGAATGTACTTTGAAGCGATCTATTAGAGATTGTATATCTAGTCGAATAATTTATGAAACCACGTACAAAAAATTCCTAACACAATCATTATTTAGGGCCAAAAACCCTCAAAAAAAAACGCAAAAAATTTTACAATTTACAGAACATATTTAAAACGATTTGAATGTGGAAAAAGCCGAAAATATCATCCAAAGCCGAATCGTTGAACATGCAGCTATATTAGAGAAAAGAATTATGAAATTAAAATTATATGAAAAAATGCCAAGCTAAGCCCTCTTTCCGCGCCACTTCGCCTTTTACTTTCGCCGTACAAAAATCTCATACGAGTACAATCTCTTCTTTTTTTTTATTGTGTGCTTTGTCAGCGCTAAAGTGAAAAGTGAAATTACATAACTTGTTACGCTATTAATTCCAAGCTGTTGCACAGTTGTTGCATAACTTTACCGCTTCAAAAACAATAAACGCACTATAAGCACTTAGTAATCAAGCTCTCCAGATTGTATGTGTATGCGGTTCAGCACGCATACGTGAACTTTTACAGAATTATTATTATTTTTTTTATAGTTACATTCGTATACACCTACATAAATGTCAGTATATAACAACTACGTGAATATGAATTGCTTAGAAGTACTTTCAGCAAAACTTCTTCAAATAAAACTAATAGAAACTAAAACTAATGAGGACTGAACTGTTTCAACCCAGTTATGCAGTTAAGGCACTCTTGTGCATCGCTTCGATGAAATAATCCCATGATACAACATACCAACAAACAGTGCGTTGCAAAAGTAAGAGTTGCTTTAGTTTTTTGCCGATATTGACTGAAGCAAGAGATACATTTAAAATAGTTGCGTTTTTGGTATTTTCTTTTTTTTTTTTTTTTTTGAAATTTTGGATGATTGAACAAAATCTGAAACCAAAACAAAATGGCGAATTTTAAATAATTTTTTTTTTTTGGGAAATTTCTTTAGCAAATCATTTTTTTAAACTGCACTGTATGCATTTACAAGTAAAAATATTTGATATTAAAACTGCAAGGAAAATTAGGTTACCTGCATAGAGGGTGGGAAAATGAACTAAATTTTTTTGTTGTTGTAGAACTTGTGCACTTTCTTGCCACTTTTGTATTTGCTGTTAACACGCAAAAATTGTTGCTAATAAAACAATTTCGTTGCACGTCGAATGCCCTTGCTCCACCGAAATTATATAGCAACATTTACGCATATTATATTCATTGTACAATGTTGTTGCTAGTATTAATAATGTAAAATTTAATTTAGTGCAATACTTATTAAAAAGCGCTGAATAAAAATTGTTGAGCTAAAGAATTCTTTAAAAAAATTTGAATACCACATTGAGCTCAACACAAAACTTTTTACAATTCAAATACTTGAAGGCCAATAATAATTTACAAAAATTTATAATAATTTTTAAATTTAATAACAAAGTTTTTATTTTTAAAAGCAAATGTACATATATTTAGAAACAAATATTGCAGTTTTTCTCTTCAGCAGTGAAATTTACGCATGTTCGGTTAACCATAAGTCTAGCAGAAAGCTTATTCCTTTTAAACAATTAAATTATTCTGACTGAATTACTAAATTTATTTTTATGAACCATTGAACAATGTGTTGGAATTAGAAACATATAATTATTACAAATTAAAAATAATAATAATTTTTCTTTGGTCTTCAACTCATTTGTTGTTATTAATATTTTAAAAACCATGATCTAAATGTTTGTAAAAATTTGTAGAGTAAAAAACAGATTATCAACAGTTTCTTGACAATTGCGGGCACCTGGGATAAGTGGTGGTCAAAATTTAATAGCAACGGGAGTTTAGCTGACAAACAAACCATTGTTCTGATAGTCTATTGATGAACAGAACACGACAAAATTTTTTGAAAAGTGTACTAGCTTTCTAAATAGATCGATTAAAAAACTGTAGTGGTCGTCTCTCAATGCAGATTTAATTTTCATATAAAAGCTTTTACTAACTAAGAAAAATTATTCAAAATAAAATTATTTCGTCGGCTTAGGTCGCAACGGTGCTAAGTACCATTTTTCAAATTTTACAGGAGAGACAAAAAACAATATAAAAACATAAATTTAAAATAGGGATTTCGGTTTTTTACGTCATGTTACTCAATTTTAGAGTACAATAAGTGGACGCTCATAAAAAAACAAAAACTTTTAATTTTCGCCGAGTTATATGCATTTTTGGGACTTAGCACCTTTTTGCCAGCTACTTTTAATTTTTTTCACTGGACTTAGCACCTTTTCCCAAATCAAAACACCTGCGAGTGAACCAAAGCAATTTTCTGAGTATGAGGGTTCTTAGAGGTTCTTCCGTAGAATTTTTACCTGGTCTTAGATTTCTTATATTAAGCCTAGTTCTACCACAATCCACGCTTAAAGTTCAAATGACCTATTTTTTGAAGCTCTGTTACTCTGCAATTAGTAGCAATATTTGGATCAAAATACATTATTCTAAAAGCCTAGACATTTCTTTTGATCACACAACAGCGTTTTACTATCGCCGATTCATAGCAGAAAAGCAGGAGTATATTTTATTGCACAACTTTTGACGAAAATGGACTTTTGTGAAAGTCGACAAGTAAATGTGATTTAGGTTCTTGGAAGTCTGAATATGATAGCCCAAACATTTGTCTTTACTAATCAAGGTCAAAAAGTTATGTGTCAGTTAAAAAGGAGAAGTGAGGTCAGCTGAGGTAGATGATCCCATTTAACATATGCATTCATAATCGAAATAAAGTAGGTACTTAAGTTTATGTCGGTTTTTATGACATATAGGGCGTTGGAAATTGTGTCAAAAAACCCACGCTAACTTTATTAGCTACTATTTTTCGAATATGAATATGCCACATATACTTTAACTTTAAATTTTCAAATTCGCTTGGACTTAGCACCTTTTCCTCTCATTGGTGGACTTAGCACCTTTTCTAATCAATGCAAAAAACGCATTTAAAAACAGAATTGTTATGCAATTCATGATGTAAGTAGTGTATATTAACTGTTTCTAGCATTCTGCATCAAAACCTGAAAAAACCCAAAAGGTGGACTTAGCACCTTTGCGACCTAAGCCGACGATTTGTTTTATGAAACAGTTTAAGTGAAAAGTTATTTTTTTCGCTTTCAGATTTCATATAAAATTTAAATAAAAAAATAATTTTTCATTCTGCAAAACTGCTTTCTACTCAGCTCCTTTTAAATAATACTAGAAATGTTTTGCGCTATGTAAGTAATTTCATTAGAAATTGTGTAATCGTGTTGGAAATTTTCATCAACAATACTCATTTGTAAACCAACGAAGCCGACGTTTGGCTTTTTAATAAATAGTATCTGGGTGACCGAGACTTCCTCGGTATTTTTCGAATTTCCTGCATAATCTTACTTACCAAGAGCATAAATTTCCAAAATAGATTTCCAAAATATCGAACACTAACCACAAAAAGTCACTTAACATACATTGGCGACACCTGTTGTGTATTAAATATTCTGGTTGGTATACGCCCTAAAATAACTTTCATTTCACCCATATCGCCATATATTTAAAAAAAAATCGGAAAGGTGGCAACCCTCTAAGCTTCCTTTAGTGGCAATATCCAAGTAGAAAATCTAAGAAGGAAGCATACTATCCATCTACCAAATTTCATCGAAATCGGTTTAGCAGTTCCCGAGATAGTGGTCGATATCTGAAGGAATAAATAAAATGCGTTCAGGTGGCAATCCTACTCGAAAATATTTTGGTTGATATACGGTCTAAAATACCTTTCATTTGATACCCATATTGCCATATATTGCTTAATATTTAAAAAAAAAAATTATATAGGTGGCAACCCTAAGGACAACCCCAAGTGGCAACACCAAAGTAAAAAATCTTAAAACAAAGCATAGTACCCGTGTACCAAATTTCATTAAAATCGGTGAAGTCGTTCGGGAGATAGTAGTGGATATACAAATATACAAATATGTATACAAGAATAAGTCGTTTAAAGTTATAAGATAAACACTAAATTAGTTCAATTATGCTTAGCCTGCTGTGAACAGGAAATACGAAGTTCATACGAGCAACTACTTTCAGGAAAGCAAAACTTTCACAATTGAACGGTGCAAGTGAAAATGTTTCCTGGAAGGCAAATATATAACAATGGGTATACATACGAGTACATATGTACGCCAGAGAACGGCGATATGTTCTTATGTCTGTATATAATTTACTAGGTTATTACCAAACTGGCACTTACTTCGAATGCCATCACATATGACCGCTTCTTATTGTACGTGTCTGACTCTGGTAATAAGTGACTAAAAGCTTTCCTTTTAAATAGCAACGTAAGCGCCTTATTATTTGAACAAATGCTTTTGCCACACTGACAAGTTGACACATGCAGGTCACATAAATTGTGGTTTGAAAGCGGTATATCATAGATATCGCTATTTTCTATCATAAGAAAATCAAACAAAAATTATTTAAGTGGTATTTCTAATGGAATTTTCATTGCATGAACTTATGAGTGTGTAGCAATGGGAAAAAGAAGAAAATTGCGAATTGACAATGAAAGTGCAAGCACGTGTGGACGAGAGTTTCACGTCATCAAGAGCTTTTAATTTATGCTCAAGCATGCTGAGTGTTGATTTTGAAAAATTTTAAAGCTTCGAACTTGGCGGGAGCTTGTTAAATATAATGATTTTTTCCTTTTTTTTTTTGTTTCAATTAAGAATTTTTTTGCATCTATACTTAATTAATTAATCGATAAATTATAGATAAAAAAATTTCTCTAGAACTTTTCGATAGTTTATTTTGCTGAATATAAAAGAAGGAACGCTTCCCCATCATTTACTTGTTTGTATGTGTACATAGTTTTCACAATAAGAAATCGATAACTATCGATACAAAATTGTAAAACAAGTTCTCTATTGTTTAAGTTTCTAACTTTGTTGAAACCTATCTTTAATAGCCACTGTAGGGAGTGGTGGGGTTTTTCTTAAATATGGCATTGAAGTTAAAAGAAACAATTTTATCGATAAATCGACTTATTAGGGAAAAAAATATTCACTCTTAATTTGATAACAGCTCCATTGTGAAATAAGATCACCTCACTCTAACTTTAAATAACAGTAATGTGAGGTAATACTATTTTAGCTCCCTCAAAATGATGTTCTCTTTCTAATTTGATAAATTTCGATTTGTTGCTTATAATCATAAAACCAAAAAAAAAAACGCATTCAAAGCAAAAAAAAAAACAATTCAATTATATTTTTATTTTTCTTCGCCATTTCAGCTGCACGATGATTTAGAGAAAGATCCCGATTACTCTGGTTCCGGTTTTGGACCTGATGACGAAGACTCATCCACCGATTTACAACAATCGCATCGTGGCAGTAATTCACAAACACATTCGGGTAAACATAATACGAACATCCATAATAATCACGACAACGACGACGACGATCTCATCACAAGTAGAACTCATCATCAAACGAATAGTGGCACAATCATTGGCACAAATAGCGGCAGCAATTCAGGCATTATTGGTGGCAATAGTGGTAGCAATACAGGCCTCAATACAATTGGTAAAATCCATAAAACATTAAATGCATACATAAAACATAATTTTCAAAAAGCTCTCATATACATACATACATACATACCATATGTATATATATATATATATGTATATTATGTTAATACGCGTTGTCATCTATTCATGATCATGCATTTTTATTTCTTCATATTTTCACTCTCGCTCTCACACGCTTCATACTCACTTACTCCATTTACTCACTTCTAATTTACTCACTTTCTAAACTTTCGACTGACAAAAATTTAACTCATTTACTTGTGATATCAAAATTGTTTTTAATCGTTAAAAAAATTTACTCGGCTAAAATTTGTGCACTCTAACTTTTCCCTTACCACGCACACTTCACTACCATTTTCACTTTCATTTCAAAAAAAAAAAAAAACATTTCAAAAAATTAAAGACATTAATGCAATCAAATCAATATCATTACCATCGTTCATATCAACAGCCACAACGTCCACCAAACACCAAACGTCTTCATCCACACCCACAAATCAGAATACATCCAATACCAGCATTACATCCACCAGCACGACAACGTCAAGTAAAAATCACGATTCATCCTTATATCCTAAAAATACCAACCAAGTCCAACAAACCCACTTACCAGCAGCACCCCATTACCCTGTAGGCGGCAATGCACACACAGATGATGAAGATTTCGATCTTGGCGAAGGTGATAATGCGCAAGACAAAAAGCAACAATTTGGTGGCGCTGCCGGTAACGATGATGGCTTGTTTGCCGGTAGTGGTGATGGCGGCTTCATTGATCATACCGATGATGATGATGATCATACGGGTGATGTTGATGATGATGATGATCTTATTCACCGTCAACATGCACCTGAAACAGGCAGCAAGCCTACATCGCATGTCGAGAGCAGCGGCACCAATTCGTCATCAACGTCAAGTACAACAACAACTAGCGCAACTGATCGCAAACAAATTTTAAGCTTTGATGGTGATGAAGATAAAGATGAGCATGAAGAGGACAATGACGGCAATGATGATGATGATGACGATGATGATTATGATGATGAGGACAACAAAGGTGACGATAAAGATGATGATATTGATGTTGATGGTCATGATGATGACACCACCGATGAGGATGACAATACCGAAGTTTATATTGATGGCACCGAGTCAAACGTTAAAGGAGGCAGCAACAGCCAGGATAATGAACGTCAGTTTTACTTTTATTTGCTTTATTATATTTTTTCTACATATTTTTATTGCTTTAGAGTTTGGCATTTTCCTTTTTGCTTTTGTTGTTGGTTGACTTGCCTGCATCCATTTATATTGGTTATGTTATTTTGGGTTGTATTTAGTTGTTATTTTATACTCACGCAGCGCTGAGTTTGAGTTTGCCATTCACTGCTTTATGACTTGGATTTTTTATTATTATTAATTGTATTTGTTTATTTAGTTATATATTTTGGTGAATATTTTTTTTTATTTCACTTTTCTCAATGGTTATGAACATTTATGGAGTTTGCCCATGGGGGTGCATGTTTAAAATTTATTTCGTTATTATTTGGTTATATTTCTTTTGTGTAAAGTATTTAGTTTCAAATGCTTAGATTTGGGTTTGTAAACTGATATTGCTCCGAATAGGTTAAGACCAAGTCTCTCTTTTCATTTATGGTGTGGCGCTTCTAGTTTTTCCTTGCAAATTAGCACAGCCAAAGTGTTTTTATGGACTCGAAAAAATAGATTTTTTTTCTGAGAAGCTTTTCATGACAAAAATGCACTCGGACCATTGGCAGGCCAACACAGTTGCTGCGTCGAAGGACACTGTTCTGTAGCTATACTTTGATTATCTAAATAAAATGTTTAACCGACTTCAAAGCTCAAAATTGAATTAGGAAGCAATAGAAAATCCTTCAAATCAAAAAATTGCTATATAACAAATGTCTAAATCGGATGACAAAGCTTCAATAAAAACCATTTTGGCCACATTTGTAAGAATACAAAAATTGTCTCGAAACACCCATCGCAAACTTAGTTTCGGACTTTTTTTTTGGTACGGGGACCAACCCAGTCTAGTACACATTTCTCACTTATTCTGACAGTGGGTCTATTTGGAAAAATTTTCCTCAAAATTCGATTTCAATTAAGAAAAGCTCAGCGTCGATGTTCGATATTCAGTTCAGTCAATTTTGAAACGCTAAAGCATTAGAAAAATCGAAATTCAGTATTGAAAAATATTTCATTTTACTTTTGATGATAAAAAAACTACGAATGATTTTTTTCGAAAACGTTTTTCGTGCTTGATTTTGAAAATTTTACCAACATTCGAAGAGGAAATCAAATAATTTAACTTCCACGTACTCTTTATTTCATCGCTCTAGCTTTTACCATGGTTCTATTGTTTAAGATTAAAGTTGACTTGAATTGCCATCATGTTTTCAATTTCCATCACCCTTAATAGATAATTGATATAGGTAGAGAAATAGATATCAATTATTATTTTGAAGTATTTTTTTTTTCTTCTTTTATTTAGCTGTTAATTAATTTCAGTATTTAATTGTACCCTCATTTTCGTTTTCCTTTGTAAATAAATACTCTAATTTACATATTTTTAAACTTTAGTTTGAAAAACAATATTTTATACGTTTTGTAAATAAATACGAAACTTACAGACTGGCGTTCAACGTAACAACAAAATCTGCGATTAAATGGCGTTTAATAAAGGATTTCTAAATTTTGAACCGCAAACCATTTCGAAACAAAAAAAAACTACGCTATCTTACCACTAACCCACTAGAATTTATATAAAAAAAAATTTAAAAAACCCATGTCCATTGCCTGCTCAAAGTTTTTTAACAAGTTTTTGTTGGCCCAGCTTCATGCCCTTGTCTACCTGTTCATTAACAACTACCACAAAAAAAAAAAAAAAAATTCAAAAAAAAAAATTCAAAATAAAAAATTCGCTTAAAAACTTACACCGCATACAGTCACTAAAACAGCAACAAAAAGATTGTTATAAAGAAAAACTAAACTCTAATGAAATCTGATATGTTTTCGTGCTACAAACAAACACTTTATCGTTCCAACAAGTCATTCATTTATATACTCTCTCTCTCGCTCATCCATTAAGGCAGTATTCATTCAACTTTTATTTTTCATCTACTCAAATCTTGAAAGTTAATAACATCACTCGAATATTTTATTTAAACGCTCTTAAATAAATGGTTCTATATAAATATATATCCGTAGCATTCATAAAATTTAACTACATACTTTTTGTTCATAAATCAATTACAGCTTCATCAAACAACCATTTATTGCATCCTTCGTGTTTACTGTTTTTTTTTTTTCTACATATATATGTGTGTGTGTGCGTTTTAAAGTGTATATTTATGTTTGTTCATCATATATTTTCATTTCATTAGCGCCAATCGTAAACGCAGTCAAAATTTAATGCCGTTTCAACTGAATTCACTGTAGTTTACATACTAGTAAAACAAATACAAATAGATAGAAATAATATTTCATTTATGTATATAGAATTTGTTATACTTAATTCATCGTTTGTAGTTTATAATGTTTTTACAAATTGTGTTTAATTGAATTTTTAATTTCATAAACTGCAGCTCAAATTGATTAAACGCTTGATTTTTTTTAATAGCTAATATTATATTTTATAATTTTGCATGCTTTTATTTTGTGTAAAATGCTAAAATTTTAATATATTATAATTGGGTTCAATAATTGGTCTATTCACAAATTCACATCAGCGTTAATATCAATAATAATAATACCACTTGACACTCATGCATACTTTTAGGCGCATTATTGTTGTATTTCAAAAGTCCCACTAGACGCTTAGGTGCAATGATTTTAATAGCATTCTATTTGCAATACAATTTTCGTGCCAGTAATGAGCTTATATTTGTCCTACTATATGTTATAATTAGCTAAAAATTTTAATTGATAAAATGCAAATGAACCCTAAAAGTATGCAATAATAATTTTACCGTAATTAGTTTGTAAATTGCGAATATATTACAGTGCAAGGTAAGTGGAATCAAAATATTTGAGTGCATTATTGATAAATTGTAACATATGTACTTCGATGCCTTCGCGTCAGATCACTCTATTGCTAAATGTTTTTCAACAAACTTTTTCTTTCAATATAACATCAATAATATCCTATTTCAAAATTAGGTCAAGAAACTGTTTTATTGAAAATATTTCTGAACTAGCGAGTTTTTGAAAAATAATTTTAAATAGGATGATTTTCAGCCGTCGACTTATAAATTAATATATTATATGAAAGCAGGCAATAAAAACCAGAATGAAGTTATAGAACTTCTCAAGAGAGTGCTTGAAAGATAGGCGTATTTCTTTTTTTTTTACCAGTGGCAAGCATGATTTTTGTTAAGTCCAACTTACTTTTGTTGCTATGTACCTATTTATAGTCCTTTGCCGAGTAGTTTCAAAACAGTTATAAAAATACTATTGTAAAAATACTAATAGTGGTCGATTGTCAGTTATTCTTGTGATACATATAAATATGTACATATCGCACCCTAAATACAAAAGGGTCACAACTCAAAATTAGAGGTTCTTTGCTTTGAACGCTTCTAGATAGCGCTAGCTTAGCTTTATTTTTTTAAAACCAAGCAGGACGGTAGCCGTTTAGTTGAAGATTATAATCATTAAGAAAAAAATCGGCTGTTATAGTTGATCAAGCGTTTGTGAAAGGATAAATGTCGAAAAAACCACCTGAAATTTTTTTGAGTTGTGACCCTTTTGTATTTAGGGTGCGATATGTATATATATGACAAGGATAACATTAACTCCCGTTGTTGTGAATTATTTCACAGACTTACTCAATCTGACAATAATACTTGAATGTACATGTACTAGTATCTATGTCTATATTAAAAAAATATCATCAGATGTAAATTCAAGTGTGTGCTTATATATGTGTTAAAGCATATGTACATATGTATGTGTAATGTAGATGACAACCTAGAACGGTATTGTTAACAAACAATATTGCTCTCAGCCATGCGCATCCAATTGTTGACAATAATAATATCATCAAACACATAATCAAGCGGCAGTGAAATGGGTTGATAACGAAGACAAAAAAAGAAATATGTTGACAAGAAATCGAAATATAAAATGAAGGTGTTTGTGCGAGTATGCGCTACATTCAATCTACGAAATTCAAATACACAAGCTTAGAAGATTAATAAATGTAGACAAAATAGTACCTATGGCAGCATAAATCAATTTTTCCATATAACAAAAGTTTAAAGGAGTTATTGGAAAAGGTTACACAAAAGTATGAGGATGTTGAGTGCTTAGGAAGGAAAATTCAAATAACTGAAGTTAGTACAAGGCAACAAATCTTTTTTAATATTTAGAATCGGAGTAAAATTTCACGATATGCTTTAACTGAATAACACCTACAAATATCAAAGAGCTGAAAAAAAGTGTTTCTAAATTTCCATTTCCATTATTTTTTTTTTTTTTTTTTTTTTTGAAAGAGGCAACTTACTTTCATTCTCCTCTTTTCAAATTCAAAGCAAGCATTAGCATTTTTATCGAAATAGCTAAATATTGAACAAAAGGATTTTACGTCATATTTCATGCCAGCAAAGGTTGATGAAGTGATAAATGGTAGAGCTCAAATAAAAGTGAAATACGAAGAATCAGAATAAAATATATTTAAAGTAAATATTTACCTATCTTATCCACAACCGCTTGCCATGCACAGCTACAGAGTTAAAGCTGCCAAGCATATTTTTTACACTGCCATCAAACTCGGCAAATCAAAGTTTTTAAATCAATCCAATAGTTGATAAATATGTATTACTGCAGGCAAGTGGATATGTTTGCCTTTTTGATTTGTTTAAATAAATACTGGACTATTTTGTTATATAGCAAAAAAACGAGCATAGCTAAAATGTAAAATAAATATTAAAATAATAACTTTCTCTTTTGATTCAATCTTAAGTAAATTTGAAATATTTTTTAGCTTGGAATGTAATCGCTTAATTCTTTTGTTTATTACTTAAAACATATAAATGTATACTTGAGATAGTAAAATGAAATGAATTAAGTTTAATACTGAATCTAAATATCTATATACATATATTATGTATATAAAATTCGAGCTATGTAGGTAGAGACCGACCTGATTCCTAAACGAATAATCGTAACCAAATTTTAAATACGCACGGAATATCTTCCAGGGATTGTTATAGGCTAAAAATATGTTGATATATAAAAGGGCGTGACACCTCCCATACAAAAAGGAATTTTTCATAGTCCATATATTTACCTGGAAGAATTTATGTAGGTTAGGCCACTGAAATGTAAGGGGTTATATAAGGTTATCAAATTTATAGTAATAACAAAAATCTGAGTTTTTTTGTGATGTTAGAGTCATGATAGTAAGATTTAACCACCTCTTTGCATTAGAATATATTTTCTTAATTTTTTGACACCCAAATTAAATAAATTCGTTTAGAATGTATCCGGGATAGGTCGCAAACGAGTATGCCTCCAATGCCAATTTCGATCTCTTTATACATACATATGTACATACATGTATGTAGGTTAAAGTGATCCCTTTTGTGAGAGCATGCCCTATGAAGAGACTAATTGGACCCTTTCGGGTAGTGTCTGACGACTGCCTTTGCTCCAGTACCGGTACGATCCCACAGGTTTACTTTCAGCACCTAAAAGTAGGCCACAGAAATTTAAATCGACTAACACCAACGTAGCCCACTTGAGGCAAAAGTTATTATTCGCGCATCCCACTTTTTTATTTTATTTCTATATCTCTAACAACCACTAAAAGTTTACTCGTTTATTTGGAAAATAAAACGGTTCTAAAGCATTAAGATTTCAACCTTGTATGCTTAATCAAAATTTAATTCTTCACATTTTATAGAAATACCTTCATTTAGCTTTTAATCCGTAACAACTTTTATTTTCCATTGTAAACCACCTCAAGTCGCGCTCAATTATTTTAATACCTTTTGTGCTAATAAGACAAATCTCACTTCGTGGTTGTTATTGCATTTTACTTAACTAGCTTATAGTTCAACAGCCTTTTTGCCTTTTTCAAGCGCATTTCACTTTTGCCACCATCCTTTTCTTGCCAATAGATTGCTGCTTTTCATTCACTTTTTAAAATTGCGCTAACTGCCGTTAAGCTTTTATGGTTGTAGTACTCGTTCTTTGTGCATCATTTGCCTTAACCTTCTCGGTAAGTGTACTTAATGGTTGCACTCTTAGCGCGTAACCTACAAATAACACTAAAAGTTCACGTCGACGGGTTCAGCAGCATTTTATGTTTTGCATCAGTTTGCGTTTGACCTGCCCTTGTTGCAAGGTGGTAGCGAACTTAGATTACCTACCGACTTATACGCTTTGCCACAGTGCTACCCAATGCACCTCCCCTACTGTTACCCTGTGCTTTTATATTGACTCACGTGGACAAGGTCGTATCGTTGTGGCTATGGAGTACAGAGTGTAGGGTGACCCCTCGATAACTTACAACACAACAAGGTGCTTCAGCCCCGCAATGAATACGCTCCCTCCCGTAAATATTTACGAGCATTGTTGTTTTTGTAATACTTTAATATGTTTCACTATCTTTATTTTATCGCTTGTGAACTTTGACTTTTTTTTAATAACGTTTTGGTGCTTTTCATACCCCTAAAAGTAGGCAATCATTTAACTTGTTATACATTTTTGTACCCTGTGTTACCAGAGCACAGGGTGTTTCTTGCGATTGCTCCTTTTGGCTGCCAAAAATAATGTAAGCAATTTTTTCTAATAATTCTTTGGATAGCGAATTTTTAAAAATGATTTCTGTTAAATGTCTCGTAATCGCTCTTTCTTAGTTCACATTTTAGATTTATTTGGATTTGGCTCCACATGTTATTTTAGCTGACCCCATTGAGAGTATGCCGTTGCAACCTACAGCTGTGTTTCACATTCACTTGCATCACTTATACTTTATTTTTTTTTATCTTTAGGTTTTTTAGAAAGAAAATGGCCTCTCCAAAGTGCGAATGCAATTTTGAACCTGAAACCATTAACACTAAATGCGTTTGGAAATTGCAAAATTTTTAAGATTTTAACGAGAAATACCATATAACAAAAATCAAAAAGTCAGCAAAACTGACAATAGCAAAGAAAAGGAAAAGCGGTTTTATCATAGGCATCCCCAACATTTACGAGCACACATTTATTTTGTTATGCGCCTGAAAGCATGCTACAACAAATATTTCAACTGGATATTGAGTTTGAAACAGGGTTGCTAATTTTTTAGATTTTTGCAATTTCGTAGTTTTCGGATGGTCTGATTTTACAATTTCGGTATTCTAAGAAAAGAAAATTCGTAATTCTGTAAGAGTTAAGCTTGAAGAAAATCATAGGTAGAAGATTTCCAATCCCGAAAATACCGAGATTCTAGCAAAGAAATCTCTGAATTTGCTACACATAGCGCGCCTTACTATTATCGAATGGTTTGGAAACCCATGCACAAGTGAGATAGTTCCAATGGCATTCCATTAGCACGCACTCTCAGTCAGTAAGCCACAATTCAAAGTACACACACGCCCATGTGCATACAAACATATGTACATATGTGCTTACAGGTGTTTGACTATGCCACGCCCCGCACGAGTGCATATTAAAAGCTTTCATGCTACTCGTATACTGTGCAAATATGCCGTTATATCTTGCTTTGCATTGCAGTTGTTATGTGTTTTTGCTGAAGTTCTGCTGCCTTCCAAACAATGCGCCTGAATTTATGCAATGCAAAAATGTATGCAGACAAAGGTGTGTCTGACGAGTTGCGTGCACTAAAGGAGCGAAAGAACAAAACAAATACATAATACTGCACCGAGCTATGTGAATTGGTTGAGATTTATGAGTCGAAATTCCTTGTTTTTGTGTTTTTTTTTTGTTTGGTTTTGTTTTGCTGCGTTTCTAGATATTTTTATTTATCTGGTATTTTTTGGAATATCTGCACAGTAAGCATATCTAGGGAAAGCAAGTATGTATATAAATAACTGTACAATTGTGAATTAAGGTGAATTAAAGGTGATTCAAAAACTGATTGTGAATTTCGAAGAAAATTTCTCCAATGACTTAGCACAAAAAATAAAATGCAAGCTTACCAAAACTCCAAAAAATATCAGAAGAAGATTTGGGGGAATTTATACCCATTTAAATATTGCGTATTAATTATGAGAAAAATTGTAATCTTATTACCATGACAATGACTATCGATAACACCGTGGTGTACTGGTCTACTACAAAGAGGGCCGTAAATTTTACTGTAGACTGATACACATTTAAAACTTTAAGGAACTTTGCCTATTTGTTAACATGATTTAACCACAAAAATATGTTCAACGAAAAATCTCTCTTGCTAAAAATTGTTATTTGGGATTGAGCAGAAAATTCAGTATTGCTGACAGAGCTGCGTTAATTCAATTCCATTACAGTTACTAGAATGTATCTTTAGTAATTGGTAAAAGTAATCGAGTGCTTTGCCTCACATAAAAGCAGAATTGTTAAGTAATGATTACTACTGGTAATTATTGGGGGTTTGATTGACTATTTTGCTGAGCATAGATTACTTTAAATTCTCATTGATTATTTTCCAATTAATTAAAAAATTACTTAAAATACTTGTTTAATTATTTTTATTAATCGTGAAAATTATGGCTTTTTTGATTACTTTTTAATTTATAGGAAATAAATGATTATTGAAAATTCAAAATAATTAAAAAAAAATAAAAATTATCTTTTTTGATGATTTTTTTTTTTTTTTTTTTTGTAATCACGATCATTTTTGATTTATTTTAATTAAACGTTATCAGTTTATAATTCCTTTTCTTAAAATCAATGAAAAAAATCATTAGCAATAAAAAAAAAAACGACTAATCTATTAAATACTAATTGTTAATCAAATTTAACAGGTCGGCATAAAAGGTGTTTCTTACATTTCCAATTACGTCTAATTGAGAATTGTGGATAACTCGATTCCTTAAATAATAATTACTACTTAGCTGCAATGTCTCTACCAAATTTCAGTTATTTTTCGTGGTAATTTTTTTTTTGGTGGTAGTTTAGTGGATGTGGAAACCTTAACTTTACCTATTTCTGCCGAGTAGGTATTAATTTAAATATGAAGTAACCCAACAAGCATTTCTGTGAATGTTTTTAAAAATAATTTAAAGTAAACTTGCTACAATAAGCGATATGTAGGCTTTTTCAATTTGGACAACTCGAAGCGATATACCTCGTCCAATATTCATTATGAAAGAAAGTACATTTCAATTTTAATATTTGGCAACAGAACCTCTCACTCACCTTTCAAGTAATTTGATTTAACAGTGTCCCGGCCTCTCTGTCTCTCTCTCTCTCTCTCGAGAAATTCAATCCTCACTGAAATCTAAATTTGATAGTTTGACTTTTGTTTTGTGCTGCTTATGCATTTCATATGTCAATTCATTCAAATACATCAATGTACATGTCAAGCGTTTTCCAAATTTACTTCACAACAACAATGACAAAATGATAATTGTAACAGTTAACAGCCGTTTGAGCTAAGAGGTTGCAGCTGAATGATTGCGGTGACATTGACAATTTCGATTGAAGTGAAGTACTTATGCAGTTAACGTCACTGTGCACATGCAAGATGTGTGTGCTCTGCTTTTGCTTTGCTTTGCTTTGGTTTGGTTGAGTGTAGGCAGCGGTACGATTTGTGACGATGCAAAGTATTCATAAAAGTTGCAATAGTGATGGAGGAAGTGTAAGTGGACAATGTGCATACAACACAAAGGATCGGTTGCTAATTGTCACTTGTCTGCTTCCTATGGGACTAGTACTACTAGGGTAATATGGTCTAAGCAAATTTGAAAATTTCAAAAATGCTTAATTTTTCATAATAAGTCTGCTTGAACGCAAACTAGCCCCTCAGCTTTAGAGGTTTCCAAATTTGACCTCGCTCCATAAATCCGTCGATATCTTCGAAACTTGTCGAGCTATCGGAAGAAGTGATATATTAGTTCTTTTTTGTTTCGTGGGGATTTAAAAATCTTTTTTTATTAAGATTTGACTAAGAAGATCCATAGTGAAATTTTCTGGTGAACCATTTCCTAGAATATTTTAACCTCATCACGAGCTTACAACAAATATTTTGATCTCAATTTTCGAAAAAAGGTCCAAAAGAACTTTTTTATGTAGGGACAACGGGCTAGAATATTCTACAACTTTATTCTTTGTGTAATTTGAATACATGTTCCCGAAATTCATGTTTCGATCCGATATGAAAGTTAACCCTTTTTTCCACCATTTCTAAACAAAAAACTTTTCCAAAAAATGTATCTTATTAAAGAGACCATAAAAAAATGTTGGCCTGATAACTTTCTGTTGCAACTAGAAAATCCCATAGAATATCCATGCATCGAAGAAGTTCGCATTATTTCACAATATTTAAAAGAAATAACCCCCTGTTCCAGCATTTGTTATTATTCGGAATTTAAGTGTCAGAAAACTCTCCCGAGATCCCGTCATAAGAGTTTATTTAATGCCGAATCGTGCAAAATCGATTGCATTTCTCAGTAAGCTCAATTTTTTTTTTTTTTTTTTCAATTGACAGTTATGGGTTTTAAGAATCAACGTATCAATACTTCAAAAAATCCAAAAACTTTTCAATCTTCCCTGTAATAATCCATGAAAAATGTATTCAATAAAATTCCATATTTCTCTATCCTCTTAAGTATTGTATTGTAAAAAGCTTCTCCCACATAAATTTTATAAATTTCACTTTATTCGATTTTATTAGAAAAATAATTCCATTTGCTTTATTTTGCTTGCAGTTCGATTGCGTGCTGGCTAAAAGTGTATGTGTGTTTTTATACAATATTCTGCTGGCTTCCTTGCTTGCTGCCCCCATCTCTCAACGCACACAACCATATTGTTGTTAAAGTATAAATTATAGCACATCCTTGTTGATTTGATGTTCCCTTAAGCCACATTTTGAAATATACAAAAAACAAGAAGAAACTTAACAAAATAAAATGCTAAACACATCGTTAGTTGAATAACAAAAAATTGGCATAACAATGAAGCCAAAGTTCATGTTAAACCTTGAGCAGTAAAATAAATAAAATCAAGAGTGAGCCAAACTAGAGAATCGAAAAAGTGTTTATACAAAAAGAAACTTTGCAAAGAAAATAAAAGAGAAAAAATTTTCATTCAAGAGTTAACTAGGAGAAGAACTTAAGCTGACGAAAAATAAGGAGCTGAAATAAGTTGGCTTTAAAGCCCAAAGATAATAAGAAAGTTTTAGAAAATGTGTTTCAACAAAAAAGGCAAAATTGTGTTTGTTCTTAGCGGTGCAGTTTCGAACATTTATGTCCATGGCTAGATTTTAAAAGAAACTTCGTTGCCTAGTTATAAATCCGTTTCGTTCTTGTTCTCAGAACACATTTTTGGTAATTACTACAATGGCGGAAAAGCTCAAGCCCACAGGGGTTCGTTTTGGGCCTCTTCTCTGATTAATATGAGAGTCGAAGGAAGAGAGATAGTGTGTATAGCTTGTTGAAAATCAATCTATCTAAGCTATCGGTTAAAAATTTCCGTTTTCAAAATGAACTATTTGTCTCCCATGAATTTACTGTTTTAAGGCACCTTTAAGTTATGAGAATGATTAGAACGTTTAAAAATATTTTTCGAAAACGCCTCATAGAATTTTTTATTTTTTCAGCCTATTTTAGAATTCGAAAAATTTTATTAATACTTCAAATCGTCTTATTAATTATTAAATTCCACTATTTTTTTTTTTTTTTTTTTTCAAGAAAACATACTTTACGCCCAACCCAAATTTAGTTGTTTAAATTTTCCTTTCTCTCAAAATGAATGTTTACCTTTGTCGACATTTTGCATTGTCATCACATGGCAACTCTCATACGTCATAACTGTTTCCTCTTTCACAAATAAATCTTCAAGCATACGCACACATTCCTTCCACTTAAGTGCCCCGCTTGCAGACTTTTTTTCCAATATAGTTAAGGGGGGAACACACAGCATCACACACATACACTCTCAGCATTACCCATACGCATCGGCCAACCACTTTAAAGATTCACTTCAACATTGCGCAAAATAAATGATGATCTCTTTTCAAGTTATTTATTTTTACCATTCAACTATTTTTTTTTTTTTGGAAAACACTCAGTTTTCTGTCAAAAGTTATTAATGTCACTGCGGTCAGTCAGCAATACAGCAGAGTACCGCAAATGGCACAAAAATTGCTGCAGAAAACATACGAAAAACTCGTATTTATTGTGGTCTGAGTAGTAGCAGCAGCAGGAAACCTCAAAAAAGGATGCCGTAGCATGCGGTGAACAAATGTCCACGTCAGTTCCGTTAAAAATTAAATGTTGAGGAAATTGTGGTGTTGTTGCTTGCCTTGGCTGTTTCCTCTTTCCCCTTTCGCTTATTTTGTATTTGCTTTTTATAGTAATTCAGTTTATTTATAATTATTATTGTATTTCCTTTGCAGCTTCATAGGTAACCTCTTTTCCTTTGTTAGCTTACTTTTCCTCTTTATTTTCGATTCATAATTGAATTGTATACCGGAAATAGGGAGCTGGCATGTATGTATGTATGTACGGCATTTCCTTTAATATGTCATTTACTTTTTCACTATTTTTTAAGTACAGCTATAGGAATCGTTGGGTTGATTAAAAATATATTGAAGAAATTGGCACAGAGAGCTGATGAGATAATTCAGTGAAGAGTAAAGTATCGTGTAACTAAGGGGCAAAGGGCATCAACTGGGTTTTCTTTTCATGTTTGTCTTATGTAAAAGGAATTTTTTGGAAGCCTTATGAGGTGGCTATTAGTTTTTGGTGGTTAATGAATAAAAAATTGTATGATACTAATTATGTTGCGGCACACTCAGAAAATCGTTTAATGATTAATTGCAAGTAACTGCACTATTTTAATGATTAATATTTAATTAATTTAAAAAAATATTAATTAATTAATTAATTTTAATTGCACCATTAACATAAATAATTTTGATTATTTTAAATGTCGTTTAATTCCATTTTTGATATGATTATTTGATTAAAGTCAACTAATTTTAATTAATTTGTATTATGTAATTAATATGATTAATGTAGTTAAATGATTATTTTTGATTATTCTTATTTATTTGCTGTATGTTTTCTATTTGTACACTTTGATGTTTTAGTGCACTGATTTCATTCATTTCATACTAAGATTTACAATTTATATTGCAGATGATAATAAGTGAAGATAATCAAATAATTGGAAATCATTAAATAACTGAAATAATCAAATAATTAAATTGTATTGTATCTGATTGCTTGATTAATTTTAATTGTTTTGACTAATTTTAATTGCTTGATCAATTTTTATTAATGGATTGTTTTCGATGATGCGCAATTTTTTCAAATATTTTTGATTAGTTTTTAGTTGTCATTAATCGTGGTTTTATAAATTTTTAATTAATTAATTAATTAAAATATGTATTAAAATTGACTAATCAGTAAAGCCTGAGTCATACATTTGAGTAAGGTTATAAGAATTTTGGCTTCTAGTTTTTCTGAAAACATTTTACTTCACGAAATTCATGTTAATGTAAAAGAATACTGCATAGATCTTTACTGAGAGCATTGCTTATTCGATGCACATTTACCTTAGATTATTTTTAAACATACTTCGAATATAGTTTCTATCTCGAAAACACAGTTTGGAGTTTAAATAGACTAAGCTATAGATATTATATGATATAGCTACTAAGTTTGTCTTAAAGCAGTGATTAAATTTAAGCAAATCAGACAACTTGTCCATAAGATCTCTATTTCTTACGTTTGAATTTCAATTTCTTTCAATCGCTTCCATCAATTTCGGCATCTCAACAAGGACTTTAAGTATCTCATCTGTAGATTGGTTTTTGCAATCAATGCAAATGCAATTCTCTTACCTTCATTAGCATTTTATCGTAATTTGCTTTTGCGATTGCTTTCCAATTGCTTCGTTTAATTTTACGGACTGCAACTATGTATGTTGTATGTATGTTTGCTAAATAAATTTTATTTTGAATTGCTAACGTAGGCAAAGTCTGTATGTGTTGGTGCAAATATTGCACAGTAAAATCGATGACGTTTGGCAATTTCATTAAAATTGTTTTCTACACGGTTAGCTCGAAAGTTTTGCTGGCCAGCCTTGGGCAATAAAAGTTGCGCATTCGTACATGTGTTCACAAAATATGCATTAGACTGGACCGAAAAAAATTATTACTTTTTTGTTTTGGAAAGAGAATTTTAAAGATAAATAAGATTTTCTGACTTTTGGAAATCTGTCAATAGAACCAAACATTTTTTTGAGCTCAGTCTAATACTAGGAATGTGTACAGAAATCACCATAAACAAGTGGTGCTAGAAAATTGAGAATAAAATTTTTATCAAAAAGTATAAATGTTGGCGATAGAGTCATACACTTTATTTTATTTATAGAAGATGCATCAACTTTTATTACCCTCAACTGACCAGCCGATGATAAAGAATGTGGACTATGATCAGGCCCGGATTAAGATATTTGCCGCCCCTAGGCAGTTGCGAAAATTGCCGCCCCCCCCCCCCCCCCCTATGAAACTTTTTTAATGGTGGAATAAGTTTGGTTCGGAAAGTTTTTCAATAAATAAAATGTACCTTTCTGAGAGCGAATTTTTTATTTCATTATAGTCAGTTTATCAAAATCAATTAACAATTAGTATTATGTAAGCGATTATTGATTATTGGTTGAAATTTTTACGTCTCGATTTTCGGACGGCAAACTCATCGATAATGTTTAGTCAAAATTCTTTTTCGGGAGTAATAAATATAATAGAATAAATGTAAGAAAAATAATAAATGTACCAAAAATTCCCAAAATTTGCCGCCCTTCAATTCTTGCCGCCCGAGGCAACTGCCTACTGTGCCTATATGGTTAATCCGGGCCTGACTATGATTGAAGAGAGAGCATGTGATATGATATAAAGGATAGGAGTTAGAATAAAAATATGTCCTGAAATGTCGGCTCAACATTGAGAGCAAAGATGACTTGATACGAAACTCTTTCCCGCTCTCTCATTTCGGTCCTCGATTATGCAGTGTTGCCTACTTTTTATGTGTGCGCTAGTTGGCAATACTACACAATCGAGGACCATCTGACATTAGATACATAAACAATGAGGAGCCAGAAAGCAAAAACGCACCAAATTTGGGAAAATCAAACTAGTGAACATTTCGATAAACTTAAAATATCACACGATTGAGAAAAAATACGTAAAGTATGAAATAGTACAATCTAAGGAAATAGCTGCAGAAAATATATGTAGAAAATGATATTTTTTTCACGCATTTGAGTGGTTTACAGGTATAAAAAAAGCTTACAAGATACAAACAATACGCCTTTTCTTTTTGTATTATTTGCAAATATTTATTTTAATTATAATCATTTTTATTTTAAATCGTGTTATTTCCATTACCATGTTCTATTTCATTACGAAATGTACATCATTCAGGATTTTACCTTATTTTAAGATATCTTGGGAATTTTAACTTTATATTATGAATTATTTATTATTTCATATATTTTATTTTAAATATATGTATCTTGTCACATTTTATACGTTCCGAGCAAGAAAAATTCAAAAATGAATTCGATAGCACCTTTTTGCACACCTCTTGGTCTGTGAGAATTGAAAAATTCCTAAAAAGCTATTCAAAATGCCCATATTTTGTTTTCAGCATACTGGCATCATTGGAAAATGTTATAAAAAATGACCACTTTTTGAGCGATCTCAGAGAGCGCGAAGTTTCGTATCTAGTCATCTTTGATTGAGAGTGCCCTCAGAGTGAGTGAGCTGGTGATAAATCAGAGTTAATGTCCAATATACCCAAATTAATAAGTTCACTGAAGACAGCATTCTTTTCTTTGGACGCTTTTCTAAGAAAAGTTGAAGGCTATATATTTAGGAAACGAACTTGTAACTTTAAATTGTGAGTTTATGAGTTTAAGATATTCGTATCACGTCAAGGCTTCCAGCAAGCATCATCTTTTTGTTTGCTAACAAAAACTTTTACAAGATTTTTTAAATTTAATTTCGATGTCAGTAGTCCATTTGCCTACATACATATGTATGTATGTACATATGTATGTCCACAAACTATACATATGCTACATTCTTGTGCATCGATATATCAAACATTTTTGTAGCGCAATGAAATGAAACGAATTGAATTTAATTGAGAATGAAAAGCTTACAAACCGGAATGTCAGACCAAACTACAAAGTAAAGTTACTTGGTTCAACTTGAGCTATCGAATCGACAAATGTAACTTGTCTGAACTTGTATGTGAATTTGTAAGAAGCAACGCCGATAATCACATTTTATGTTCCGTCAATCGAACAGCAGCGGACTGTTGCTTACAAATAAATTCTTAAAGCGCCAAGATGAAGCTTTGGTCAACTTAACCGGCTTACTGGGTCATTCGTAGATGTAAATGCGAAACTAACAAACCAATTTATATGCTGCATATACGAGTATATTATCAATTATATCTATTCATTCACCTTTCTCTTGTCAATTACTCATTCATTAACGCAAATCAATTAGCCTTAAGTTGCTCGGTCAAATCGTTTGGTCAACATCGTTTGGTCACAAAGGAACGTCAAATACATCCAACTGCTGGCTAGTGACACTTCGCTATTCTGTTTATTGCTAAAACATTCCATAATTACGATAATGCATTCGCTGTGTAAACACAGAGACGAGCACCAATTGCAGATATGCAAATCATTTGATTAATGTGAGTGGCATTTGACTTATGTGAGACTGACCACAAAGGCAACGCCACCACCACTGCTGGACTGACATTTGTGCTTGCGTTTGCTTTGGTACTTGGTTGAATAATATCTATGGGTTTGTGCAATTTCACCGATGGGTGCATATAACACACGAATTGGGATTTAGCCCGATTTCAAGGAAGCTTTCTTAGTTCTGATTGAATGACTTACTAGATACTATTTAGCTACGAAATGCTTTTTTAGAAACAAATTAAATTATTACCTAGCAGTCGCATAACACAATACTGAGGGATAAGACCTGAATTCAGATAAAGCGCAAATTTTGATTATTAATCTTAATCATTGATAATCAAATTACATTTTTTACTATTTTTGTAATAATTAATTAATTATGATAATCCGACATTTTTAGAATAATTAATAAAATAAATAATATATATAATTATAATATAATAATAAATTTCCTGTTTGATTAATGAGAATTTATTTCGTTTTAAAATTTAATCCTAGGAGTAATCAAATTAATCAAAATTTCAATTTGATTAAATTTTGATTGATTACGACCATCGCAAGAAGGGAAATACCCTGATTTCGGACTCATAAACGAGCTCAGAAATAGCATAAACGCTCCCATTTATTCCGACTCATGTATGACTCCTGTGGTATGCTGGGAACACATAATTTATTTTTGGATGAATTTATAAAAAAAAAACAAAAACAAAATAGTAAATTTTTTTAATTTTAATTAAAATGGAAATAATTAAATTTTTTTCAACTATCCTCGTTAATCGCAATTAATCAAAAAAATTTATCAAATTGAAATTTTGATTAATCCTAGTACATACTAAATTTGAAAACGAAATAAATCCTCATTAACCGAACCCAAAATTTAATCCTAATCGATTAATTATTCTAAAAATGTTCGATTATCATAATCAATCAATTAAATTAATAGAGCAGTTTAATATAATTTATTTTTTATTTTAATCCAGATTTACAGGTCTGGTTCTACCCAGTAGAACTTGATGCGAGATCTAGCTAAGCGATGAATAAGAGAGCACTACTCTTAACATCCATTCGGATCAGTAACAGAGATGTCTACACTCTCTGATCCGATTTTACTAATAAGTACTCGTATTCGAACAATAGGGGAGATCTCCTCAAGTTAATAATAAAAAATTGGTCTCTTTTATATATTTTTAGAACGAAAGTAGAGATTTCTCTAATTTCTACCTAGCTAGTAAGCGAATTTCTCTGCAAAAAAAAACATAGAAGACTTGTGTAATTATTCTTCAAAAAACTTTTATTGGTCATTTAGGAGGAATATAAAATGTCTCCCTCATTGCTCTCCTAGGTAGTTTTCTTATATTCATCGCTGTTTTTTGAGAGGTAAGAGTGAGTTTTTCTATTACCCCCCCTTCTAGGGCATGCAATGATGAAAGGGAGTATATAAAATTATATTTCTAATACACAAGTATAGGGTAGGATAGAGAGTAATCAAATACTCGCAAGGGAATACTTCGGGATTAATAAAACGATGATCCAAATTAACATCCATTTGAAGTGATATTTGAAAAAAATTACAACGACAATCACAGCGATGGCATGAGATAACATGTTTCAAAGTGTCCCCACTTACAATCAGACCCCTTTTCGGAAATTGCGATACGAACCACTGGCTGCACCAAAGCCGCTGTTAGAATAGTTAGACAGCTAAGCTATGATGCCCTGTGACGTCACGATGCTATTTTTCTCTAATGTGTCATGATGTTGCTTTAAATTTTGGTAGTCAAACTTTTACAGAAATTTTAAATTCAACTTTAGTCGTTCAATATAGTTTTCCTTCACTCCCAAAGGATTTCATTGTTCCCTAACCAGTGACACTCGTAAAGCAAATTCTAAGAAAAATGTATAACCAACTGCTTTACATTTTGCCTTTGGCTTAAACTTATTTGCCTGTCTATTTGTCAGTTGTCTGCAAAACCTATTAACTGCAGTCAGCAATCCATCAATTCATTCCAATTTTTGTTTGTTTGTTTGTTTGCCTGCCAGCGCTCGCATCCATTACGAGCACAAATTACGCAACAAGACAAATATTTTAATCTCAATGTTTTTATTCCGCATTTTTTGGAATGTTCAAAAAGTGTTGATGAGGGCACTGATTGTGGTTTATCCACAATACCAGCAAAATAAGTTCTTAATCCAAGCAAAAGTATTGAAAGGAGCGCATTAAAATTTTTTTTTTGTTTTTTTTTTTTTCAAACATTAGATTTTCAGAAACATTTTTTCTTTCTTTTGTTTGTGATCTTGTTAAAAAAGTTTACAAATTCCTTGTGGCTTAAAAATGTATGCCAAGGGAAAACGAGTCAAGTGGTGTCTATGAACTGCTTGAAGTTGATTTTTTTACTTTCTTAAAAATGAGGATATTTAATTTACCGCCACTTGTTTTGAAGTTAATTTCCCATGACAAAAGTTACGCTTACAAATTCTCTTCTCTTTCACTATACACCATTTCTACTAAAACACAGTTATTTTCTTTCACTTTGCTTTCCTGGTGTTGTGCGTGCATACCTTGAACTATTTGCCCAAATTGTATGCAAAGAAAAGTTGTGTAGTAATTTTGTTGTTGATTTATAAATCTTCTTACTAAGGTTCAGTTGAATAGTGGCCCATAATAGTGCTGGAGAAGAAAGGGTCAAAAGTTGCCTTAGCTACATCTACCTCATCCCACATTCATTCTAAAAGTATTAAGCAGCCTATGAATAGAAAATTAGTACAAATAAAAAAAGGTGTCATAATGTCAATGGAATTAATGTCACTGATATTAATTCGCTTTTGCCTAGAGAATCATTTTAAAATCGAAATAATGCCACTGATCTTAATTCCATTGACATTATGGCACGTCACCATAAAAATACCATTTAGTAGGTACACCCTTCTGGATGTTATTGCCAAGCCGCCCCGCGACCTCTAAACCATGACATCACAGTGCATCGGAGCTCAAATATAAGAGTATTAGCTTTGGCACTTGGGTTCGCATTCCAGCGTCCGTGAATTGATCTGATAAGAAATTGGTGACTTCAAAACATGTCATCCCATACCGCTACAAACAATTAAAAAGCGAATAAAATTTGAAAATACATATCGGGATTATTTTTGAGACTGGTCCCGAACAAGTCCATAAAACAATTTCAAATCGTTTAAGAAAAAGTTCCGAAATCTTTCTGAAATGGTACTAAAAATATGCCAAATTGTGCCCGGAAAAGTTCCAAAAAGATCTCAAAAAAGTTCCGAAAACAATCCCGAAATATGTACTTCTAAAAAAAATCACAGAGCAAATACACAGTATACATACATACTATATGGGTATAAATTCTAGGGGATCTTGAGATATTCATGCTTTTTTTTCTTAGTAATTAAATAAAAAAAATCGTTGAATCTTTTTTATGGGCCCAATTGAGTTTCCGATCCAACAACGCTGCATATATGTATGTACATATGTAAGTGAAACACCCTATATATCATAGCACGTCGACAACGCATGAAATGAACATATTGACCTGCTTATTTCTGCACATCTATTGCCGCCAGTTAAAAGCTTTAAGCCTTTAAAACAATTTGTACTAAGTAAATAACACATACATACATACATCCATATCCTTTTGTCTGCTAGCACGTATCATTTAAAAAATTTGGCACGTGTCATGTCTAGACAAAGTGTACATGTTTTGTAAATGCAATATTTTCGCAGGTGACAGATTTTGTCTCAAGTTAGTAAACAAATTTATTTATGTGCCATCTACTTGTTTATATGTATGTGGGTATCGGATTTAGTGTGCAACCTTGTTTGGTTTTGTTGCTTACATTTGCTTGGTGCCTATGATATATTTACTCAAACTGTTTTCTTAAGGATTGCTCAGTTAGGTGGCCAGCTTTTGATTAATTCAAAAAACAAATATTTACATAGGTAACACAAACGGAACATCAATTCCGACAAATAAACATTAGCTTAGGTTCTTGGCTTGATTTGTATTTTTAGAGCAGCGTAGCATTTTAATTAAAATCTTTACTTAGCTTAAAATGGAATTTAAAATGTTGGTTAATCATAGTCATATTAAAGTAAGATTTTAGCTAAAATGATATATGACAGGGTCCGCTTATGAAAAAAAAATTAAATTAATTTGATTGGTGGTATGAAGAAATTGTTTATGCTTTGCAAGGTCACCCTGTGTCAACTTTTTTATTCACCAACCATAGCAAGGCTGTAGCAACAAGCGAAAGAAGCCCAACTCAAGTTTGTAGCAAGTGTGGTCACAACGCACAACCATAGACACAAACCATGTTTTAAAAATATTAAAGTGACATTTTCTTCATTTTAAAATTAAAACTTAATCTTAGACATAAAATGTGTTCTAAAATTACTTTAGCAGACATGAGAGGTGTTTATTTTAGATGCATATTGAAGTAGACAAAACTGTATTTGAATTTGACTATGATTACGTGCCTTTGATTTTCTCGATCCGTAAAAAAAAAAATTAAAATTAAAAAATTATTTTTTATCCTTGGTTCGAAACGAGCTATAGACCTATTAATAATTTTTTTCCGCGGCGAAAAATTATTGTTGTTTTTGGGTTTCTTAATAATTTTTATTAATTATTAAAAGTTTTTTGTTGAGTTGAACAGGAAAAATTTAGAGACAACCGCCATAGCTTTTCTTATAGATCCATTTCGGAAGTTGCTAACTTCACTCATCAGAGAAATTTTGGCACGCATTGCTAACTATTAAGCTAACAATACGCTGGGTTTTTTGCCTTCTAAACGCCCTGTTCAATCAACTCTTTACCAATTCATGTACCAACAACGTCATTTGACGTTTTAGATTTGGTATCATGATGGATTTTTTTTTGCAAGTCTGTTTTGGTGTCACAGTTTGCCAACCATGTGCTCTTGGTTTTTTGTTATTGAGATTTTACACAAACAACAAGCTTGTGTTTTTGGTCTTTATATTTGAAGTATCCTGGTTCGAAACGAGCTATAGACCTATTAATAATTTTTTTCCGCAGCGAAAAATTATTGTTGTTTTTGGGTTTCTTAATAATTTTTATTAATTATTAAAAGTTTTTTGTTGAGTTGAACAGGAAAAATTTAGAGACAACCGCCATAGCTTTTCTTATAGATCCATTTCGGAAGTTGCTAACTTCACTCATCAGAGAAATTTTGGCACGCATTGCTAACTATTAAGCTAACAATACGCTGGGTTTTTTGCCTACTAAACGCCCTGTTCAATCAACTCTTTACCAATTCATGTACCAACAACGTCATTTGACGTTTTAGATTTGGTATCATGATGGATTTTTTTTTGCAAGTCTGTTTTGGTGTCACAGTTTGCCAACCATGTGCTCTTGGTTTTTTGTTATTGAGATTTTACACAAACAACAAGCTTGTGTTTTTGGTCTTTATATTTGAAGTATCCTGGTTCGAAACGAGCTATAGACCTATTAATAATTTTTTTCCGCAGCGAAAAATTATTGTTGTTTTTGGGTTTCTTAATAATTTTTATTAATTATTAAAAGTTTTTTGTTGAGTTGAACAGGAAAAATTTAGAGACAACCGCCATAGCTTTTCTTATAGATCCATTTCGGAAGTTGCTAACTTCACTCATCAGAGAAATTTTGGCACGCATTGCTAACTATTAAGCTAACAATACGCTGGGTTTTTTGCCTTCTAAACGCCCTGTTCAATCAACTCTTTACCAATTCATGTACCAACAACGTCATTTGACGTTTAGATTTATCCTTGAAAAATATAACATTATTTAAAAATTCTAAAATACCTATTATTGTTAATTTTTTTAAAGAAAAATTTGAAAATAAAGTTTACTTTGCCACTTTTATAATCTAATCTTGAAGTACGCATTAATTACAAAGAAGCCTCCAAAAGGGAAGTTCAATTTGGTTAATTTGTATATACATATGTATATAGAATATAAATCATTTTGGTTCTACATTCAGGTAAGACAGTGAACATGGCGTTTTTACGATAAACTATATAGTTTTGAAATTGTTGTTTTTTAACAATTACGAAATGCTTAAAATTTGTATTTATTTTTTGAATGACTTTATGCATGAATAAAATATGGAACTAGTAGTAGTGTCTAAGCAATAGTTTATATCCTCGGTTTCATCACAGCACAAATCAACACTCATCAAACATTTTCATGAGAAATCAAATTGTCTACTAACACTGCCAAACTTTGAAGCCATGCCCAGCTAATAAATTATGAATTTTCATGGTTACTAATTAAATTAATTAAATACATTCCATTAGCTTGGTATGGTTTCAAGAAAAAATATTAAATCTCAAAAATTTATTTAAAAATCGAGCAAATAATATTTTCAATTAAACGCATTTGAATACTTCAATTTTTTTCTGTTTTATTTTTCTTCTCTCCGTTAACAAAAAAAATAGGTGGCAACACTAATCAAGGCAATACCATACACGAATTGGATACAAACAACGTTAATAGCCAACCGACAGATACTAAAGTGTACGAACACACTACCGGCAACGACGTGCTCATCATGGATACCAGCGGCGATGACCGAACGGCGAGCTTTTTCGCACAGCCTGGCATTTTGGCGGGTAAGTGTTTTGAATTTTATCTTTTCTCAACAAACTTATAATTTCTATATCACATTCCTCCTTTTTCTTGTCTACATTATAGCTGTTATCGGTGGTGCTGTCGTTGGACTGCTCTGCGCCATTCTCGTCGTAATGTTCATTGTTTATCGCATGCGAAAAAAGGACGAAGGCTCATATGCACTTGATGAACCAAAACGCTCTCCAGCGGTCAATTCCTATGCGAAAAACGCGAATAATCGTGAATTTTTTGCCTGAGATAATTCCCAACGTTACTAAGATGTAGAGATGGAAGTAAAGAATGAAGCAAAAGTAGAAAGAGGAGGTGAAGCTTACTTATATATAAAGTGACGCAAGCAAATTAAGAAGCAGCAGCGATGTAAGAGCGTGACAGAAGTAGCAGGAGTGGAAGTGTTTAAAGAAAAAAAATAAACACTAAAGAAATAAGTGAATAAGTAAATAGTTAATAGTAACAAAACAAAAAATAACAAAAAGTGTAACAAATAAGCAGTAACAAAAGTGTGTAGGTAACAAGAAAGTATGAAACTGGAAAAAAACGTCAAGTTTAATATTTTTATGAAGTTTTTGGAAATTGGAAAATGAACGCCACAACAAATGCAGTTTTTTATTTTTCAATTTTTCCAATGTAGCAAAATTGTGGCAGAGTATTGAAAAAGATTTTGCAAAGAAGCGTAAAATGTTTAAAAAAAACTTTGTGGATTCGCAATATACAGTTCAGAAGCTGCTACTTATGGGGTTTAATGTTTGTTATATGTATAAATAATTTTTATGACAAATTGAAAAAATTGTTGTAAGTTTTTTTTTCATCGTAAAAAAGGCTAAGTTGAAGTAACAAATTAATTGCATAAAAAATTATGCAAAACTTTGAAAAAAAATTGCTTCATTTACAAAAGTGGTAAATATCAATTTCAATTCAGATTTTTATTATTTGAAAAAGCTATAAAAAATTTGAGAAATTAAAATTATAAAAATAATTAAAAGTGTGGGACGTATTTATAAAAAAATAGGGACTTCACTTCGCTGAAGATTTTAGAAATTTTGAATTGGTGCACGAAAAATTTTCAGCAGTCTAGGCGCGAGTTAGCAAGAACTGGACGATTGATACAAACTTACCGTTCTCGCAGGGAATTTCATATCAAAGTCGGTTTCCCGAAATCTTCAGAGAACTTTCAATTTATTTATCTGGCAGAATAGGTTCAAAAAATCATTTTCGTAGAAGAAAGAACATTAACAAATATGAGAAAATATATGCGTAAATGGATAGTTAAAAAAAAAAACTAAAATAACAACAAATACTTTATAAGGGTGGGACACTTTTCATAAATGTAGCAAAATTTAAAAAAAAAACAAAAACTAAAGTAGAAACATATTTATATACATACATACATATAAATAAAGCAAACACACACACTGATAAACAAATTAAAAAAAAAAAGCAAAAACAAACAGCAGCTAATACAAAAACACTTACACACACATACACAACTATTTAATAAATAAATTAAGTATATATAAATGTGAATGTGTGTGTTGAAGTCAACACTCGAAATAGAAAAAAAAAGAATTAAATTAAATAAACAACTAAAAAATATAAATGTAAAATTTTATTACGGAAATTTTTTGAAAACAAAAAGTTTTGGAAATGTAATATTAAAAATAGTTATAAATGTATTTAAGTATTAGTAATTGAAAATGAATGAAAACAAAAAAATATATATATAATATGCTATATATATAGAACATTAGCCAGACGATAGTCAGTGAAATAATAAAAAAATTAAAATAAATAATAATAGCAATTGTAAAGAATTATTTTTTATTAAATTTTTGAGAAGCACTCAAATTCAATTAAAATTCCATTTCAGTTTAAACATCTTCTTACTGTATACTGCTGCCAGATGAACTAAAAAATTATGTATAAATAATTTTCATGATAAATAATACAAAGCAATAACTCAAATAAAGAATAATGTAGTAGTTGAAAGCATGCATATGAAAAAAATAAAAATTGATAACATTTAATATGAGCATACAAATTAAAAATTAAAAATTAAAAATTAAAAATTAAAAATTAAAAATTAAAAATTAAAAATTAAAAATTAAAAATTAAAAATTAAAAATTAAAAATTAAAACATAAAAATTTAATCAAATATCAAAAACTAAAATTTGAAAATAAAAATAAAATTCGAAAAAAAATATTAATTAAGTGTAAACCAAACTTTAATGGATGGAGCCTTATCAAATCGGCACACAGTTGATATCTGTCTGAAAAGACAAATTTCCGTTTTCTAAAACGGAGAATTCATTGTGTTCGAAAACTCGAAGCTTGGGCATGAAAAATTAACTCTTTAAAAGTTCTTTTAAATTGGTCCAATTTGCATATTTCCTTTACTTGGGATGGGAATCAAAATGGGTTTTACAGATATTCCTAGCTCTTTGCGAGATATGGATTTGATACGCTCTGGTACAATCATCTCGAGTGCCGGGATAGCGATTTCATGTTTCTGTTTCGAAAAATCACAGATCGTGAATTATTGGGATTTTCGGTTGTTACTCGTTTCGTTTTTTGGAAAAAGCGTATGTTTACAGTTCTAGTTTGAAATAAAATACTTTTGTGTTTCACTTTTGTTTATTGGAGTTGTGGTTTACGCCAAAAAAAAACACTCAAATTAACAAAGATTTTAACAAAAACAATAAAAATTTATAAACTAAATAAAATAATAAAATCTGATAAAATAAAAAAAAAAATAAAACTAATAACTAAGCAAACACTGATATCGTCTACTTTTATAAATATATGTATACTAGAATTGATACTAATAAACATTAATTAGTATATACTTGTATATATAAGTATAATTACTGTTATTATAGAAAGAACATACATACATAACTATACGAACTTTTTTCTATTAAAATTTACTTTAACACTCTTAATTATGTTTACATGTGCTATATTGTAACATTTCTAACAACAAATTTTCATTGCTTAACCTTCACTCTGTGCTACATTGTTACAACACAAATACTTAATTATTAAGAAAATAAATTTTGTTTTGTGTCCACAACTGCAAACGCGTCGAAAGTATCTAACAAATGCTGGGAGAATAATATTCATTGCAGTTATTGATTGGCATTCAAATATGTGTTTCTTTATGACGTTGTGTTTTATGTTGTGCTTTCAGCGCGAAGTGAAGGTTACAATATTTCTATTACCATTTATACAACATTTACATATTTTTTTATTATTGCTTATATGCAAGTTTTTGTATTACACTTTTATAGTTCGTGCAAATTAAAACAAAACAAATTAGAAGTAATTAAGTGCAAAGTTTGTTAAATATAAAGAAGAAGAGCAGTTTTAATAAAAAGCGATGTCATATCAAAACAGAAGAGTTGGCAAAATTATAATTTGGATATATGCAGCAGCTTAAAATATTTTGTATACTCGCAAAGAAAATTTTTTGACTCATTTGAAAATTGTTAATTTAAAAATAATATAATATAGCTGGAAAACTATCGATAGTCGTATAACAACACTAACAAATTGCAATTGAAATGAGTAAATACATATTTATTTTCTTTTTATAATAACTATTTCGTGATGTCTAAAAAATGTTTGTAAGCTAATAAGAAGTTTCTTAAAATATCTCAGCTTTTTAAGGGAATAAATAAAAATGTATGTAAAACAATTTTAAAAACTCTCCTTAAGGTTTGTAAATTTGTTTGTTGCTCGTGTAATGTTTAATTATCTTCAATACAACGAAGAATCTGTTATTCTGTTTCAAGACTTAATAAAAACCATCGACGACTATCTATTATTATTCCAGCTGTATTATAAAAAAAAAAACAATTAAACAATGCTTAAACAATAGTCCATTAAAAACTTAAGCTTATTGAAAAGCAAACAAAAAAAAATTGCTATATCAATCTTACCTTTTACAAAGCTTTCATCTCTTCATCTCTAAAACATGCAATACATAAGCTTACATACATATATTTTCTGATATGCTTCACGATACCACTGAAATGCCTTTTTTCTCAAATCAAAATAAAAAAAATTTTTTTTATAATTGCAATAGTCTTATCTATATGTTAAAAGTTAGATATTCAATCAAAACCATTGTGCCCGCATAATATTTATCAAGTTTTAAGTTTAAAATAATAAATATTTTTTATTTGTATTTCAAGTACCTACTTGCATTTAATTATATAAACACATGCATACATTTGTCAAACGCTGTATTGATATCTTTTTATAATTGCAATTGTAACCGAAAAACTCTATGTAAGAAAATAAATAACATTAATTAATGATACACCGTTTTTTTTTTTCTTAATACCTATTTTGGTTTTATTTTTGCGTTATTACTATTATTTTTTTTGTTATTTCTTTATCCCCCTTAGCTTTTGATAGAAAATTTATCAAATTTCCATTCCCTGCAACCTCAAAAAATTTAGCTTTACACAACCTCAAATCATCAATATATTCCGCAAGCTGTGTGATGAGTTTTATGTGCGCCTAGCCCATCATCAACCTCGACAACGATGTGTTTTACTTCACTTGGCAAGTGAACGTAGTTCATAGCGAATTTGAATTTCTGCACCAGGCGCGCATAAGTTACTAGCTCGCGACATTTGCTCTGCCATTACGAGTATCATACCACCCTCACGTACGCATACAACGATACAAATACGCATAGTCACTAGCAGCCATTGGCTAGCCAATCACCGTGGTGGTTATACTTAAAAGTGACCTACTGCCTCTCTCACTTTGCTTTGAGCGCAACAATGCTCTTTGCTCTCTTGAAGATGTTTGGTAAAGTACACAGAACTAAAAAAAAGTGATTACAACGAGTTGGAAAACCGCGATGCTCTCCTAGGCCACCGCCATTAAATTGGATCACCTTAATTTTTTTTTTTTTTATATATGAAAAAGGGTTTTTTAGGCGTGTTCTGAGATTCCCTTTGCTTTTCATTTCCTTTCTTTTCACCTACAACCTAGTTGCCTTTAATTTGCAATACATATATAACTACATACATATGCACATACTTATTATCTTAATTTTATATTGATTTAAATAGCAAAAAAAAATATATTAAACATAGTAATTATTTGTATATTTTGTTGTTAAAGAAAATGTACTAACAAAAAATATTAAACAAAGTCGAATAATTTTACAACAAATAAAAACTAGAACAAAGGAAAATAAAAACTGACTGCCGCTAAATCGTATCTTCTTGCGCAACCATGAAGCAAATTTGTTTAAACAAATACGTAAGAGCATTTTGCAAACGTTTTATAACAAATTGAAATTTTGTTTCAGCGCATAAAATTACTTTTTAAAACTAAAAATGTGCACACATATCGGTGAAAACATTATTACATGTTATGTATATAAAACAAAAATGCAAGCAATAACTTCTGTACCACATCAATTAACTAAAAATGATATAAATCTTGCATAACAATTTTTTATACACTGAAGCAAACTGCTCTCGTTATTTGCTAATTTTTATTATAAAAAACTTAAAAAAAAAATTTTTTTAGTAAAACTTGATTTTCAAAAATTAATAAGAATACAATGCCATAGTTAAAAAAATGGGCAAAAAAAAAATAATAAAAATGTTAATTTGTGATTAAAAAAAAAACTTAAATAATAATAATAAAAACACAAAATAATATAGAAAAAACGTAATAAAATACAAAAAATTGCCCTTCTAATAAATACATAAGTATAATTAATTTAAGCAAAACAAAAATATATATGTTAATGCAGAAATAGTAAACAATAGTAAAAAAATATAAAACAAAAAAAAAATAATCTAAAAACTCGAAAAGTGTCCTCTTCAACGCATAAAAGTCTCGATTTGCATATGTTTATATACATACATACATGCATTCCCCATACATACACACACATGCTTGTATATACATACATACACATACATATAAATAAAATAGTAAATGTAAATTTGTGTATCGAAAATCTTTTGAAAATCAATAATTTGCAAGAATCGTTTGATATTTATGCGAAACTATTTTACTTTCCACCCACACAAATAAACACGAAAACTGTCGAAAACAACAACTACGAAGCTGCTCTTCTTACGCGAAAAATAGCAGAAAAGCTGATATATATATACATTTATATATAAACAAATACTTACTTTTAAATTTTTCAATGATTGTATTTCTCTTTTTCATAGTTTAATACGAGTGTTAATAATTTTTTTCTCAACTTTAATTTTTCTCAAATTGTACTTACACGTACAAACAATACATACAAAGATGAAAAAAGTATATTTACAGTTTTTTCTTTCATTTGTAGAATTTTTTGTAAACTCTTTAGTTTCATACAGTTTTGAACGATAAATGTACTGAATCAATTGGTTTTTCATTTGCTAAACATTTATAATAACATATTAAGTATGTAATAATTATGATGAAAATTAAGGCATGAAGAGATGAATAATTTAATTAATAAAATGGAAAAATTGTAAGAAAAACTTTTTAATTGAATTTTTATTTAATTACTTCCAAAGAAAGTTATTTGAATAGTATGCTACTGTAGCGCAACAGCGGCATCTGTTGTTAAAAAAATTGGTTTATATATTGAAATATTTTTTTTAAGCTGCTTAAAATTAAAACTTTATTTACAATTCTGAAGAACATATTATTTCCCTCAATTACCGCTAGTATTAATTACACATTTTGATACGAATTATTACAAATTTGATCTCATGAAGGGCTTCAAAGTCTTCTCGAAAGATTCGGGCACAGCCTTTTGATTTAGTGGACTCTTTTTGGCGGCCTCAAAGATACGTTCGTATACATTGCCATCGTAACAACCCAAAACAGAACTTAACTGGTTGTCATGGAAATCAAAGCCATCACAAATGGCAACCAAATTCGGCCGTAATTGAGCCAGCACTGTTTCGAGTGCTGTTTGCAACGAGGATAAATTATCATCAGTCAATGGAATGAACTATACCGAACGAAAGAAAATTATAATAAAAATTAAAGTTTTTGAATGGTACTAGATTGTATTAATACAAACCCTTAGAATATCTGCCATATGCCGCTGTACGGTATGTACCAAAGACAACTCAAGTAGATCTCCAAGCACTTTATTTAATGATGATGACCGTTTGGCTGCGTGGGGACCAGTAATCTCCTCCAAAAATGTTTTTGCAATGAAAGCACGGCCATGGAGCTGAAAAGGTGTACAGTGATTAGAGCATTTATTTTTTGTTTCAAAGATGGTATAAGATTTGAAAAAAAAAAATTGCCCATCTTGCGTTCCCCAGGAAGCGCTTTCCGCCTTCTTTGTTTGTTGATTCCAGACAAATAGCAGCTAGAGAGCGCATTTTGACATTTAATTGACAGAGAGAGCTAGAGAGAGTTTTTACTGTGAGAATTCCATTCCGTAAAAATTGTAAGTGATAAACAGCTGATCGTGACAACGGAAAGCAACAACAACAATTTAGAAATATTAGCTGTCAACCAATCAAAATGGCAACAGCTGTTTTTGCTGCAAGTTTTTACTGACTCCTGTTCGCTTGAAACTTTTTACGCGAACAAAGCTACTATGAAACTAGGAGACAGAAGCAAACTCGTATAAGAAAAATGTTGTCTCGTAGGAAAAATAAACACAAACAAATAGTTGTTTACCTCTGCGGCCTGAGTTAGTTCTATGCCAGTTGCATTAACTGCTTCCGGTTGTAATACGCCCCGCTCCAAGCGCGCTTTATAACTGTTATAAGCGATGCGAGTCTTACTGAAAGTAACCGTAAACCACACGGTAAAATATGTTATTGATTTGAATCGATCGATCAGACTTGATCTTACTTAGTAGACGTGTATTGAAGTGCCTGCACCATACAACGCCAATCCCCAATCCACGGCGGAAACTCCTTCCACTGCGCAAACTCACTAAGATATTGCATTGTAGGCATAAGCTTCTTACCAGCCAATACATCTGACCACGCTTTCAGCAAAATCTTTCCCACTTGCAAATACAATACCGAATTCTCACCCTCGTAAGTACATGCAGCAGTAGCACATGCAAAAAGGTTACCCAAATTGGCCGAAGTTAAATAACCATGTCCACCACAAGAGAGCCGCAAACGTTCAATACCAAATGCGGAATCATATGTGCAGGAAGCTTTCATAGTGCAAGCCAGCGCATGCAACTCAGGCAAACGCGAATAGTCACCGCGATTAACGTCTTTGGCAGTTTGTGCGTACATTTTATGCAGCTTACCACCAGCAAACCGATATGCAATCGCATTAACAATTTCTGGCGCTACTTTCATTTGTTGCGTCAAATGATCCAACACTTGCGGTTCCGGTGCGCTACAAGTAAAAAGTAATTGTAATGTGTAAACCTCATAGATAGCTATGGCACTACTCACTTTGGCTTGAGCGGACTTTGACGACGCACCGCCGAGTAACGAGTAGTTATGGTCGCAGCTTCAGCAAGCAGTATACTATTATTTAAAACAATCATACAACGTACATACACCATGGGAAAGTATGTGAGCTGTGACACAGGACTCTTAATATATGTACCATCCTGCAATACCTTTGCATTCTTCATCAACATATTCGTACGTGGTATACGTACATTCTTCAGGCCCAAGTAACCATTGTTGACCGCCAGCATACCGATCTTCTTACCTATATCACCAATATCAATGCCATCTAATGGCGCATGTGTTTCCTCGTCACGAACCTGCAGTAAAAATAAATGTACACCCAATGGCTTTGCATCGATATAAAGTTGCGCCACTACAATGCAATAATTAACAGACTGGCCCACTAAAAGATACTAGAAGTTAGCATGCATACGATCTATTACTTTTGAACACAAAAACTCACATCCACCAGGCCACCATTTATATGAAGTTAGGGTGGGCGTATTGAGCACAAACTCATCGGTCGCACGATCGTAGTCGGCGCGTGTTTCCAGTCCCTTCAGGTAAGTACCATGTCCAAGTTCCGTTTGTGCGTACGTTCCAAGTATTTCATAATTTTCCGCTAGTCGTCCATATTTCGCATATAGTTCAGGTGTTCCCTGCCCTTTGAGTGCTCGTATAAACATTAAACCGTGTACTGCTAATGGAGCACCGGCAGGCATGAGCGCCATGGTAATAGCTGAACCCATAATACCACTAGAAGAAATAAGGATTAGATGAGCAATCAGTCAGCTATGAGCTTCTTACGGATAAATCTCACTGCCTCCGGGATTCAGTCGCTCCTGCAATTCTTTCAATTTTTTAGCTGCAACAACGGATTGTTTAATGCCACGATTGTAGACATCTTCATAAGATAAATAATCCAATTCTATAGGATCCTCCAAATCTGTATAGAGTTCTTCCTCTGTTATAAGTAAATAGAAAATAATAGCAAATAAGTAAAACAAGAATAAAAGAAAATATCTATACGTGTTGGACGTCTGCAAACTGAAATAAGTTAAGATTTCTGTTGTGTGAAATTCGGAGCCGGATCCCTCGTTCTACTATTACTGAATTAAATATTTCCTGTAGTGAAAATGAAACTGTAACACCAAAACTGGAACGTACAGAAACTAAAACTAAAGCCAAGTCCGAAACTAAAATCAAAACAAAAATTAAAGCAAGAACTGGACTTAACTCGAAACAGAAACCGAAACTGGGACTTTAAGCGAAACCTGAACTGGGCCAAAACTGGAACTGTGACTCAAATCAAAGTTGAAACTGAAAAAGAAATGAAGGCCGGAACTGAATCTGAAATCAAAACTAAAAATGAAACTAGGACAAAAATCTAACGCTGATCGCATATTCGTGTCTGTTGAATTATTCGAATACTTGCCAGCTACATCAATTTTGAAAATATATCTAGACCCAAATTATCATTTTTCCGCTCATTTTGATACATGAAAATTATTAATTAAATGTGGCAAGTGTTTCACAATGAAGCGATCGTACGTTAAAAATATAACAAGTCTTCGAATAATAGTTCTCCATCGTATATTCGAATAATTGTAGCTCGTCAAATATGCGAATAGTGAAACAGGGAGCCCTAGTATTGCATGAAATTAAGTTCCGAACTTTTCAAAACAATTTGTTTTGGTCTTTTTAACTTTTTCTTTTTTATGTTAATCGATCCTACTTAAAGTTTGAAGTATGTACCTACATCACTACATATTTAATTAAAGTTGGATTTATTTACATTAAGCTGGTTCAAACTATTTTCTTTTTTAATTATATGTTAATTATTAATTATTATTATTATGAAAAGAAAACAAGTAAAAATGAAGAATTAGTTTGCGTTCAAACAGACAGACGGTATACATAATGGTGCTACTATCTCTTCTTCTTCTCATACTTACAAACATCGGACCAAAGTTATAATAAAATATCATGTTGATGAAATTTATAAAAAAGGCTTGCCGACCTTTCCTTCCTTTTTCTAAAAATTTTCATGTCAGCTGTGGCGTCACTTGAACCAGGGACTTTCGGTGTAATAGACGAGCACATAGATTTTAAGTACTTTTGCTTGTTCAAAACGCAAACTTATAAAAAGAGACAAAAATGGAATGTAAAAAATCTTTATATTTTTCACAAACAGACCCTTACTTTCTTTTAAGCCCAGTCTCATGAAATTAAAGATTTACATATATATATTCAATGGAAAGAGTAATTAATTGCATTTTAAAAAAACTTTTGCGCTGTGAATTTGCTAATATGCAGTCCAAAATAATAACCTTGAACTACATAAATAGAACTAAACTTTTCAGGTGGCGATGCAAAGTTTTAAGTGAAAGTGCAATTTTAAGTTTTTGTGGAGTAGATCGAAGCTTTATACGATTGCGAGAGCTAACTGCAGCTGAGTAAAACTAGAAGAATATTTTTAATAGCTTAATTTTGGGGCTCTTTAAGCTTCATATAAAAATATTGTTTTTTTTTTGTCCTGTGAATCTTTTAAACGGGTGTTTCTAAGCTCATGCAAAAAAATTCAAAATTTTCTGGAAATTTCAAAAAAAAAAAAATGGATGGATCACGCAGTTTTGTAGCCTGTCAAATTCTACTCTAACAAAGAATCTAGAAATGTCGGTAGATTTTTGCCAATTTTTGTCAACATAGTGTTTGATATTTTGTTCCATATAAATAAAACTACCATGACAATCTCTTATGAAAGAAAATGTCAACCAAATTTTCAGTAGTTTTGAGACTTGAGACTAGAATTTAATTGTCTACAAAACTGCATATTTGCAAACATTATTGAAATTTTAGCGTCAAACTTCAAAATTTGCAGGCCAATTTTAGATTTTTTTTGAACTTGGAAACACTGGTTCAAAAAATACATATTCCAAAAACAAATGGTTATACGAGATTAACAGCTGTTTAGTTCAAGTAGTTTTCGAAATATGTACATGAAAATAACCAAGTGGGCTATTTTGAGTGGCACTCACTGTACGTAATATTTACACAAAGTTCACTCCGCAATATGTTTAAATCGTATAATAATTACATTGCACCACTGCCTTTCGAAACTGATTAATAATTAATGGTATAAACAGGCGCGGATCCACTGGGGGTTTTCGGGTAATATGTACCGCTGACATGATCTCAAAGCCCCTTTGCCTTTAAGTGCATTTAAAGCAGACTTTTGAATTGCATTTCACTTTCACTCAGATTCGTTGCACTAACAATAATTTTTCAGAGGCCTCCTTTCTGAAATATATATACATATATATATATATGGCGCGATATACAACAGTTATATCATCAACCTCCTAGGAGATTTTTGCGCCGAGCTTCTCTTCCAATTTGTGATGTGCCGCTTTGAAATTTTTCCTACAAATTGGCGGGACCTACGGTTTTGCGCCGACTCCGAACGGCATCTACAAAGCAGATGAATTTTTGCTGAGAAGCCTTTCATGGCCGAAATACACTCGGAGAGTTTGCCAAACCACTGCCGAGGGGCGACCCCGTTTTGAAAAAACTTTTTCAAACCACTTTTTGATGTAACCTGTACCAGGGCCCGAACCCGGACCTTTGGTGTGGTAGGCCGACAACACTACCTCCACACCAGTGGCCTCCTTTCTGAAATGCCTATGCAAATAATGATAGCTGCATATCAAATAAAAAACAAGATTTTTTTAATTTTTTGTACTGTGTGATTTAACGTATGTATGTACATAATATGCATGTTGCCACATTGTTCACTACTAACCCATCAATCTCTTCAGTTGCAAGAAATTTGCATTGCCATAAATCCAACCCGAAAATTCTTCCACATCGAATGTGGCATTTTTGCGCTCTTTTTCCAAATCGGGATTTATGCTTCTTGGTATTAACATTTTATTACTTTGTTGATTAACTTTTAATTATAACTGAAAAACAAAAACAAGTCAATTTGTACACGAAACAATATAACCAGTATATTTGCGAGTACGTCAACACTACGCACCAAAGCAAAAGCACTTTTCACAACTTTACGTGTCGAATGGCATCGATCGACTAGTCTTTGCAATCTCACTGGACAACAGTGATGGTGGAGTGCTCAACTGCTCTCTAAAAACAATATCTGGCAAAATGAACTTATTAGGTGAATAGTCGCTAATTATGTAAATAAAGCTTGACATAGAGTTCATACTCTGATGAGCCATTGCATGTGGGAGAGAACAAAATGTGCGCGCTCAAAAGCTCTGAAAAAAGTAAATAATAACATATGTAAGCATTAATATTGCACGGGTATAATCCGATTAAAACAATAAAATATTCAGAAATTAATAGATTTTTCTTGAAGAATGTATATTGGTTGAAGACAACATATAACTTTGGAAGTATATTTAGTTGCAGAGTTTCAAGAAGTTCTTGTTGATTGTTTTAGTTTTTTTTTCACAATTCCATCTGTGATACGATATTTTTATATTATTTAAATTACATGCGCACGTTTTTATAAAATGGTAGGTATTGGTTTAGGTTTTTTTTTTTATTTAGTTACTTCTTTTCGATTGATGTGGCAACGCTGATTATCATTTCAAATCGTTCACACTTCAGTTGGTCGAATAGTTTGAGTGTACCGGATACAGGTCGATTCCATGGATGAAAGAGATATACTATATAATTGATTCATGGGTCGATTCTGTAACCTTTTTAACGCCAATTGTTTGCATTCACTTCACTTAGCACCGTTTTTAACACGTTAGCTAACACTTTCACTGTGGCTACTTATCGCGAATTAATGTGGTGGTTTAATACCTTGCGACAGTTTTTTAAACGTAAATTTTAACTTAATAAAAAATAATTATTAAAATTAGGTTCTCTAAGATTTTGTGGGCTTTGTTAGAGCTGGAATCATTGGTGTGTTATCGGTAACCTTAAACAGCTGATTCCACTAACCTTATGAGAAACAATGTAATCGATTATTAATTCTGCTATCAGCTAAATGAGTCATTTTAAACACACTTACATGAGGGAATTTCATTTTGTTTGACATATCCTTTGATGAGATACTTCAAACGTAATGCCTTCGAAAAAAATGTTATGTTGTGGCGCCCAAATGCGAGCGTATGCAAAGAGTTGTTATGAAATCAGTATTTTGGGAATGCGATTTGTACTCTCGGAAAGTTGTAGAATCGCAGTACTGGGTACTGGGTGATGTGTTAGTACTAAAAAAATGTGTGGCTGGCAACTTTGGTGTGGCACATTGTGGAACGCATGAGGAATGCAAAATTTGACAGTTGTTTTGTAAACATTCGAGAACAGCGTCAATATTTTCCAGAAAATTTTGAAAAGTTATTTATTGCGAGTTTTATACGGATTTTAAGTCAACTAAATGCATTAAACATAAAAGGACTGCGTAGCGATGGTGAATGTTATGAAAGGTGTCTTTGTTGAATGTGATCCGGCTATGAAACAATTTTTGCTACATTTGGATGAAACTCTTGCATTAGGTCGCAAATTCATCATACAAGATTTGGACGAGAATCATTTGTTTATCTCTACAGATATTGTGGAAACACTGCAAGCACGCGTTGATGATTTAATGGATCGAATTAGTTTCCCTTTGCATGATAGAGAAGCCTAAATTTATAGATATTGTAAGAGTAAGCGAACATTTTTAATCGTACAAACCCCCTAAAATAATGACTGGTCGCGAATCCAACCGCATCAAAGATGCCGAAAAGAAGCGCGTGCTTGATGAGGCTGCACGTCAACGACGTGCTCGCAAAGCGCTTGAAGCTCTAGAACGTGACAACTTCCACGAGGATCCTCATGCTGATTTGGTAATGTCTAAGAAGGTTCCAAAATTTCACGATGGCATGAAAAATTCCAAAGAGAAAAAAGCAAAACGTAAAAATGCCGAGTATTATAAAGCCAAATATCGTAAAACCTTTTCACAACTGCTAGATGAATGCAAACAAAATTTTTCGGATGCACCAAATTATTTGAATGCCTTAGCACCACCACCAAAAAAGCCATCACGACGGTTCTGTGCAGTATGTGGGAATTTTTCTAAATATAATTGTACGGCATGTGGTACGCACTATTGCTGCATAAGATGTCTGGGCACTCATCAGGATACGCGGTGTTTAAAATGGACCGCTTAAAAGGTTTGGATTCTCTTTCGCGAGTTTCAGCTATTAAGTTTCTTGTACTAGTTCGGAATAATGTAAAAATGAAATGTTGGAAATAAATAATAAATATATACATATATAAAAATTATATGTAAAATGATTTCAACACAATACCTTACCCCAGCAGCCAGATGCCTAGGAAAGCAAGAACAATGACGAAGCGAGTTACTAGAAGCCATGAAGGCATTCAAGCTTGATTAATTTGTGTGTTGAGCCAATGTAATGAAAGTGAAGTACAGAACAATTGCGATTTTCATCAACCTCTCCTAATAAAAGTCCAAGATACTAGCGGTTTCAATAGGTTTGGAGTAAAATGGAGTGAGAAGAAGCTGTCCCCTTGATGTGCTTAAAATAAAGCTGGTAGGTAAGTCTATCCTCACAGGCACAAATCGCTCACGCAAGGAAGGTCTGAGGTCTCAAGATGTGAAGTAATGACTATAGCGAAATTTATCAATTCCACGAAGTGGTTCGATCATCCGATTTAGGCATGGGTGGGGTTTATTAAGACCACTGTTGGCCGAGGTGTCGGGCTTTTCCCTTAGTGCTTCAGCTCACCAACCTAACCTAACCTAAGTATTTTTCAATCTGAATACGATTTCGTAGGCAAACATTTTCCATAATTTCCCATTAGACCTTCAGAAACCATTATTTTCACTAGGTATATAGTATAAATATATTTATTAGAAAATAAGTTCATTATATTCGTTAGTAAGTATGTACATATTTACAGTTAAGAACCTGCACATGGCTACATCTTAACAAATTCCTACAAGCTTGACTTCATAAAAGGTTTTAAATATTTCTCAAATGAATCTGGCACCGGTTTCTGATTTAATGGACTCTTTCTAGCCGCCTCAAACAAACGTTCATAAACATTACCATCATAGCAACCCAAAGTTGAGTTTAAGGCACGATCATGAAAGTCGAAACCATCGCATATAGCCACGGCGTCGGGACGTATTTTTTTCAAAGCAGCTTCGAGACGGCTTTGAAGGAAGTAATGGTGTTCATCTTGTACGATCATGAACTAAAAGAAAACGTTTTCTCAATAGAATTCTATTTGAATATCAACTCTAAAATTTACTTACCCTTTGTATATCGTTTATATGGCGTAGTACAGTTTGCACCAAATACACTTCCAAAATGTTGTACAAGACCTTATTTAGTTCCTTTGAACGTTGATTAGACTTAGGTCCAGCGATTTGTTCCAAAAGAACAGATGCGACAAATTGGCGACCATGAAGCTATGGAGATGGAGACATGGAAGAAACGATTTCAAAAAAGCATTGGTCTGGGAGAACCTAGGGTTTAAGTTTTTTAAATGGTTCGTTTGAAGTGAAAGCTGGTTCTCCTCCCGGTTAGGTGTTTAGAATATGCCCGAGGTAGACATGCTTTTAACCTGATGTAATGACGTGCAGCTCGATGGTTGATAAAAATTAGACAGGGTTACACTGAAATAACTGCCCTTGGCAGGGTAAAACCTGACTCATTCCGGTACGAACAACCAGCTGTTGTGGGAATGACTAGACAAATTAGACAGGGTTACATCGATGGTTGATCTACGGATATGGTGCGTCTCACCTTTCATTACACATCTCCTTCTTTACAGAATAAAGGATGACACGACCTAGAAGGTTCCACTGGTAATACCAAATCGTAGAATGTATTAACTTCAACAACATCCTCACGGAGTAGGTAAGTTCTTTTTCAACTCTAACCCGGCGAATACCGTTATGCATAAGACGGAAGTCACCGCGGAGGTCTGATTATTGTTATAGGCTAAAAGTTTACGATGCATACCTCCGCTTGCGATGCACTCAAGCATCAAACATATTCTTGTAACAGCAAACGCTGTATGATCACACTCAATTACAAGAGATATCACCGAAGGATCTATTGGAACGTGTCGTTCATTTCGGCAAAGGGCTTTTCACACCGTCACAAGAACACTCAACTCCCATCAGACAAATGTGAAATAAACTCCTCAACTAAATACTCACCTCTGCTGCCTGTGTCAACTCGATGCCCGTATGGTTAGCCGCTTCCCCCTCGGTTTGACCTTCAGCAATACGTTTACTCATATTTTCGTAAGCCAAGCGAGTTTTGCTAAAAGTAGAGATCAGAAAATCACACAACTACGTTGTTCTAAGAATACTCACTTTGCAGCTGCGAACTGTAGCAGTTTGACCAAATATTTCCAACTATCATTCCACTCGTTCGTACTATTTCTATCTCGAATTCCCTCAAAATATGCAACTATTGGTGATAATTGCTTGCCTTGTTTCATCTCCAACCACGCCTTCACTAAATAACGACCAACTTGTAACAACAACACTGTATTCTCACCTTCATAGGTGTATGCAGCTACGCAATTGCCATAAATGGTATGGAAATTTGTGGAAGATAGAAAGCCATGACCACCACAAGACAAACGTAGACGTTCAATCCCAAAGGAAGCGTCAGTAGTCGAAAGTACTTTCAATGCACATGATATGATGTGCATGTCCTGCATGTGGGAATAATCTCCTTTTGCAATCTCTTTAAGAGTACGATCATACATTTCCCACATATATTTCGAAGAGAGATGATAAGCTATACCATTGGCTATTTCGGGGAAGAGTTTTTGCTGTTGTGTTACATGATCGATAATTTGTGGTTCAGGTTCGCTAAAAGATTAGGTATTTAAGCAAGCCATGCGGGAAAACTCAATGCAACTAAACTCCACTTACTTTGGATTAATCGGACTCTGACGCCTCACTGCGGAGTAGCGCGTCGCTATTGTGGCTGCTTTCAGTAACGACCCGGATGCAAGACCCACAATTAAACATCTTGTATACACCATAGTCATATAGTTTAGACGAGACGCTGGACTCGCGACGAAAGTACCATCCTTTAAAACTTTCGCATTGCGCATAAGCATATCTTCGCGAGGTATACGCACATTCTTGAATCCTAAGAAACCCTGATTCGTACCAGCCATGCCCAATTTATGACCGATCTCACCAATATCTACACCCGGCAACGGCATGTGAGTCTCCAAGTCACGTAACTGAACCATAAACATTTGTATGCCGTGGTGTTTGTTATCGATATATAGTTGAGCCACCACCGTTGCATAGTTGGCCGTGTGACCCACTAAAAGACAATAACTTTTAACGCTAACAACAATAACATGTTTTAGCAAGCTATGTAGATATGTACTTACATCCTCCTGGCCACCATTTATAGGCCTGCAAGTTCGGCGTATTCAACACAAACTCATCAGTTTTGCGATCATAGTCCGCACGTGTTTCAATGCCACGCACATTCGTTCCATGACCAAGTTCGGTTTGAGCATATGTGCCGATTATATTACAATTTGCTGCGCGTTTGCCATATTTTTCAATTTGCTCTTGTGTACCTTGCCCATAAATGACATCGACAAACATGGTGATATGGGTTGAGAAAGGATGCTGTGCAGGCATCATTGAATCTAAGGGATAACTGAAGAGTAGTTTTCTGCAAAATGTAAGATGTTTAAAAACTCCTTGTTATTCTCGCCTTTTCTCGCTTGCTGTGTCGAGCTTACGGCCAAATGTCATTTCCACCTGGATTGCGTATTTGCTGTAGTTTACGCAACTTGGTGGCGGCTTCCGTTACATCCTTCACTGCTAAATGATACAAATCCTCGTGGGAGAGGTAATCGTGTAAGTGACCATCTCTGAGGCCTTTGTAAAGATATGTTTCTGAAATGATATAAACAGGAATCATAGCAATCTTAATCTTACGTTGCTACCTATATACTTTGATAGGTGTAAGGAAGCATGATTTGGGTGAGCATAAGTGAATAAGAATTTTTAAAATTCAATGCCTTTGAGTATTACAAAAACTAAATGAGTAAGGGAGTACTGACAACGGGTAAAAATGTATGTTTATCAAAAATCTACGATGAGGAGATGTTGTTTGCGAAAGACTGGAACTTGTAAGTGTTAACTTCTTGTGGCTTTGCTCACGCCACATCCCAATGTGTGTTCGATTTCAATCTAATCTCCTTTCGCTACCATCGGCTTTCTTGAAATTTCTGGAGCTATTGCTGCAAGAGTTAGAGAAAGCAAAGATAACAAAGTAAAGACAATCTCTGGACAAAGTACAATTGAATAGACATCAGCAGCGGTGATTCAGCATTTAATGGTAACGTGATTTACGACTGATAGTAAAAGGCATTCGTATGTTTCTAACTTAGTATGAATTCATTATATTTGTTGACGATATCGGTAATAAAATAAACTCATTGTTATGTTACGATTGGCTTTAAATCTTGACCGTGTATTGTAAGTCAAATTAAAAATGTTTACTAATAACACGTTAAAGCACCAACGCTGATCGTTTTCCAACTAACGAAAAAAAAATTTATAAGTCATGTTAAGCTATCTTTTGTATTCTTATCCATGCTTTACGTTGGAAACAGAAGGAGGACCCCACAAGACAGCTAACTTACATCTGAACCGTCATTTGTAAGGAAGCGCTGAAGGGGTCATCAGCGTCTAGAACAAATCGGCCATCAGTTTTGCAGTAGCAATATGAAAATTCTGATGCATCCATCAGCACCGTCTTCTAGGGGAGTCACCCCAATGGAAGTAAAAGTGACTGCTCCAACCAAAAACGTTTAAAACTTTAGACAAATAAGTAAATAAAAAATAACAACAGTGAGATCCAAAAAAACCCCCTTCCTAATAATAACAACAAAATATCTGCAAATCCATTTAACGAATTTCGCACACTGTACTATAAAGCTCTTTTCACTTGTCACACTTCCTTATCTCATGTTTTCTTGCTGACTTACCAATTTCACGCTTTTCCTTTAATTTATCTGCTCCACCATGCCACCAACATTGAAACTCTTCAATCTTAAAACTGGCAGCATTACGCTCTTTCTCCAGATCCGGATTGACTCGTGTTGGTATAAGACTTTTTTGTTCGGGCATTTTTCTTAAGGTTTATTTCTTTTTTTTTTCAAATTGATAAAAGGAGACTATAGTATATGTTTTGTCTATATACGAGTACAATTATTTACTTTTATGACTAAACAATTTTTTAGCGATCCACTTAATTATACTACCAACTCTTAACGTACACGTTAAACAACTGTCAACAAATCGAGATTTGCATGAGCTTTTTAAAATCAAATTTCTCTTCGTGATCGTTCAGAGACTATTAAATAACTCTTAGCAACACATACCAAAATCGGTTTGGGAGATAAAAAGTAATAAGCGTGAGAACTGCTTGTTGGAACTTTCGCTCTGAGCTTTATAAGCTTAGCGATCGTAGTGTTTTGGTGAGTAATGTGCATACATTTCATACAAATAACTACAGTTGAAGCCCTGGGGACGGTAACTTTGACTAACATCACAACTAAGATTAAAAACTAACGGGGTACGGGGAGGAAAGTACTCCGGGTATATTTCTGCCACGAAAAGATTTTCAGCACAAAAGCTTCTTGGATGGAAGGTGCATTTCGATGTCGGAATGTGTAAGACTAACCAAATTGCAGGAAAAATAAGAAACTGGTACATGACAAGTTCAAGGGAAGTTAGGCCTAAATGTTCGTTCTAAATTATTGCTCTTTTATTATTTCTTATCAAAAACCAGGTAAAGGTGCACAGAGTGAGATTAATAAAACTGTCTCTTTAGCAGGTTTCTATTGCACTATTTGCTTTGTTATCGTTTGACTAACGGCAGATGAGCCATATCTCTGTATATTAGGTTTGTTTAATAACAAAAAAACAAATATTAGTGGAAGTAACGAATTCAAGAACATCTCTGCTAGCAAGTGTAATTTTTCGGCCTGCAAGTGGAATAATCTAGTATAATCTAGACTCTAGAGATCTAGAGGTATTTATTGAAAACACAATAATTATTAAAAACTTCAAACAACAGTTATCAAAATAGTTATATTATTAATATTGTGAACAATTGACTACGATTAGTAAGTACATACATAAATGAACACAAAACAGTTTTTAATATACAGAAGAATAATAATATTCATTACATTTGATTTATAAATTGGACTTAAGAAATGGTTTTAATATCGTGTGAAATGATTTTGGCACTGGTTCTTGATTTAACGGACTCTGTTTTGCCAAATCGAATAGACGTTCATAGACATTGCCGTCGTAAGATCCCAAAGTTGAGCACAAATTACGATCGTGAAAGTCAAATGCATCGACAATGGACACGGCATCTGGACGTATGCTTTTCAAAACATTCTCAAGACGAGTTTGCAGTGTTCGAATATCGAGCTCAGTTAAGTGGATGCACTACAAAAATGAGGGTGAGATTTGAATTTGTAATAGTGATATATGCATATGTACATATGAATTACTCTTACCAGCAGAATATCACTCAAATGACAAAGTGCTGTCTGCACTAAATAAAGTTCCAGAAGATTTTCCAATACATTATTCAAAGCAGCAGAACGATTTTTTGCCTCAGGACCCGTGACGTGAGCTAAGAATGTATTGGCGACAAATGATCGGCCATGTAGCTAGGGAAAGAAAACAACCTTATGTAATCTTCGAAGGAGTTTTTAAGTTAATTTTTTCTTTAATAAATACTGACCTCAGCAGCTTGAGTTAGCTCAATTCCTGTATTATTGGCAGCTTCGCCCTCAGTTTGACCCTGTTTTAAACGTTGTGACAAACTCTCGAAAGCACGACGAGTTTTACTGCAATGATGAAAGGTAAAGTAAGACAAGTTTTTAAAAATTATATCGACACTCACTTCGCAGCTGCATATTCTATAGCCAAAACAATGTTCGCCCAATCACCACTCCATCTGCCGAACGATTCACGATGCAACATGATTGCCAAATAACTCGCAGTCGGTGTGAGTGGCTTACCTTCGATAGCTGCACGCCATGATTTCATAAGGAAGCGACCAACCTGTAGCAGCAATACTGTATTCTCACCCTCATAAGTACGAGAAGCTGCAGCGGAAGTTGCAATGAGATGCATACCAGCTGAGGTTAAGAAGCCATGACCACCACAAGCCAGACGCAAACGTTCGCTACCATCACTAGCGTCCGCACTACTGATCGCTTTTAGAGCACAGGATAAGCTGTGCAACTCTGGTAAACGTTCGTAGTTGCCACGTTCAATCTTTTCAAGTGTCCCATGATACATTGACCACAAAGAGTTTGCTGCAATCTTATATGCGATTGCTGTGGAAATTTCTGGAAAGAGTTTCATTTGTTGTGTTACATGATCGATAATTTGTGGTTCTCTCTCATTCGGGTTGATGGGACTTTGTCGACGTACTGCTGAGTAACGCGTCGCTATTGTAGCTGCCATCGCCAAGAGTAACGCATTATTTTGCACTATCACACAACGCATCAGAACCATAGTAAAGTAGGTGAGTACCGAGGATGGGCTTTGAATAAATGTACCGTCCGGTTGTACCTTAGCATTACGCATTAGCATATTCATCCGTGGTATGCGTACATCCTTCAAACCCAGAAAGCCATTATTGACACCAAAGAACCCTCTCTTGTGACCGATTTCACCGATGTCAATGCCACGTAGGGGCATGTGAGTCTCCTCATCGCGCAACTGCACCAAGAACATCTGTACACCCTTTGGTTGATCGTCAATGTGAAGTTGCGCCACGACTATGCAGTAATTGGAGCAATGACCCGCTGAAAGTATAAACAAATTTATTTTAAACTTCAATCTTTTTTCATCAATTTGTTCACTCACATCCACCAGGCCACCATTTATATGCCGTTAGCGAAGGTGAATTCAATACAAATTCTTGAGTTTCTCTATCATAGTCCGCACGAGTTTCTAGTCCACGCAGAAAGGTACCATGTCCCAATTCGGTCTGCGCGTAGGTGCCACAAATTTCAAAATTTTCAGCTCGTTTACCAAAACGTTCCCACTGTTCGTCGGTAGCCTGCTTTCGTATCGTTGCTACCATCATGGCGTAGTGTACACCAAATGGATTTCCAGCAGGCATAGAACCCCATATATATGGTGATCCGTAAAGTTTTCTAATAAAAAATGGAATATTTACTGGCTTCGCTTAAAAAATATGAGCTCATTAAATCTTACGGCCATATATCATCACCGCCAGGATTGAGACGTTCCTGCAATGTACGTAATTTTTTCACAACCTCGACAGAGTCCCTTAGCGCTATCTCACAAATTTCTTCATGTGATTTATAGAATCGCATTGTTTGGTGTTCTGTCATGTCATCTAAGATGTGATGTTCTATGGAAAGAAATGTTTTATTGTATTAAAGGACATAGTTCATGTCGGCGTGTATTTACAGTTTCAGCAGTATTACTCTCATTTATTTAAAAATAAATTAACAGTTTGCGCTGAGAAAAACAGGTTAATCAAATCGTATAGAAAGTAAGAGATTAGTTCTAAAATAGTCGGAGACACGCCTATTTCCTGAGAATTGATTCATTGTTTTTATTTATTTGTTATCATAAGCAATTAATGAATAATAAATGGTAATTAATGGTAATAAGCAACCAAATTATTATCGTTATTTTAAATTTTGCAAATCATGCTACCAACGCATTAGATTCGATGCAGTTTTTGACAATGCAAAGATTGATTTAGCCTAGTAGAAAAATATAGTGTTCTGGTATCTTTTGATTTTTATTGGCAATAAATATACTGACCTATGGCGTACTTATAGAAATGGGGCCCCTAGTCCGATTTTCACTAGGAGGCTCTTACCAGAAACATTTTTTTAATCATTTAAACTTCTCCCACTCAACGCCTCTCATCATTGCTTAGGATTTCGAAGGGATGTTTTATTCAAGGAAGTATAGTATAGATGATGTTGTAGAAAACGGATCAAGTTTTATTCACTTTACAAATTTTTTTTTTGAATTATATAATACGGAAATAAGAAACAGTGAAGAAACTGAGATCTCGAAGTTGTGATATGCATATGCAGAATTTTTTACGCCTTACTTTCAAGTATATTTAATGGTCAATGCTCTTCGATTTTGGTAATTTTGCTCTTGAGGTTTGAATGAAAAGTTATGGGAAAGATAACGAATTTGATTAAGATTTATTTAAAAAAAAAAAAAAAAAGTTCGAGCGTTACGAAAAAATTCATTTACCTAATTCTCTTTTTATGCGCAAATTTTCCTCGCCTCCATGCCACCACCGAGTGAATTCATCAATAGGAAAACTAGCTGTCTGACGTTCTTTCAGAAGATCAGGATTGATAGTAACATTTTGCGAAGACATTTCGTGGATTACTATTTATTAAAGCGTCTATGAAGAACAGTCAATCTCCTTACAACGCTACACTTTATTTATAACAAATTCTTAAATGAAAGAGACTGAACTTTCTTTCAACACGATCACTCACTAACTAATTAACATCAGCTCTTCCATCAAGTAGGTAACGCTTTGAATTTCAAAAGCTTTGAGACTGAAGAAACACTGTAGGTTTAATCTTATCTCTTTCATTCGTAAACTATATGCATATATGCACATATATGTATGTATGTATGTACAATGTACATTAGAGCGTTCCAAAACAAAAAAAATATTGTTTGTATCGATTCGGAGCCATGCTGAAAAGTTTTGTTTAAATAAAAAAAAAAAACAGAACTGTATTTCTTCAAGTCTTTATTGAAAAAAATATTAAAAATGGATCAAAATATCAAAGTAATTAATTATTTAATAGAAAATTAAAACGTAATTATCTACCAATAAATGAGGATCAGATAAAATCTCAGCTTCAACAATACTATTATTAAGTACATAGTTACATATACATATACAAACAAGATTTTATATACATATATGTAGCTTTATAAATTGGCCTTAAGGAATGGTTTTAATATCGTGTGAAATGATTTTGGCACTGGTTCTTGATTTAACGGACTCTGTTTTGCCAAATCGAATAGACGTTCATAGACATTGCCGTCGTAAGATCCCAACGCTGAGCTCAAATTACGATCGTGAAAGTCAAATGCATCGACAATGGACACGGCATCTGGACGTATGCTTTTCAAAACCTTCTCAAGACGAGTTTGCAGTGTTCGAATATCGAGCTCAGTTAAGTGGATGCACTACAAAAATGAGGGTGAGATTTGAATTTGGAATAGTGATATATGCATATGTACATATGAATTACTCTTACCAGCAGAATATCACTCAAATGACAAAGTGCTGTCTGCACTAAATAAAGTTCCAGAAGATTTTTCAATACATTATTCAAAGCAGCAGAACGATTTTTTGCCTCAGAACCCGTGACGTGAGCTAAGAATGTATTGGCGACAAATGATCGGCCATGTAGCTAGGAAAAGAAAACAACCTTATGTAATCTTCGAAGGAGTTTTTAAGTTAATTTTTTCTTTAATAAATACTGACCTCAGCAGCTTGAGTTAGCTCAATTCCTGTATTATTGGCAGCTTCGCCCTCAGTTTGACCCTGTTTTAAACGTTGTGACAAACTCTCGAAAGCACGACGAGTTTTACTGCAATGATGAAAGGTAAAGTAAGACAAGTTTTTAAAAATTATATCGACACTCACTTCGCAGCTGCAAATTCTATAGCCAAAACAATGTTCGCCCAATCACCACTCCATCTGCCGAACGATTCACGATGCAACATGATTGCCAAATAACTCGCAGTCGGTGTGAGTGGCTTACCTTCGATAGCTGCACGCCATGATTTCATAAGGAAGCGACCAACCTGTAGCAGCAATACTGTATTCTCACCCTCATAAGTACGAGAAGCTGCAGCGGAAGTTGCAATGAGATGCATACCAGCTGAGGTTAAAAAACCATGACCACCACAAGCCAGACGCAAACGTTCGCTACCATCACTAGCGTCCGCACTACTGATCGCTTTTAGAGCACAGGATAAGCTGTGCAACTCTGGTAAACGTTCGTAGTTGCCACGTTCAATCTTTTCAAGTGTCCCATGATACATTGACCACAAAGAGTTTGCTGCAATCTTATATGCGATTGCTGTGGAAATTTCTGGAAAGAGTTTCATTTGTTGTGTTACATGATCGATAATTTGTGGTTCTCTCTCATTCGGGTTGATGGGACTTTGTCGACGTACTGCTGAGTAACGCGTCGCTATTGTAGCTGCCATCGCCAAGAGTAACGCATTATTTTGCACTATCACACAACGCATCAGAACCATAGTAAAGTAGGTGAGTACTGAGGATGGGCTTTGAATAAATGTACCGTCCGGTTGTACCTTAGCATTACGCATTAGCATATTCATCCGTGGTATGCGTACATCCTTCAAACCCAGAAAGCCATTATTGACACCAAAGAACCCTCTCTTGTGACCGATTTCACCGATGTCAATGCCACGTAGGGGCATGTGCGTCTCCTCATCGCGCAACTGCACGAAGAACATCTGTACACCCTTTGGTTGATCGTCAATGTGAAGTTGCGCCACGACTATGCAGTAATTGGAGCAATGAGCCACTGAAAGAGAAACACATTTATTTTAAACTTCAATCTTTTTTCATCAATTTGTTCACTCACATCCACCAGGCCACCATTTATATGCCGTTAGCGAAGGTGAATTCAATACAAATTCTTGAGTTTCTCTATCATAGTCGGCACGAGTTTCTAGTCCACGCAGAAAGGTACCATGTCCCAATTCGGTCTGCGCGTAGGTGCCACAAATTTCAAAATTTTCAGCTCGTTTACCAAAACGTTCCCACTGTTCGTCGGTAGCCTGCTTTCGTATCGTTGCTACCATCATGGCGTAGTGTACACCAAATGGATTTCCAGCAGGCATAGAACCCCATATATATGGTGATCCGTAAAGTTTTCTAATAAAAAATGGAATGTTTACTGGCTTCGCTTAAAAAATATGAGCTCATTAAATCTTACGGCCATATATCATCACCGCCAGGATTGAGACGTTCCTGCAATGTACGTAATTTTTTCGCAACTTCAATTGCGTCCCTCATCGCTTTCTCACAAATTTCTTCATGTGATTTATAGAATAGCTGTGTTTTGTGTTCTGTCATGTCATCCATGATGGAATGTTCTATGGAAAGAAATGTTTTATTGTATTAAAGGACATCAATAATTATGAGAGACATGAGGAACCTATTATTGGAAACAATATAGTTTCGGTATATTCCTGCTTAGGCTTTCTCATCATTGTACTAGAATTGATTGGTTTACAAAACTGTGCACTCAAAAATTGTGCAGAATACTGCCAAAAATAATAAAATAAATTAAAGTCTGATGGTCAAATAACTAAAGTTAAGTTCACTTTCCTGAAGTTTGTGTACGCTTTGAAATCTTTGTAAAGTAAATTAATTTAGTTTCAGTACTATTATATTCAACACAACTGTACTTACATATATTTATGTACTTATATCGTATTAATTTTACTTAAATCTTGAAATTTTTGTTTATCTTTATTATCATGTTTGGCGAAATACAAATCATTGTTTTCAGACACCTTAATAATGTACACATGTGAATTGATAAGCCTTTAAGTGCTTCGTAAGATCAAAGTTCAAGCAATACCAAACTAGTATTTATTTACCCAATTCTCTTTTTATGCGCAAATTTTCATCGCCTCCATGCCACCATCGTGTGAATTCACCAATAGGAAAACTGGCTGTCTGGCGTTCCTTCAGAAGATCAGGATTGATCGTTATATTTTTCGAAGACATTTCGTGGATTACTGTTTGTTAAAGAAACTATAAAGAATGGTAGGTTTCCTAACAATGTTAAACTTTATTTATAACAAATTCTTCAAACTATCTCCTAGCACAATCACTCACTAACTAATTACTATTAAGCTCTGCTATCACGTAGTGAACTCTTTGAATTTGTAAAAGCTTTGAATGCTTTGAGCGTGTGGAAATATACTGCAAAACGATCAGCTGTTGCTTATAACAGTTATATTTTAACATTTACTTTTTTAAGAGACGTGGAATTTACCAATTTATCGAATACAATCAGAGAGCGAGGGAGATCACTGGGTATGTTTCAATATTATCGAAGGAAGACTAGCTAAGTTTACCAGCGTTTTGTCGCATCTATCTTGGAGCAAGCGTTTTGCTGTTCTGAATCAGGTAAATAGTCTAGAATCAGAGAATGATATTTTTACATACATATAGGTAGTAATGGCTTAAAACAACTTCATAACTAATTAATGTTTGAATAATGCCGTTAACACAAATTATGCTGAATGAGCAAAGCTCTGCAGCACTGTTGCCTCACTGTAACAAAAGAATGTTGTTCATTTTCGGACAGATGCCGGTTAAAATAAATTTGTTTATATATTTAGAATCCACAAATGTGTGTTAAATTACAGAGAAAGTTTATGTTGGACAAAATATATGTAGGTTCTTTGGTGTGCCGTTGTTAGCAGAGAATCTTTACAATCTGTAACATAAAATAATATAAACTGCTATTAACATTAACATTAAATAACATTCATGTGTTAGGTTACGTATCCGCTATGGAAATATGCGCAACTTTATTGGTTTCCTTCGGATAATTTTCTTAACAATTAAATCAATGAATATAAGGATATAAATTTTTGGTACAAGAAAAAAATCGAAGAGTGGTGAGTTTTTTTATAAGGGAAAATGATTATACATACATGCATACATACATTGAAATTGTCTGCCTACACAACACTAACTTTACTGTACAATCTAATTGTTAAGATTATTCCTTTGTTCGATTATTGACTAGTCAAACATCTTTAATAAGTCCTTAATCTGTGATTAAATATGAAATTTTCACGATTTAGTTTATATCAAAACATTAAATGAAATTTGGAATGAAAAAACGCAAATAACAATAAAGCATGCCTATTAAATTTGATTAGTAATTAGTAATCAATTGATTCAGACTTTTTAACTAGTAATGATTATTAAAATTGTTTTCAAGAAAAGGCAATTATGAATTATAAAAAAAAAATATAATTTTTTTTAGATTGAAAGGAATCAAAAATAATAAGAAAAATATCAAAAAAAAAACTTTTTTTGATTACTTTTAATTATTTTCGATTTTTGATTATTTGGAATAATCGTAAAAAATCATGGTATTCTTGCTTTTTTTTTACTTAATTACAAATTTAAAGTCATGGTAATCAATCATATAATGGATTCTCAGAAAAAGAATCAATGAAACCGGTAGACACTACGATTAGTAATGATTATTTAACAGTTCTGCAATAAGTCTAGCTATGTATGTTATCACATCACTTGCTGCTATCACTTTTACATTGAAGCTGTTAAATTGAGAAATTCAACAATATACTCTCTTCATTTCTCTGCTTCAGTTGTGCTTTCCAATGTTAAGTTAATATTAAATATTTTAATACATACATACATACATACACTCTATTGAAAGCTTTCCTCTTTTAACTAACATGAACAACAGATAGCGCATGCCACCCACAACATTGCGCCCCATCCAATGTACCGCAATAACCCACTTCGTTAGCACCATTCACACACACACAGAAATAAGTAATTTCCTGAGTGCCGGTGGGATGTTTGTTTTTATTGTTTTTTTTTTTTTTTTCGGAATTCGGAACTCCAACACAGTAGACGTTAGGGCACATCTTCTCTGCACATTTGCTTTATGTTGCGAACGGATAAATCTTCACATTCAGTTGATGTTTAGTATTCACTGCGTGTGGCTGTATTTTACGATACAACGAGACGGTATTTTCAAATATATTCTAATTGATTCAAGACAATTTTGCGATATGCACGCTGACGCCGCCAATGTGTCTCGAAATATTCAACGGATATTATAAATTAAATTAAATATTTAAGCATCAATTAGAGATTTTTGCTATTCATAAAAGAGGCCACATAATTTAGACACCACTGATTTAGAGTGATCGTGACGGTGTGTGTGTTTGCGGTTTAGTGCGTGTGTCAAAAGTTTGTTTATTTACTACGATAAAATTGAGCGCGAAGTAAAGATCACTGAATATTTGTTATTATTATCATTTCTCACGCGCTGATAGTGTTCAATAATGCTTACAGATTAAAAATGTAAAAGTAAAAAAAAAAAAGATTTTTAAATCGCGTTAAGCGTTTTTATTTATTTACTTCGGAAAAAAGTGTATAGTTGGAAAAGAAAGAAAAGTTTATTTGTTACAGACAACGAAATGACAGACAAAGCGCGATACAATTTTAAGAGACCCTTAAATATAAATAAATAAAAAAAAGAAAGTATCTTTAAAAAATAAAGTTCAAAAATGGTTCACTTAAACTTAAAAGTCAGAAAAGTATTAGATATAGACATAAGAAAAAAAAAATTTTTGAGTTTAATTTAATTACAAATTACATTTTTTTGGTTTCATATTCGTTTTCTTTTTTAGTTTTTAGTTCGATTTAATACATATAAAAATAATTTTTTATTATTTTCAAACTAAAATAAATTTTTAAACTAAAATTTTAGTTAAACGGCACGTAAATGTTTAATCTGGCGATTCTACCTTAGAGACCTGATCAACATATCAAAAATTATTACTCCCACGAACTCTAAAATTATTATAATGTCATAGGCTGTTAAAGATCTTCAACATTTTAATTAAATTTGGTTTTTTGAGGTGAGGTTTTTAATCAGTGTATTGATATTCGTAACTCGTCATTGTGGGGTACATTGAACCCATTGCTCTAGATTCTGGAAATATTCTCCCTGTCTACAGGCTACAAACTTTCCATACTTCATCGAAAAGCTTTGATACGTTTTTATGAAGGTTTTGCAGCTGGATTATGGCATTTTGAATCTTTTCTTCTAGTATTCGATCTTAAAGTTACCCTCAAGATACCATCAGGGGTGGATGGACATGCCGACTAAACAAACCAAACTACCTCCGCAACAGCGGATGTGATTTTATATTAAAAGCAAAGAGATCGGCCTATAGGCAGCTATGTACAAATTTTATTTTCTGAAGGTTTCTTAGTAAAACGAAGCCTCAGAAAAGATTCCTCCAAATCGTGCGACTCCCACAAACATACATATTTACTCCCCCTAATAGTTATTGAATTTGCTTTTATTGTAATTCTACAGCTGTTGGTATTATTTTTTTCTTTTCTTTTTTTACTTAAAAGATATTGCTAATACTGCGATCACAATGGCTATAAATACTAAACAAATCTAACTTAATTGGAAACATGCAAGGGGGTCTACTATCGGGATAGTTCGAACATTATATACCGAGTTGTGTAGTATTGATGAGCTACAATCTCGCAAAGGACTTAACCCATTTGGATGAAATTTTTTCTATATTCTTAGATTTTACTGAGGAAGTTTTTACGAAATTTCTTATACATTAAGTAAGGTATGTCTATATGGGCATCAAATCGGAATTTATTTTGCATCTGATTTCAACAAATATGTATGTATGTATATCGCTAAACATTGTTAATAGCTAGAGTTAGAGTTGTAACGTCTAAAGGGGATGTGGTAGGCGTGTTTTTAATATAATATAGATTTAGTAGTCTATCTAATAAATCAATATTGCATGTTCACTCTTCTCGCATGAGAGCAATATCAAATCAATCATGTATCAGTTGGACCCCATCATGACATTATAAAGCAAACTCTAAGCGAACATAATTACACTATCTTGTCTGTTAACGCAACTAGGTATAACAAGAACTGTAAAATGTAATTAGGAGGCTTTATTGGGAGGTGTTCTAGTTTTGAATTGAGTTCCTGATTGCATTGCTTTTCCTGTTAGAAACTAATAGACGAATTAATCATTATTTTAAGTAAAATTTTTTTGCTATTACATTTTCTTTTATTTAATTTAATTGCATATAGTATATATTGTCTAAGCTTTAGAGAAGGCGAGTTGTTTTTTGAGTTACTATTATTTTTTATTTTATTTTATTATTTGGCTCAGGTGTTATGTGACCGTTTTGCTCAAATTGTATGTATTCATTTGGCTCAGGTTCTGACGACCATGTTTGCCTAAATGTTCAAAATTGTTCTTTGGAGAACGAGAGGGTATGTATGTATTATTGGTGGCGAGCACTGTTGGCTCTGAGGCATGGCGCGATTGGCTTCCTCATTTTCGCTTGGAAAAACCACACTTTGGCTTTCCAAAACATAAACTATATCTTCGAAATATTTTATAAGCTGATTGCGAATTACAATAGCATGCAATGCAAATAAAATAAACGAATGAAAAACCGTAGCTTATGTATGTATGTATGTCGCTTAAACATATATTAAACTTAATTTTTTGTAAGTAAATATTAAATTTCTAAATGATTTTTCAAGTTCAAGACTGCGTTTTTTAGAAGCTGCTAATCTTCCTTTTGGTAACGCTCCGTCTATCATTTCACCATCCACCATTTCCGTTCATAGATTTGATCTGTGAATTTTATGCGTTTTTCGTTCCACTTCGCTTTCTGCTGTAATTCGTAGATGGTTTTCACCTGTACTCTGTGTTTCACAACATTTTTTATATAAATCGTTTACTCCACTGTAATTTTTTAGCTTACTAAACAAATTCTTTGAGCACAGAATCTGGTTTTGTAATTTTAGTAAAATGACCATTTTTTCAAATGTAGAACATTCAATGGTAACCACCACTAAAATTTATCGTTCTTCCTCGGGGTTAGCCGGCAAACATCTGAACGTACATCTCCGATTAGGTCCATTCCACCGTAAGTGTTTCTTCCTATCAGTCGATATAAAACATCTAACGTCCATTTATAGCAGTAAGTAACTTTATTAAACTTACATACATACATACAAAATATCTTTAAATGGTTGTTTTGGTTTCGTTAATCTATTACTAAGATGACAGAACAAAATGCCAATAATGAATATTCAAAATGCTTTTGTGTATGGGTAATTAGTACAACAAAAACCAATCATCGAGTGCCATTAATTGTAAAATAAGCTATTTATAAACAAATTCTGTTTCAAATATAAATATGCAATTTTATTACTTAACTAAAATACGAAGTCAAAGCGTTTAGAATACTATAGTAATATTTAATTATTATTTATTATATTAAAGATATGTATGTATGTGGAACTTTATACATATCAGAAAGTAAACTAGCCGAAAGTGTTGTATGGTCCTAAAGGGTTAACGCAGTGTTGTTTTTAATTTTTGAGCAATATCGGGAATTAGTCAATTGATTTTTGTATAATATAAAAAAAGGAAAGTTAAATTTTAAATTCAACATAATCGGCATCGGGATTCAAAATTTAGCCGTACTCCCATCTTTATTTCAAAGCAACCAAACAATTTGTAATATTTTAACAGTAATAGAAATAGGGTTTTGCATAATCAATTGAGCAAACAATTTAACACAAACAATTTGAAGCGATTGATTGATGTGCAAAAAAAAGTGTCTAGTAAATATTCCAAACGTCAATCATTCACGACGAAATAGAGATAATATTTTGGCACCTATTGTTCAAACAATACCAAAATAAATACATTAATGCAACAATTTTACTAAACAAAATAATTTAAATATTTTTTTTTAACACATTTTAGTAAATGTATTTCATTCTAACCTTAAAAAAAAACACAAACGGGTTCGATGACTGGGTTGTTAACACACTTCGATGACTGGGTCAAGGACTTTACTTAAAGTCGGTTATGTTTAGCACATTTTTGGAAAATAAGCCAAACTAGTCGTAGTAATAAATCTCCTAAATACACAAATTTTGTTTTGCAAATCCAACAGCATCCAGGTGCTTGTGTTTACTTGTCCATTGCCTTCACCGCCCACATACATATGTAGTTTGTTTGATTTTTTATTTATTTTTTTTTCATTAAGATTGAACTTTGTGATATGCAAAATAAGTTTGCATCAACGCACACCTTTCAAATTTTGGTGTTGATTAAATGCATGCTGTGAATGTTCCAAATAAATTCCACGTCTCATACGCCATGGGGTTTCAAATGCTACAAAAAGTAATATCAACATAATTAGTATTACGAAAGCCCACACGATAATAGCTGAGTGGATAATGGATGATCTCTATTACAAGAGCTGTTGCTATTTTCACGGACACTTGTACTTTAATGTAGTATAATCAAGGTTAATTAAACTTATCTCAACTTGTTGTTGGTTGAACCTATGACCACTCAGAAATTGAAAATTTTAAAAAAGCGGAAGGATTTCAAAGAACTCGTGGTATTGTATAGGACAACTAAATTTAATTATAGCAAATAATTTAATATTACTAAAAGATGTTAAAAAAATAATAATTGACTAAGAACCATTGAGAGCTGGCCTTGATCTTGTAAAACTTACAAAAATAAAAAAACAAAACTTCATTGAGCATTTCGCCCTAAATAACATCAAAGCTTAGATACCGTCTGTGTTTAGTACAATGCGACTTTCATAGTTTTCCCATAGAATCCTGATTTCTTCCATCTATGAATATGTGCTCAGCTCATTTATCTACTTACCCTTATTTTCTACTTCTTGCTTTTATTTATAATTTTCCATTCACACTAACTGAATACTTCATTATAACATTAACGCAGTGTTGGCGTTTTTCTTATCATTATTGACGAAGACTTTACAATGGTATAAAATGATTTAAATTGTATAAAGTTCATTGCCATGACAACCAAACAGATGACCACCCACGTACAAGGATCGATTGAAAGATATTGAATTACTTCACTGGCATTTGTATGGGTGTGTAAAATCTTAAAGAGAATTGAAAAAAGTACAGCGTAGAAAATATAAAAGTAGTTAAAGCTATTAAATTGCAATTACGTTAAACCATTGTGGTGTTGAAACAAAGAGCAAAGGGGAGAAAAATCATGAATGCTGGAAATATAAATTAAAGTTAAAGTTCTTGAACGCCTCGGTTACTTCACCGGGCACTGGTTACTGCGGGTCGAGAATGAATCCCGTTATTACTTACTATTCGCGCTAATAAACTAAATTATCTTCTCCATCTTTCATTTCAAATTGTAGAATCCCGTGCCGTTGACTAATCGTATGCCATTGATTTAGCGAAATTATTATTAAGCAATTTTCCCGTTTAATCGCGACAGGATGACGGCGTTTAGAATATGAAAGTTGATTAATTATTTCTTTTCATATTTGCATATACAGAGATTGCCCTTGGTATACGCGCAGACATGGACCTAAGGGAGAGTAATTATTTTACACAAAAACATATTTCTCATTGTAGAGTAAACTCCGCAAAGGTCAGTAATCTAGTCGTTTTTTAATGACCTTCAAAATTTCCGCTCTGCTCTTTATGTTTGACAATGTGCATTCAACAAAAAATAGTTGAACTTTACGTTCTGTAGTATAGGATTGTTAAAAGAATGTAAAATTTAGACCAAATTGTTTAAACCTTCCCCTTCAGCCCCTAAGCTTAGTTTTTTGGAAATAAGAATGCCTATGGCAGATAAGGTTTAGCTAAGTGATATATTTGAATTATAATATTTATAAATTATCATATGACACACATAGCCCTTCGAGGATGGTGGTGTACCGTACCAATACACACACACACATACCTACTTCTACAAAAAAATAAAAGAGAGCATATTAACTGTTTACGTACTTTATCCGCTACATGAGCTATATTCACGCGAAAAACGACAGCCAACACCAGTGCAGCTGCAAAAAATCCCTCTCCCAACCTAATTTGATTCAAAGTCATTTCCTATTTTGATCAACGGAAATACAAAAGCCACTTATACGCGAATTAAAAGACATTGACACCACAATCTTGAACAAAAAATCTTCCCACGCTCTACTCTTCGCCAACTTGCTATGTCACACACAAACCACTCGGCTGGAAAAATGATTTTTTAAATATCCTGCAGCACACTCGACAATTTAATTTTAACATGAAAATGTATGTATGTATGTACATACATATGTGTGCCTGTATGAGTGTGTGTTTCAATTTTAATTTAAATTCAATTAAAACTGCAACTTTAAGGCAAAAATCAAAGCAATCCAAATAGGGTGTGTCCGAAACTTATATACTCAGCTGTAAACTTTTGTTTTACGCTTATTGGCCCATATTATAATGGTTGCTCTTGTTCAGGCGTTTTTATTAAAATCTTAAATTAACTTAAAAAAATCATAGTCATACTAAACAAAGATTTCAGCTAAAATTATATATAACAGGGTCCGCTTATGAAAAAAATATAAGTTGGTTGATGGTATGCATAAATTCGTTATGATTTGCAAGTTCACCCTATGTCAACTATTTTATTCACAAACCATAGCATATCTGTGGCAATAAGCGAAAAAAAACAAACTCGAGCGACATCTTTCGTTGATGTCATTTGTGCATCCTTTTATAATTCGCAACCAGCTTATGGAATGTTCTGAAGATATAGTTTTTGTCTGCATATCCCAAATCAGGGGTGCCCCACACCTTCCGTTCTATAAAGAACAAATAATTGAAAGAAAATTTAAATACGTAATAATAATTTACTGAACAGTTTTCGCTCTTTAAAGTGCAGAAAAGTCACCCATTTCACACTCGCTTAACAGAAGCCTTGAATTATTGTATTTGTTTTGATTCTATTCAGCTTATGGTAATAACTTTCATTCATTGTTTTCACTGACTTTTGCCTTCTTATAGGCACTGGTGCTTTTTATGCTTTGAATTTATTTTCTTCAGCTTTTCTGCTTCAAGTATTCGTATCTTTGAAGTTTCTTATTAAATTCTTAAATCTGCACATAAGGAGGGTTAGTGAGAGGGCCCAATTTGGACTGACGTTAATTCTTACAACAAGGAGAGAGGGACTTAAATATTGCTTCAGACATCATTGAGCTCCAAGAGCTAGTTACCTACCTTTAGAGAGAATAAGTTGTGGCACAGTCCTCAGTTTGCAGTTATTGGTTTACAGTTATGAAACCGGTAATAACAGTTAATATATCTATCAAAATAGCTATGCTAGTTTAGCCGATTACTTAGACTTTAAATCAACGGACTATCTACATTATTGGCAATACTAAAACCGAGAGCCTTTCTAGTGTGCTTGAGTGAAGAAGTTGCAGGTGTCCTTCCCTTTTGTCCCGAATACGTTGTATAGCCCGTGTTTTCCTTTTGAGGTCTGTCGTTCGGTTATCTGTTTTGTCGGACTGTCAATTTTTTTCAACTCTTGCTGTCGAAAAAGGTATACATATTTAAAAAAAAATCTGAGTAGATTAAGGTGCTGTTACTTTTAATAGCATAGACTTTACTGAACTTACCTTGCTTTAGCCCAGCTTTGATTTAACTCATCATAAATCAATTTTTATTCAAATAAAATTCCACGAAATCAAAATTAAGCCACAAGAAAATTATGGAGTATTTTCAAACGAAAAAAGAACAAAATAAAATTTCCTTAAAACAATTTTCATCTTCTTTGGAATTAGCTTTGGTTTTAACTTTCCGCCAGAATAATAAGCTTTAAGCGCTTCAAGAAGAATTTTTGTTTCAGTTTACCACCGAGGCAAATATTTGTATGCGCATATTTTATTTTATTTTGATTTCAATTTTTCTTTCCATTTCTATTCGCTTATTTTTGTTTGATTGGCATAAGCGCGCGCTTGATTTTTATTTTGTATTATTTATTCATACTTGGTTTGTTGAATTTTTGAATGTCTCAAATTTGTATTGCGAAGTTTTTAGCTTTGTTAAACATTTAAACGGCACTTCGCATTCATAAATATTTCCATTGTCAAAATATTTTACTGTCAAACTAAGGTAAATAGCACAGCCTGCACTCAAGGATATAAATAAATCTGTAAGTGTGTACATAACATGTATGTATGAATGTATACCATCTTGAGGTGAAATGGTCACATAGTTGGCAGCGGGTAACACTATCGGAAAATTATGAATGTACCCACAGCGCGATGTTAAACAAATTCTCCTTTAGATCTACTGGCGTGAATGGTCTGATAATTTTTTATGAGATTTTTCACATGAATTTGACTCTCAATACATATTCGTAGTAATTGCATTAAACCACTTTAAATGTATTGACACCGTTGACGTACATATTTGTGAGACTTTTGTATGCCAAAGTTTTCTTTTCAATATTTTTCACTTCTCACTCCAGTCTATATTCAATTAAATATCATTTTCGTATTGTAAATATTTGTCTGACGCTTCCTAATTGCCCTATGCGTAACACACAGGTGTGCGATGTCTTGTTACTCATACGTCACGTAGTCTATTTAATGGCCCATTAGAAAACAAGATTATAGAAATGTAAACTTGCAGCATTTAATTGAAAATGTTTAATGGTAAATAATACCTCCCAACTACGAGATCCACTACGCCGACAGTATTACGCCATCGACTACCAGCCACCGTACATTTTTGGGTGCGACTTTTAATTGTTGTTTCACCGTCGCTGCACATGTGACGGCCAGCTAAGTGTCACAGAGCTGGAGGTAATTTCCTGCATCTCTAGCCGGCAGCAGTTGGTCAGAATAGAAATGTCAACTGTTGGACAATCAGGAGCCATTCGTTAGGAATAAGGTGTACACTATTTCAAAGACGCGAATTGTAAAGAGTTTGGACCTTTCGCGAATACCGCTGTGGGGCACACAAGGTAAGGTACATTTCACAAAATACCCCAGCTGACTAAAAGTAGAAAAAGAAAACTTCATTATGGACATAGCAAGCCATTTCTAGGGGCTTTACCCACAGAAACTAGTTTTTTTTTTTTTCGAAGCACAAAAGCCGCAAAAAATTGTTCTATGCGGGCTCCTTAAAAGATCTCATATATAAGATTCTAAAATAACTCCGAATACGATGAATTTGAAGCGCTATGAATCGTTTTAGGTGCACTTCGGATTATTTTTAGACTTCTTTTGCAGCTTTTTTATGACTTTTTTGAAGCTTGTTTTGCTTTTATTGGGCACATTTTATCCTCCATTTTCATGGTTTATTGAACCTTTTTGGACTCTTTTTGGGCACATCTTTTTCTCCATTTTCACAATTTTTTGGATAGTAGTTTTGGATTTATATTGAAGGTTTACTGAATAACGCTTCAAAAAAGCTCAGTTTAGTCATTATTTCGGAGCTCTCCAACTTTGGTTAGCTGGGAAGATGTTTAGCGTTCAGGTCCACGATGAGATACTAAAAAGCTGGGCATGTCATCACTTTCCTCACCCAGCATTGTCATCAGTATCTTGTCCAAGAAACTTGTCACGTCCCTCGGTAAAAAATTGAACTTTCCAGCAGCAGCTAAAGCAATTAGAGACGATTGTTTCCGTAAATACTCACGAAATTATTTTGTCAACTCTCGCTCCACCTATAGCTGAAAAATTTCGCTGCTTAATTCAACCAGCCTTACTGTGTGTCCTACATGAAGAGTGTCTCCCGACTACATGAACCATCTTTTGAAATGATCTTCTAACATAAAAATTATTCTGATCCAGTCCTTCAACTTTCTGACGGAAATGTTTCTTGTCAATTTCATTAACGAAAACAACAACAAAAAATGCATCTTTTAAGAGATTTCTGCTCAGCTCCATGATCCCACTTGTTTACTTAGCTCTTTGGGTTCATTGCGTTTATTATACTCGTATATACATACATACTTATGTATGCTGTAATTCATCAATCAATTAAAATGCCAATTTATTAATTAAATAAGGTTAAATTGAATGCAACACTTGAAATGGTGTCTATCATATGCATTTCTCTACATCTCTGCAAATTGTAGCAGGTTGATGTCTGTAAATTGCTCATACTATTCAGATATTAAAAAAAATAAATAATTTAATGGAGGGCAGTAGAATTCAAGCAAAAGTTCTGCTGTAGATGTGTAACTAAAAATTTAAGATCTCCCCTATTTCGATAACTCTAACGGTTTCATATACGATGAGGCTAAAAAAAATTGGGTTGCTGGCGTAATACCTTAACACAGGTCGATGTATTCATAGCTCTTGTTCTGTCCAAAGGATATACTTAAATATAAGAGATGACATGATCTGACAAGCTAGTCCTAGTCTAGCTTTAGTAGGCAGAGTTAAGGATGAGCGGAGCAACACTCTTAAGCCAAACCCCCTTTTGAATATTTCAATGATTGCCTACGTGTATGACCCTTCTCATATCACACGTCTGTGGAATTATGTATCATCTAACATAACTTTATGCCTGTTGTGCCTGCAAAAGCATCATTTACACCTCTTCCTCTATGCTATGAATTCAATATTTGGATGACATTCGTCAATTCATACATTTTTCTTTCCACTTTTTGATTGAGAAAAGTCTCTTTTATTCTTTTGCTTGTTTCACCTTTGTATCTGGTTCGAGCTGTCATTTAAACCTGTGCCTTTTGTTGAAGTTAAATGCTATCTGCGTTTTACCATTAAATTCTCACTTTTCATGTTTTGTCAAATGTCAAGAACATAAATAGTAAATGCTGTTTGTGTTCCAATTTAAGACCATCATTAAATGAATATGCAATGAACAATCGCTTTTATTATGTGGAAAATAACATTATTACTGAGGCGTTGGACAGTGGTACTCGTACATGTGTGACAAACGTGCATCGCTTTCATTCACTTACTTGGGATGTATGGAAAAGTGAATCGTAAGACACTAGTTCCAATGAGTATTTTTATGGAAGACATTGATATGTTAAACTGAACAGTGAATTGCCCGTAAAAGATATTGGAAACGAACGATTAGTTGTTCTAAATGCATTACAGACAACCACATCAGAACTACATTTTCCCTACAGGGTAGGACACAACCTCACATAGCCGCTCGTTTTTACGACAGCTGTCATTGGGACAACACATGAAAGAATAGAGACAAATATATAAAAAAAAAACAATTTAGTTCTTGTTGTTGTAGTAAAAATGCGAATATTATCAATTGATTTGTTTACTATTACTATGAATTTGAAATTTAATTTTCTATAGATTTTGTTTTATTGTTTTTTAGCACACAACACATACTATTGTGTACATCTCTTTCAGCGCTAATCACGATTATTGTCTGCTGTCTTTTTGCCGCTCTCTTTACTTCTCTATGCTATTAATATTATAAGCTAATGTTAAGTTTGTTGACACGATATTAAATAGGTGACGTTCATCGTTCAGCCACAAGTATTTTTAAATATATTAAAAGATTTATTTTATTTGAATTAATTATCTTTTATAGCTGTTTTATACATAGTATGTCCAGAGAGAAGAAAATTAAGCAAAGAAAAAGGAAAAAGTAAAAATTAATTGAAATAATTTATTTAAAAACTCCAAACTTGACTTCGGCTTTTTTTGCTTATTGTCACAGCTATTTTACGGTTTGTGAATAAAATAATTGACACAGGGTGACGTTGCAAAACATAAAAAAATTTCTTCATACCACCAACCAAATTAATTTTTTTCATAAAGGAACCCTGTTTAGTTAAAATCTTTGTTTAATATGACTCTTAAATATTTATCCCCTTCTCCTCTCCAGTGCCTCCTGCTTATGCATCATCCGCAGCAAGTTTTTTAAATATTATTTTTAAAAACTACTTTTACTAAAAAAAAATATTGCGAATCCATGTGGCTAGTTGTGACAAAATCTTGCAGTTCCGAATATACTCAGCATTTATTTACTTTCAAAATTAATATACCATTTAATGTTAATTTAATAGCAGGCAGTTTACATTCTCTTAGAGTTCAGAAAAAAGTTATCTCAAAAATTTCCATTCTAATCAGCTTTCTTGAAGATACTGCAGCACCTATTCGTGCACAAATTAAATGTGCTAAAGCAAGCTGTTGTTAATCGCAGTTGGCACCTGTTGCACGTGGACATTTTTATTCTAATTTATGTATGCCTTGAGTAATATTTTTGTACAAATGGGAGCATATTTGTATATGTCTTATTTATTATTCTATTGCGGATTCATCTTTCCGAGCTGTTGCATTTTGGTTATGTGTTCTTGTTCTTTCTGTGATTGTCTATACTTTTGTTGTCAGCAACGCCTTTGAATCCAAAAATGCTTCCATAGAACTTTTTGTACGGGGTTACACTGAATGTGGTGGGGGCGGCGCGGCTGTTAGTCTGCTTATTTTGCAATTGTGAAATAAAGTCAATTGACCTTACTTCCATTGGTCTTATTATGATAGACCCTACATACTTTCCTTTGGCGCAGTCTAATGTCTAGGTGTATTTATGTAGATATTTTCATTTACTGAAACTTTTTTTTTTGGGGGGATTTTACTGTTGAGGTTGTTTAAATATGATAAAAGTTAAGATGTGTCGTTTTATGTTTTTGTGGAGTTGAAGATACTTGCAAGCTTATCAAACTTATCTTAATAAAATTTGTTTAACTAAGGTTTTTCTGAGAAAAGTCACAAACTGAATTCTTTTTTTTTGGCTACTGGCAGTTATAACTACTGTAGACTCATCGCTCTGCTGGATAATTCTCAAGTTGTATTAACAAACTGTTTAGACCATAATGATTTGGCTTAATTTCATTTTTAGAAGGTTCTGGAGACGCATAAATTGAAAGCGAACGCATGTGTCGCATATTCATATTTAGCTTCTAAGACTAATCGTTATTGTTTGCATTTTTTTATTCGATAACTTAAGAATGCAGAATTCATACAGTGAAGTAGGGATGTGATCTCTTATCGAAACAACGATGAACGATCTTTTTGTCTAAAAATAGAGAGATTTGAAGAGGAATCTATTGTTCAAAAATCAGATTTTTATATCTAAAAAAATTAATATCCGATTTATGTATTTTTAAAAATACATATATTTAGAATAATCAATGTAAGAAAGATTTTATTAAAGTAAGCAAAAAGATTAAACAAATATAACTAGTTGAGGTAATGAGAAACTATCGCACAAATGGCTTAATTATAATAATCGATTTACTAAAAATCGATATTTATTTACTATATAAAATCGTTCAAACACTCAATATCAAAAAAATTAAAAAATATCGATTTGAGTAAATGTCATGGCTTCATGTACAACAATCTCTTTAAAATATGGAATTATAATTATCGATTTATAAAAAATATATGTTTAATCATAATAAAAGCAATTGAAGACTCGTTATTAAAAAAAATTTCAAAATATCGATTGAAGTAAAAATCGATTTTTTACTCACAGCTGAAGACAGTTGCTAGGGCAAAGAATTTTACCAGAATTTTTCAAGAAAAAGCTTACGCTTTCAGCTGAAGATATATGGAGGCCCGAACTCTGACTGCATTTTAGGTACAGTTTTTTCCAACGCTATCCATAAAGAATACTTTTATCCTAAACTAAATCTAGGTTAAAGTAGAAAATTTGTGCTTAAAGCTTTTTTTACTACACCCACTCAACGATTTTATTCACTTCAATGGGAAGTATGTATGTATATGTATTTAAGCACGGCGTGACCAAGTTCATTCGCTTAAATAATTTAATCAATTGAAATAATTTGATTTGTAACCAGACACGTTCACTTTTCTTTGTCACACATCCCCACTCTTTCTTTGTGCTAAGCAAAGTTTAGTGCAACCTGATGGCGTTAAAGATTTTGTCAGTGCACAAATGTCTAAAGAAATTTCTATCTTATCTATATTACTTAATAAATTTTATAGCGCAAGCAACATTAATTCCACAACTGCAGCAACAACAATAACGCCACACAAACGATGGCAATAATATTTGTAGAATTATGAGCAGAGGAAAAGGGAACGAAATGATGGAAAAGTGCAAAGAGTGTTTTTAGACGCATATTTGGGAATTTAACGGTTGCGTGTTTAGTGAGCGAACAGAACTTAAGAACTGCTCCAAATTAAAAACGTAGAGAGAAGTTATTCAGGACCAGAGGTGGAATTCAGTCACTTGTAGCGAAGCGATTTTTCGAGATTTTATATAACGATTCTGTCGGTTGCACTATCAAATATGCTATGCACTAGCCTATTTATAACGATTCGGGCAAAAGATTCCTCATCCCGCGAAAAACATACTCTAAGTACTCAAATGCCATTTTTTTTAATAACAATAATATGGATATAATATTATTATTTCAATGTTTATACATATGTGCTGTTTATTTAACGACGCAGATAACAACCCCCAAAATTGTGTGTTGTTTACTTAACGACACAGCTGAAACAAGACAGTTGCAGCGAGAAAGCGCATTTTTATATTTCATTGAAAGAGAAAAATTGTAATTGAAAAACAGCTGATCGTGACAAGGGAAAGCAACAACAAAAATTTTACGATTTGAACTATTAACCAACCAAAATGTCAACAGCTGCTTTTGCTGCAACTTTTGACTGACTCCTATTCGATTGAAACATTTTACTTTTTGCAAGTTTTGTACTCGAACACAGCTAATATGTATGCAAATTTGAAAGTATTTTTGTAAAAACTTTTCATTGACTTCGAATAATTACGAATTCTTAGCATGCAATTAACAGAAATTAAATGTTATTACAGAATAAAAATTTTGTACATACGAGTAAGTATATACATATGTGCTAAAATTATGTGGGAATGCTAATTCAATTGGACTTTACGAGCAGTTGCTGATTAACAGCCTGGAACTTTTTAGTATCGTTCAAGGCAGATCTTCTGTGCATTTTATACTACTTGAAGTGTTGATTTACTTTATTTTTATGAGCTGGTCATTGAATTATTCACTTTTGTTGTCTTTGACTTTTTACTTTTAGAATGTCAACTTCAATTGTAGTGGCTTTGGCAATGGTTTGTCCATCACGATTTCGATTTCTTTATAATTTGTTCATATAAAACTAAGCTACCCGACAGGGCATGGAAACACATTGTTCCCGCAATATTCCATAAATAATTAGGAAAGTCAGAAGCAGTGCCGTTAACAGCACCGAAATGCTTATGAAGAGATCTCGAGACAGTTCGCTAGTGTCCCGTTAACAGTTTAAAATCTGTGCCAAGAAGATCACGAAATGATTCTAAAGTTGGAATAGATGCCGTAGTGATCGTATTATAGAATCCATGAATTGCCCTATGAAAAACGATCAGAACTTGAAATAAAACCAGTCGTATATCCAAGTAGCTCGGGTAGAAACTCGAGTTTTTTGAGCAAGATCCCTGTATAATTTCCGAATAATCCCTTACTCATCTCAAATGTATCCATTTCTATAGCTCGGCAAATCGCTAGATATAATTTTTTACGAAAAATTACCATATGTTTCTCTTACTTGACTAATTACACCTAGCGTGAATACTAAATTGTATATTAGTTAGTGCAATACCATATTGCTTTATTTCACTTCAAGTATATAAAAAAGCCCAAATTTGTATATGATCTTATTTCCAACTGTGAGAATGTAATAAAACATTATGGTATTATTGTAGATGGGCAACTCATTTCCATATAAAGGGAGAAGTCTGGTACATATTTAGAAAGCTTAAGAATAAAAACAAAAATAATGTGCGAAAATGTAACTTTCACACAGTGCGCTAAGATATAGGAAATGTTCAACGCGATAAAACAATAATTTCGTGGGTAGGTAATTCATCACGTATGGCAAATACGCTGAAGATGGCGGATCGCCGAAACCGCTTTGTAACAAAACGCAAATTGACAAGGGATGACGAAAAATCCGCCTTTTATGAAAATAGTATTTTTATTTTATACAAAAATTCACAATCAAACTATTTTGCATACTTATTAATGGACTCATCTCTTCTTCTACTCAAATTTATAAGCATCAAACCAAAGCTATTATATCATTTAATTTTCATGAAAGGTATACAAATAAATTGGTCATATTTGCAGTTCAAAAACTTTCAAATTTTTTATAAAATTTTTAACCGTGTCTAAACTGAAATTTTGCTTTTTATGCTTTAAACAAATGCTATGTTGGTTTTCGTCCTCTCCAACCTCTTTTTATTAAACTCAAAGTCTTCCAATAACCCAAAATAAAAGCGCTAAGTGCGAAGCGAGTGTAAGCAAGTTTTTATCGTTCTAAAACACATAAATATTTACATTTATTTTGGAAAAAAACAGCTATTTACCTTTCAATTTTTTACCATTTTACGTAGATTTTCGGAATTGAACACAAAAAAAAAAACAAAAAAAATGTATACCTATAGCATTGCAGCATGTTAAAAATCATATATATAAATTTTATTTCTGTAAGGTCTTTTTGTGTTTGCTCCTAATTTTCTGCTCTCATTTCGAACCAATATTAATAAATAAGGTATCGTTTTAAAGGTGTGGGTTACCTCTACATGCGAAATCATTTATTAATTACAGCAGTGCATTTGTTTAAACGTATTTTATAAAAATTAATTTGTTTAAATAAACCATTGTGAATGCACAAAATAATCAATTTGTACTGCAACGCCATTGTGAATCAGAGACTTTATCTACTGGGCTGTAGATGTCGCTGAGGGTAGTGGTGAAATTCTTTTCGCAAGGCGCGCACGGGTCCATTTAGTAATAAATAATTTTGTTATCGGATGCGAAAATGATATCCAGCAGCCACGGAAAAATAATACAAAAACAACAAGTTGCACCATTTATTTTGAGAAAAAAAAGTAAGCCAAGTAATGATTTAATGGTAAGCAAATATGTTTTTATGTACGTTAGATTGTCTCCCAGCTTTTCAAACAAAAAAGGGTTAGATTTTAGGACCGTCATACTTTCAGTAAGGAAATTTTAGGTCGTGAGCACTAATTAGGTAAGAAAAAACTCAACTTATAATTTCCAGCACTCCAATGTATGCATAAATACATACATATGTAAATATGTACAAACATACATACATAGTATGTGGAAATCAGTGCTCGCATACATATTATAAACATATGCGTATTCCAAATAAAAAAAAGTCATGCAAATAAAAAATGCCACATGTATAAATATTTAAATTAACTCATACATGCATGCCTACATACATACATACAGACATATCCGCTTAATTTAAGACCACAGAAAATTCATTTCCAACCAAAAATAAATGCGCGACTATAACCAGGTGATCGACATACAGAAATTGACCGCACATTCGCAAGTAAATTAAAATTGTATTTTCACCGGTGCTACAGTGAACTACTGAGTTTGGAAGAAAAAAATATTACTAATATGATTTTTTCCACCAAAATCAAAGTTTTAAATTTTAATCCCAGATTTCTTAGAGTTTTTTGGAGTATGCAGTTTTGCAGCTCATTAAATTTAAAGAAAGGTGAGTTGAGGTGTTAATCTTAAGTTAGTAACACATTTTCTTGATTTTTGGTAATTTTTTTTTTCTCTCTATTCCTTCATAATAATATAATAAAATAAATAAAAATAAATAAAAACAAATAAAATTAAATTAAAGAAAAATAATGAATTAAAATAAAAAAAAATAAATAAAATTAAAAAGAAATAAAATGAATAAAAAAAAATAAAAATAGTATAAGTACTGTGTTATATGTCTTGGCCATCTCTGCTTTAGTTATTCATTTCCTCATTGCTCTGTCTGTAAAAGTTACGTATACGCCCCACAATCACTATTTTTAAACATTCTTAGCCAACAAAAGTGTGCAGCAAAAAAGGTAAATAGTGAAGCATTTATGTGGCTGCTTTACAAGTGCAGCAATAGTGGACAATTTAACAATTGGACATTCTTGCGACAGGACGATTGTTCACTTGCACACCCATCTAAAGTTCCATTCTTCAAGGTATCTGTTGCTTTTGTATAAATCGTTTACAAATTCTACAAAGAAGATACTTAGATACTTACTTCGATGTAAACATATAGCAATTTTTACTGCTGCTTCAGACAGAACTCTACGCTTGGATGGTTTTTTTTAGAACATTAAAGAGAAGGCAAAAGAATGGCACGTGTTGCAGAAATGAAGCAAAATACCATTTAAGATGTATAGATTTGAAATGATACTTACATAAGTGACAATCGGAGATATTCAAAAATGCTTCACATTTTTTGTAGTTAGGTATGCTGATACATAGACAGATTGATATATTCACATGTACTTCTGTGTCACGTATGTTAAAATGAAAATAAAATTCCAGGAACTATCAATCATTGTTATACTAAACCAAATACTTGAAACGAGTTGAGCTTCTTTTCTTGAGAATATCATAACGAAAGGACAAACTGAAGGTGTCGATTGATCAACATTTATCTGGAGGTAATACATATTATGAGTTACTAAATCATGACTTGCCTGATTGTGTGCTCACGTAATAGAATGTATTGTTGTTTTGATTCGTCACACATTTGACTGGCAAACCTTGTGTCTTACAAGTTTGTAAATATTAATTATTTTCTTCGAGCCTACACGTGCTAGTCCAGCCGAGATAGATGCGTAGGAGACGTTTTTTGAAACTTTTTTTGATTCGAAGAAGGAAACAATTTGATCGTGATCCTTTTATAAAAAAACTGCAGCTTATGTTGTAGCTTTTTTATTTTAAAATCAGATTCTGGTTTCTTTTTTTATAGCAATGAAAGATATACCCTCATATTCATTAAAAGTAAAAAAAAAATAAAAAATCTTTATAATGAACTGACCAGCTCAAAATTTGTATAGAAATATTATTTTAAAATAAAAAGTAAAAAAAACTTCTCCGCCTAGTAAATTTTTTTTGCACATGCATAATGCGCTAATTCATCATAAATATTTAAGAAAAATTTAGTATGCTATGAAATGATGTTGACTTTTGTAATTCAATTGTGGCTTTAGTGAAATTATTTTTTCTTAGAGCTTTTACATTATTTTGGGGTATGCAACTTTCATGCCAATCAATTCAAATATAATAAGATGTTAATCTTAAGTCCGTAAAAAAATTTCCTACTTTTCGTCAATTTTTTTTTTCAAGGGACTTGTGCTTTTTTCTTCCATACAACTTTATTTACACAAGTTTTTATATAAAAAATAAAATAAAAAGCACTTAATTGGCTTCCTTAGTATGACTGTGTGAGACATGATGACAATGCCGTTTATTACATCCTCAAATGGCATTGTTGTTGTTTTTTACATAAATATGGTATGAAAGTAATACTTTCTCTGCAATGAGTATATGACTAAGTACATACATATGTATGTCCATACAAAAATAGTTTTGTATGGATGTCTTACATGCAAATTACAACTATATTCATGTGTACTTTCGTATATACACATACATATGTATATGCCACTTAGACCATACGCATTTTTGCTACTCTGACTCCATAAGGTCATTTTGCTATGACGATCCTTTGCTTAGGAAAAGAACTGCATCTAAACTTTTGACAGATGCACAAAACATATCACAAATTCATACATGAATATTTCATAAAAAAAAGTTGAGAATTTTATACTTAATAAAAATTTGTCAAATATAGTTATAATGCAAGTAGTAACTGAAAATGTGTAGTTGTGCATTTAGTTGATGTGAGAAATTGAAGCAGTAAATTCAAGAAAAATCATGTTTTATGTATGTAGCAATTATTTAAGGCAAGAAATAAGAAAAATAATTTGAAATTCAAAATGCATCCACATCTCAAAATGTAGCTGCGACGTTTTAATTTGTCGCAAATGGAGTTTTAAGTTTTATAGCCAGTGTTACACGAAAAAAAATTTGGATGATATATATTCTTTAAGGGACTCTTGTATGATATATGACAGCAACAAAAAAAAGTGCTACACTTAAATTGCTTTCATAAAACTGACTTGAAAAAAATTTAGAAACCAAAATTTAATGAAAACGATTTGTTAGTGTAAGGTTTATAAACGGGGGCGTATATGCATTTGAAGAAATTTTTTCAATCAAACACATAATCGGGTATTTTGATCTTTAAAGTACTACTAACCTGATCTTATATCAACTTACCCTTCCATCCGACTAAATACTTAAATTTGAAATAAGTCTCAGGGTATACCCAGCGTACTAGTACTAGTACAACGTAACGGCGCAAAATAATCGAATTAGATATAGAGTTCCAGGTATGAAAGTTCTTAGGTTGAAAAGAGGAATTGATTAAGGTATGTCCGTCCGTCTGTCCGTCCGTGTACACGATAACTTGAGTAAAAATTGAAATATTTGCATGAAATTTTGCATACAGGTTACTTTCTGGCCAAAGTAGGTTTGTATTGAAAATGGACGAAATTGGATGCTAACCACGCCCCCTTTTTCGATATCAAAAATTTCGAAACTCACATAAATTGACATAAGTTGAGTAAAACTTGAGATATTCGCATGAAATTTGGTACACAGGTCACTTTCTGGCCAAGTCAGGTTGGTGTTTTTCCCCCTTTTTCTGAAAACTAACGCTGGGTATTTAATGTTTGGTTCACCCGAACTTAGACTTCCTTACTTGTTTCTCCAAAACTGTTTTATGAAGAAACACATTTTTATAGAAAAACAAAACAAATGCTTAAGCACGAGCAATTTTATAACAGATAGTTTAAGACATTTTTATACCACTTTCAACTGCCTTTGAGAGCTTTAGGAACTTACAAATTTGAAGGAGGATAAAATAGTCCCTAGAGGAAGGAAGGGGTTAAACATTTATCGCAGTTTTTGAAAGGGTTAAACATAAAAGCTTTTTATAAAAGCATATTTTAAGGCTCCATCACTTGCTATCTTGGCTGGCCGTTTGAGTGAACAGTTTTAGATAAATTGAATTGAACTTTTTTTTATCTCAAGTCACCATTTCTTTAGCGGTTTTAAGGAGCAAAAATACTAATAGTTTACATATACACACATACATGGTTACTTCTATATACTACTACAATTGCAACGGTTATTTTTTCTTCTCAAATAAACCTTCCATACTGAAAACAAATAAAAGCAACGACTGGGAAGAACAAAGTGCTAATAGAAAGCAAGGTTAGCGAAGTAAAAAAATAGCAAAATTAGGGTGGCTATTAAAAAATAATACACTGAAATATGAAACTCCGCGAAGTTTTAAAACATTTAATTTTCTGTGTAGGAAAAAATTATAATTAAATGCATGGTTAATGTGAAAGTGGAGTTTTGAATCTTTGAAAGAGGAATAACTAAGAAGCAAGTTAAGGCCTCAATAAAATATTACGCACGAATTTTCGACGAAAAGATTTATGCCCACCCTAATCTATTTATTGCTACATATATAACAACAATGTGTGCTTACATATGTATAAAGGCTTATTTACTTAGTTTCTCCCCTTTGAGTTATGAAGGCGTTGCGTCTGAAAACACTTACTTTGCAACAACTCGTGACACTTTTACTAAAGCATTTGCAAGTGAATTCACATACATTTATACATACATACATACATACATACATAGATAGAAAATATCTAGTTCTCAATCGTTGTGGTGTTAGTTCATTCGGGCCCGCTACTAGTTTATCTCGAGTGTTTTTAGTTGCCGATTTAACACGGTGATGTGCTAGGATTGAAAATCTTCTAGAATTTCTTTTTTTAAATCAAAGTATAAATCGAACTCATTTGTCAATAGAGTTTTATCTACTTAAATATGAATCTAAAATAAACACCGAGTTTTAATTTTAAAATGACTAAAATGTGATTTTAAAATCACGGTTTGTGTCTATGGTTGTGCGATGTCACAGCGCTTACTCCAAACTTGAGTTTGGGTTTTTTCGCTTACTACACTATACATAACAGAATTCTACAAAGTGATTCTACCTTGACTTGTTTTATAGATTTTTCCTCTTGAATTTTTGGAGGTTTCATGGAGTTTGTAAAGAAAAAACAATTTTTTTAGCTAACTTTCATTATTTAAGGTTCAAATGTAAGCTTCACTAATTCCGTTTTAATTGATAATAGAGAATTATTACGATTTGTAGATCGATTTCAAAATAAAAATATATAAATTAAAAATTCAAATAGAAAAGTAAATATTTTGCTTCGACAAAAGAAATATTTTTAAATATAAAACTCTTTGTAATAATCACCGAACTACCGGTTTTAAACTAAGAAAAAGCTATGTACTATCGAAGTAGTAACAATAGTTACTGAGCTCTCTGCAGGATAGTGAGTTGCATAACTATAGCACACACTTGGAATTAAAAAATTTTTACCATTTCAATTTCAATATATTTCCCCTAAAATTTTTATGAAATATTACTATAAATTCTGAGAGTGCTTTAGTTACCAAACGCTATGTTCTTGCTGTGCTATTTCGGCTGTCAAAGTATGTAAATATTGTTGTCAACCACTTTCAACAGCTTGTGCTTTAATCAAAAATTATTATCTCGATAACAGTAAGAGGATTACTAAGTGGAGTGTGGTGGCTGATGTAGTAAAAGCTTATCAACAATTTACTTGTTGCTACTTTGTCGGGTAGCAGATAAATATTAGATTGTGATGCTGCTTTTAGCATATGAAAGTGAATTTATGTGGATTGGGCGCTGTGAAATAAATATAAACACGCATACAAATATAAATATATATATATATATGTTTGTATGTATGTAGTAGTGTATATCTCTGCATCATAGAACGCAACTGCACCCTCGGGCATGCAAATTGGAAGTTACAAAAACCCCTTTCAAACCATTTTTAACTTGTTTATAATATTTTCTAATTTTTGTCTTAAATAGTTCTTACAGTTCGATTTTCAAAAATATCGAAAGAATGCGATTTTTTGAACACATTCTGAGATAGTGAGAGCATTTGTTCTGAACCTCTTCTGAGTTATGAGCTACGAAAAAAAAAAAACAAATAGAAAATTATTTTTTATTCCAAAAAAATGTAATTGGTGAGTGAAATTTAGCTTTGTTCGGGTACATTAAAATTTTTAAAAAATTGTACAACATTTTTACTGAGAAAATGTTCGTTTACACAAACCACTTGCAGCGAGAGAGCGCACTTTGACATTTCATTGACAGAAAGAGCTACAAGTTTTTACTGTAGGTATTTCACTCCGTTTAACTTGTAAGTGAGAAACAGCTGATCGCGAAAAAGGAAAGCAATAACAAAAATTTTTAAATATGAGCTTTTAACCAATCAAAATGTCAGCAGCTGTTTTTGCTGCAAGTTTTTACTGACTCTTGTTCACTTGAAACTTTTTACTTTTTGCGTTTCGAGGGAGTTTTACTTACACTTTTTGGCAGTTTTGTACGCAAACAAAGCTATTAATAGTTATTTAAAAAATTGTGAATAAACAAAAAATTTCAACAAATTTATACTCGTGCGTGAATTTATAAAGGTTTTTTTTTGGTTATTTCTGTATAAATTAAGATTTACTGCGTTGATTGGATGTAAATGCGGGACCATTGCTGAACAAAAGAAGTTTTCTGGTGGAATTCCATTTTGTGACTTTTTTAGCGTAATTTCGGGACATATGCTGGATTATTTTATGGAATCATTTCGGTACTTTTTTGGACCAATTTCTATTAAAAAAAATCCCACAATGAGCCCTATAAATAATTCTTTACCCCTGTATATACATATGTACATTCTTACATATGTATTTAAATATGTGAAAAAACATTAAAAATACCGCAATGTGCTAAAAGCTATTTAAGCCGTAAGCTGATAATTAAAATTGCAAAGTAACCACACACATATAAAGGGATCCACGTACATACATATGTACTAGATATAACACAGTAGCCACGCGCCTAAATATAAATAAATGTAAATAGTGGAGCATGTGCATGCATACATTTCCCATGTGTGCGTAATTATTTCATAAAAGGCAAACTATTTATAAAAGTACATCCATAACAATAGGATATTTGACGGCAGTGACAGGCTTAAAAACAATAAATATAAATGCCATTTTGTCGTGAACACTAGCTGTTTTACAGGAGAGAGTACCTTTAATAACTCTTACATTAAATACTCATATAATCATTATAACAGCCACATTGTTTTTGTAAACGGATAGCTTAAAATGTTTATAACTTCATTTATATAACAAGTAATTAATTTAATTTAATTTAATTGGCTACATAAAATTCGTTTATTACTTAATTTAATTCGCATTATAATAGCCACTTATTGAATTATTTTATTGTCATAGACGGTTGATAAGTCTATAGCATTTCAATAAAATCTGGTCAATTTAGATGGTCAAATTGTTGTGCTGTCATCAGCTTTTGAGAACTTTGCCACATCAATCTGTCCATCATAGGTAAAAAGGGCTGATAAAGCTCTTGTAATTCCAAATTTGTATGGAGAAACCATTTTAAAAAAGCTTTAGAAACCAATTTTATTTTTTATGAATATTAATGTTTGTGCATAAATTTCATCAAAATAAAAACAGCATTGTCATGAATTAAAAAGTGCTTTCGGTTGCTGAAACAAAAAGGATACTTCAGTTATGTAAAAGCGACTTCCTGTTTTTTTGCATTGTTAAAATTATATTTAAATTTTATGAAGCGCATGTCAAATAACAAAGTTTCAATTAAAAATCATTTGAAATTTGTGTAAGGGCAAAAATTATCCGATTCAAGGGCTTTAAATTTAAAGGCGGGCTTTTGACACTTGTTTTCGACCTAGGTCAATGTATGTTGTTCTTTACTTTTATTACTCTTATAACCCCCTATTGTTATGTGAATAAAATAGTTGACACTATGTTTTTACTTTTTTTTTTTGTTTTTGTTCTGACTTTTTTTGGATGACAATTTTTTTTTTTTTAAATTCTCACCCAAGTTTATATTATTGACTCATTAACTGCGTAGCGTGCAAATATATGAATGTATGTATATATTCCTATTATATAGACATTTGTATACTTTCTAGTGATTACTTTTGTTTATATTTTATTTGCAGCTATTTGTCTATAGATAAGAAGACACAAGACACAAATGCTCATCGCAAACAGCGAAAGTGAAATTTCATTAATTTCATTTCCATTCGCATATCGCGTGTGTTATAGATAGTAACGGAATTTTAGCTACTGAAAAAAAATAAAAAAAAAACAACCAAAAAATATTTTGTATATTAGCATAAACTTACAAGCTATTATTATCGCGAACTACATAGAAACATTTATAGACGCCCAAATATAAGTTATTAAACGCCTTAAGCTAATAACAATAAACACACCTTCATCTAATGGAAAAGCTAAATTGTAATATAAGAGAAGAAGAAGAAAAGCGGAAAGAAAAAATATGTCGTTGATAATCCTTTTAATAGCCGGTCAAATGGCTTACTCGCCTTAAAATTGTAAACGCAATCAATTAACTTGCGCTTAAAGCGCTCAAATTAACAGCAACAAACAAAATAGAATAACAACAAACACTTACACAATAATAATCCTAATAATACCACAAACTGTAATTGAAATGAACTAAATTGTCCAAAAGGAATGTTTTTGTATTACGCAGTCTTGCGAGACTTTAACAAAAAAACACAAAAACGGCTAACAAATTAACAATACAACACCCAGCACACCATCTCTAACAAATAATGTCCATAACAGACATTGAAACATTGGATTTGGTAAATATTGCCAACTTCACAACGGAAATGCTGCGAATGGCAAAAGATGCTCTCGCAGAGGACACATCCGAGGTTTATATAAATAAAACAATGAAAGAGGAATGTATGCGACAGCAAAATGAGTATTTTAAAGAGAAACGGAGAAGTGAAGAGCTACAAAAGTATCACCTACATCATGTTGATGAAAACTATTTTACGGTAAGTAAAATCTTGATATGCAACTTTGTACCGTTTGAAAATTTGTAGTACTTAACCTAAATAAAAACTCAAAATAAAGTTAGATCCCTTGTTGGGAACCATAGAAAATCTGATGCAGTGGAGAACAATTTTCACTCACCCCTAGGATATAGGCTTATACGAATCGACAGCTACTATAAGGGCATTCCGAATGCGCTGGGAAAATATTGATTTAGAATTAGAGATACTCCCTACAGGGATGCAACACTCATACGATCAGTGTGACAATGGCGTTTGTGGTGCTGTCATTGCTCGGTATTAGGTTGTCACCAAAATGGATGGCTTGCCAATGTCTTCTTATCTAGATAATATTTAAAAATTTAAAAAAAAAAACTTAAGTGCGTAATTTGATAATTTTGGTACACCCAGTAAGTCACTAGTAGTTCGACAATTTACAAGGAAATCGTAAGAGAGAGGATTAGGAATTCGTATTACATGGTACTTTCATTAGCGCATGAAAATAATTCCTACAAATCGTTACAATAAACTATATTTTTGAGAAGAACTACGGCACCACATACAGCGTTTGAGCAAAGGTTATATGAATATTTGAGTGGTGTAATTAATCTCTTAACAGACTGATCCACAATTAGTCTCTTTGGTCTTCAGTTGGGTATAAGGCACGACGCCCTTGAATTGCTCATTAGCTAAAGTTTTTACAAAATGATTAATGTCAGTACTCGAAAGTATTAAATATTTTTTATGCTAATTGATCGTTTAGGGTAAGGGAATTTTTTTAATATTTGAAAATTTCAGTGTAAATAAACAATATGCAAATGTAGAAACATTTTTAAAAATGTTTTGAGTTACTATTACTATTATACAATAACCTAATACATAGACACACAAACACTTGAGTTTAATTGTAAATATTTGTTTCACACTGATTTGATTCTCTTATACGACTATTTAATGTGTATTAAAAATTTATATTTCATTTTATCTTAGCCGCACACGACAATAGAGCAATCTGGACTCACAAAAATCGCTGTAAGCTGCCCGCCCTCCTTTGACACACTACTTTGTTGGCCTGCTACACCGATTGGCACAACAGCCGTCCAGCCATGTTTTGCGGAATTTAAGGGTGTGCAATACAATACAACAGGTGAGTTTAATATATAGTTATGTATGTATGTATATAACGTAATATGTAAATAGTAACAATCTGCATAAATTATACAAATCTTCCGGAGAACTTTTCTCACACATACTCAACACTGTCTCTGATTATGTATATCCCTGTACATTGTAAGACAGGTATGATCAGCGAACTATAAATACATAGCGACCTTTCCTCCTCTGAAGAGGACTTTACATCATAGTTACCTACTCAGTCCGAGGTAGCATTTGTTGGATTGAGTTATCAGCGAAATTATTATCGGTTGACATTAGTTTTTGTGTTTACGCTGGTTCACAATTGGACGATATCGTTCAGTGTGCAAATATGTAATAATATTTTAGATACATAAATAGTGTGATCTAGGCAGGTCTATATAAAATTGTCTAACAATATTTTCAGAAATTAGGAAATAAGTGTTTTATATAGTGGAGGCTGGACTGACCTTATAAAAACTGTTCCATCATGACACATCCAGCAGAAGCTGAGCGTTTCTATAGTATCTCCTAGCCATGCGAGTTTTTTTAAGCAGACTGCAAACACGGTTTTTGACAGATTTGTTCTAATCATATGTTTCGAAGCAAGACTTAGAACAAGTAAATTTTTCGACTTTGATTTTGTTAAAGACATAGGCCCATAATTATAATGGTTGAATTTTAATTAAACTCTTTACTTCACATAAAACTGCATTTAAAATATTGTCAATCAAAGTCATATTAAACAAAGATTTTGGTAAAAAATGACACGTAAGAGGGTGCCCTGATGAAAAAAATTAAGTTGGTTGGTGGTATGAAGAAATTTTTTTATGTTTTGCCAGGTCACACTGTGTCAACTATTTCAAGTTTGGCATCGCACAACCATAGCCACAAAGCATGATTTTAAAAATTTTAAACTCACATTTTCGTCATTTTAAATTAAATACGCCGTCTTAAATGTACTTTAAGTTTACTAAGAAAGACATGAAATGATGTTTATTTTAGAATTATGTTTAAGTAGATAAATCTGTATTTTAATTTGACTGTGTTATGAGCCACAATATTTTATTATACTTTTTATTCAATTACGACAACGATTTTTAAATATTCTTTACTAAATTTTTTATTAATTAACTTTCCTTATATTTTTTTTTAACAGAGAATGTAACGCGTCACTGCTTTACGAATGGTTCGTGGGATATTTATTCCGATTATATGAGGTGTCAGCCATCATCAATGGTACCACCACAATATGCCGACCTCTCACCCACCGTCGAATTATCCTCATACATATATTTTGCTGGATATTTGGTCAGCTTAACGTCGCTAATTATAGCGCTTTTCGTTTTATATATATTTAAGTAAGTTTGTTAAACAACCAGTAAATTAATTGTTTACCTTTATCGAATATTTTTTTTTTTTTTTTATATACATATATTGTTTAGAGATTTGAAATGTCTGCGCAACACAATCCATGCGAATTTATTCCTCACATACATACTCTCAGCGCTGTTATGGATATTAACAATGTTCCTGCATGTGGTAAGGCACTAATTAAACAGAAAAATGAGAAAATGTAAGAAACATAAAACAAAGTGCTCACCATTCCATTATCAATATTTATGTATGCTTTTCTTGTGCCATTTAACTGCGGGAATAATGGCTAATTGATGTGCAAAATATTTATTATTTTATGTCTTGTGCGCTTTCCAGATGACTGAGCATCCCAGTGAGGCTGGCTGCATTACGCTGGTTATGCTGTTTCATTATTTTAATTTAACGAACTTCTTTTGGATGTTTGTCGAAGGTAAATCAAATGCAAATAGTCATAAGCTACGTTCGCGTATTCCCAGCATACTCAATTTCCAGTAACGACATAACAATTTATTTTGTAAAATTCCTCGCGCTTAGAGAAAACTTGTGACAAATTGCGAAAAGTGTTTTTTGCAAAATTTTTGCATACCCGAACGTTACCAGCTGTTATTTTGTAGCAGTTCTAACTGTAATTTATTAGATCTTACTGAAAATGGAGTACGCGAACATTACTGTTGATAAAGTTAACAATCTCATTTTATTCAGGATTGTATCTCTACACGCTTGTGGTGAAGACTTTCTCTAGTGAGAATATACGATTTGTCATATATGCGTTCATTGGCTGGGGTGAGTGTTCTTCTTTATTAGTGAGCAGAAAACCAAGGTCAGAACTTATAATAGTAATAGAACAAAATTCTAGCATTCAATACCATTCAAGCAAAAATTTTAAAACCTGTTGATCAGGGTCCTATTGGCTTAGTAATGATTCTCTCTACGGAGAAGGGATTGGGTATTTTGTAGTTATTGTAGTATTTGTAGTAATGGATAATAAGGAGTATTCCTGGATAATAAGGAGTATTCCTTTGACGTATACTTCGATTATTTCATGGTTGGGCTATTAAAATTGTTTCACACACATACACACATGCTTACATATTCAAGCACCTCAACATTGTTCTCACTTAATTTTTATAGGTTGTCCCGCTATTATCACAATCATTTGGTCAATTGCGAAAATCTTCGCCACTTCATCAGAAACTGAACATTTTAATGGTGTAAGTATGAATCCATTTGAAAGCTACTAAATATTTTTAATGGATTAGTTAGTGATGTTTTTATGGCTAATTGAGTATGTTTTAATTGGTATTTATGAACAAGCTTTTTGACTTTTACGAGCAATTTAAGAGATTCTACTAATCGGCCTATTATAATTATATAAAGGTATTAGCATTCATTATTACCTTGGCCATAAAAAGAAAATTTATTTAGCGATATAGTCAAACAATCAATTACAAAGCACTGGTGAATAAGGAAAACATCCAAAAGTCATATTTATAGATTATAGGAAACGAAATATCAAACAAAATGCAAATGCGCTCATGTAAATGGGTTTGAAATTAGTTGTTTGAATTTTCCAAATTCGGTGTAATGTAAATATAGAATTAACCTAAAAATATATTTGAAATGCTGGTCAATCATAGTCATTTTAAACAAAGATGTTAGCTAAAGAGAAATGTAAAATTAAGTCGGTTGGTGGTACGAAGAAATTTCTTATGTTTTGCAAGGTCACCCTGTGTCAGCTATTTTATTCACAAACCATAGCATTTCTTTGACAATAAGGGAAAAAAACCAAACTCAAGTTTGGAGTAAGCATTGTGACAACGCACAACCATAGACACAAACCGTGATTTTAAAATGTTAAAATGATATTTTCGTACATATTAACTTTTAGCTATTTATTCAATGCGCATGGTTGCGGGAATCTGGCATAGATTGGATATTTCAAGGTCCTACATGTTTGGTATTAATACTCAATTTGATATTTCTCATACGAATTATGTGGGTAAGTAACTACTTTGTATAGGTATGAGGGTTTGAAATATTTTAGCATCAACTTTCGCCTTCAGTAAAAGTGAAAGCTGAAGGAAGTTTATAACTTGAACACCGATACCGTAAAACTGTGCAGTCTAAATTTTAAAGCATTTTTTGGCTCGCTTCCTTTTTTTTGCATTAAATTCCAAACCTTTCAATAAACTACACATGTACAATGTATGTATAGCAACTTTAAATTATTTCGAAGAATTCAAAACAATTTCCCGCCTAAAAATACTTTTTAACAGCTGTTTTTTGTTAGTTTCGTGTTTCATTAAAAATTTAAATATTCTATCTATGTATGTATATAACTCCTTTCAGGTACTCATCACCAAATTACGTTCAGCCAATACCCTGGAAACGCGTCAATATCGAAAAGCATCCAAAGCTTTACTTGTGCTCATACCGTTATTTGGCGTCACATATCTGATTGTCTTATTCTGCCCTGGTGGTGAAGGTATTACACAAAATGTATTTGAAAATTTGCGAGTATTCCTTATAAGCACACAGGTAATGTGAATTATATTTAACGAATATCGTACACGAACCACTTAGCACCACTCTTTTTAATTCTTTTTTAGGGGTTTTCTGTATCGTTATTCTTTTGCTTCCTCAATTCAGAGGTACGACAAGCATTACGACACCGTTTAGAGAGATGGCGCGATAATAGAGATTTGAGAAATGGCAGCCTACATAATAATCGAAGGTAGGAAAATATCTATTGCATTTTGATGGCAAAAAAAAACTAACTAATATGGAATATTTTCAGGCATCGGCTATCCAAAGATTACTCGCATCGCTCTAGAACTGAAAGTTTACGGTGAGTTATAAAAAAAAAAGAATCATAAGGCTAAGCGCTGTGATCGGCGTATAGATAAATCGAAAATCTTTATGATATACCCAACAGTATTTCTTTATATAAGCTGTCAAATTTTAGGTGGCTTAAGATTACAAAGCTCCTAAAAACCTACATACTTGCCTTCCGTTTTTAGTAGAAAGTATAATTTCAGCACTTGCATAAGTTCCATCCAACTTCGCAGGCTTTCTATATACCGCCCGTTTCTAGCCTTGTCAGATACAAAATTAAGTCGAATTATTTTAATTTACATTTATTTTAATTTTATTTATTTTTTATTTTCATTTAGACTAACCTCTTCTAGTCCAGTACCGAATGGAGGAGGCCATGATTGAAGTTCATGCGCGAACCAAAAAAAAATAGGAACAATCACAAAATAATCCAAAGCAATAAATCCATAGAGCTTAAAAGAGCTAACTAATTTAATTTTTACGAAATTATGAGTATTAAAAACTTATTTGTAAGAAAATTTAAAAATATTGAAATTCTAAACTTTAGATTTTTATGTGGTTTACTTTTAGTTTTAAATGTTCTATAATACCTTTATTATTTAATTTTTAATGTACATATGTATATTTTTATGTTATTTTAAATATATCTTTTAAGTAATCGAATTTATAACTTTTTTGTTGATTCATTTTCCGACTGATGTACATACGTATATTGGAATGATTTTCCGTCATCCCTTGTCAAATTTGGTTTGGAGACAACCCGGCTTCGGCGCTGTGCAGTTTTCAATGGCATTTTTCGTTCTAATTAAATGGCTTATACCTCGCCCACTAAAACTGGGCGTTAAACGTGAAAGCTGTGATGTCATACTTTTGTGCTGGAACAGTATGATTGGCATCTAGAATGTCCGACAAGTATGCGATTCCTATATCTTAAAAGATCAAAAGTACATTAGTAGTAAAGACAGGGCTCCACAAAACTTAAATTCTGGCATATTTATTTTATAAATAGCAAGCTAAGTAAGAAAGTAGCCATTAAAAAAAAAACATTTGTGCTGCTCCCTGCAATTTATTTTTATGGAAACCAACACAGTCTAATGACCGCTTTTGATGATGAACTAGGTGCGCCTATTAAAATCGCTTTACTATTTCTTAATCATGGTACTTCAGATTCTAAATGTGTGCAAAATGCTACTAAGAAGGCCACACAAATCTCTCTGGCTTTAGTGTTTGTCCTGAAAATTAATCTGATTGAGTATTCCTGGTTGAAGTATGAAAACTAAACTTACTTGATGAAGTCCCAATCTATATTAGATAACAAAAATTTAAAATTGCTATCGTTATTATGAGTACCCATTGTTTTTTTATTCGATACCGAGTGCCTATACGAGTATGTTATGGGCACAGTGGGTTTCAATTACTGCATTCGGAATAGACGTACTACGATTTCAAAAAATCAATACTATAGTTTCTCCACCTTTTTTCAGCTATAGGTATTTCTATAACTTAATTTTTTGTTATGTATCCTTTTTTGTAGCACTGAGGAGTGTATGATCTCTTTGAGACCCTAGCATAGTTACAGCATATCTTCCATAAGGCGTAACAACTCACATACTCGCATCGATTACGTTTGAAGATGGTTGGCGATTGTAGAATTGGATGAAGATTGGATGAATCAACACAGCGCGTTTGAAGGCTATCCGAGATATATTCGGATGAAAAACGACAAGCAGCTCATTTTAAATGTAACTGTTTCTTAAAACTATGTACATATGTCAAAATCAAATTAAAATATATTCACATTAGAGATGACACATAGCAAACACAACGTATTCGCTTGGAATTGGCGCAGAGAACATTTTCTCTTGATAAATGTATAAAGTTATTATTGCCTTAAACTACTGTTTTTGGGTTTGGGGAAATAAGGATTACGATTATATTTTCACTACTTATGATTATGATTATGATTACTGTAATTTTAATCATACAAATTCCACGATTACTACGAGTATCACTGTACTTTAAATCATAAAAAATTTAAGGATTATAATTAATTACTGTAATCGTAATCGAAGAAAAACATGATTACAACTACAGTAATCGTAATCGTAAAATTTATAGGATTGCAGTTACAGTAATTGTAATCACAAGAATTCTAATCACAATTACTGTAATTGTAATCTAACAAAAACATGATAATGATTATGTGAATATAAATTAAATAGTTAGCAAATTTATGTTACGAGGGTGGGCCTTAAGAAATTTAATGAAAAATAACGAGTCAAAGTTAAGATTTCTTCATAAGGTCATCTAAATTTTCACAACTGTGCCGTCTGCAATTAGGGTATTTTATTCTATTTTTTGAGGACCACCTTAATGTAAATATGTACGAGTACATATGAGCGCTGAAATAAACATAAGCGAACAAACTCTATTTGTTATTTTGAGCCGTATCAGTATAGACCTTAACATTTTTCTTTGCATTTAAGGACCACCCTAATGCATATATACATTTATATGTAGGCGAGTGTGTTCTCTATGTATTTTAATGCAATATTTATAAATAACTCCACTTTTGCTTTTAGTTTGATTTACTTTAATATTATTTTTACAGAGAATTTTAACAAAAATTTAAACAAACGGCTCACACCAATATTTATATAGTTGTATTTATATAGTTTGTAATAAAAACAAGCACTTACAAACAATTAATTTTCCTATAAGTACAAAATTATGTGCATATGCTTACTGTTTCTATTTATGTATGTATGTATGAATGTGTGTAAATGACTTTCATTATAGATGCGTTGTAGCATCATTGATTACGCCCACCAACTTCTTTCGCTTATTCACGGCACACTGCAGAAAAATTTCTTTGTTATTCGATTTGTAGCATTCGAAGAGATCCACTTGCTTATAAAATTTAAAACGATCTAAACCATCCATAGCGTACTGATGGGAAGAAATGTAAGATATTAGTATTTAATGAAATAAATTCTGGATTGCACGGAAGTTAGTTTAAAGATAAAACAATAATTTTTAAATGATTTTTACACAAGTCAAATTAGTACAAGGTGTCACTATCCCTTCAGCTGATAGCTACTTTTCTCTCAAATTTTGAAACTACAAATTTAATCCCCGTACGATTTTGACATTAGTTCTACGAATTACAAAAACAAAGTACATTGAAAATGTATGGGTGTGTGTTTGCAATTCGTCCTTCTATTAATTTGCCACACAACTCTTCTAGTTTTGAAGTATTTTCTTTCACATTTTCACTTGCATGAGAAAAATAGAGTAGTCTCCAAGAAAAAAAATTGCCAAAAATCAGCAAAATTTTTCTGGAACTCAAGACTAACACCTTATTATACTATAATAATTAATTCGTTCGGAATTATTCCATTTGGAAAATTCATGACTTTACAAGCGAACGTGGACGTTAGTAAAGTTTACAAAATTATCCCGGGTGAGTCCCAAAAAAGTTGCAAAATGGTCCCGAAATTACCTCCAAACCAATCTCGAAATGATTCCGGAAAAGTCCCAAAGTAATCAACATTGCGCACTATATAACAATTTACTACTCCAACCTTCTGTGAATATTTGACTCAAAATAAGCAGATTACAAGATGAACGTCCCAGCAAACACAGCCTCTAACGTTAGAGAAATACTGCAGTTTTACACTAGAATTCTAATGTAGTTCTCTAATGTATCTCTAATCGAAAATCACGTTAGAGAACTAGGCTAGAGGACCATTAGAGAACGATTAGAGAAACACTCGAATAGCGAGGATGCGTGTATTGTCAAGTATTGTATTTATAAACTAAGGTATAAAAACTTTGAATTTTATTCCCATTAGATACTTAAGCTTAAAACATGTCGAAACATATTTAAAGCAATAAATTTATCGAAATAGAATTAAACAAGAACAATTGGATTTCATTTCATTTCAGTTAGAAATTTCTCATTAGAATCCCATTAGAATTTCACGTTAGAATTCGAATCGATAACTAACCTTTTTCTCGATATCGAGAACTAAGTCCCCTTTTTGTCGAGAATGCTATAATTCGCGACAGTTTCACAAATCGTTCTCTTACCATCTACCTTAGAGAATAACATTAGAATTCGATTCGTTTTCTAATCGTCCTCTAACCTTAATGTTTGCTGGGGTTCTACTTTGATTTGCGAATGCATTCGCGAACGAGAACGACATCGATTTTTTATACGTTCTTGTTCGCGAATGCAAAGGTTGCGAATTCTTTTATACATTCATATTGGCGAATGCGAATGCAAATTTTTTTTTACATACACCAAAAAATGCTACAAATTCTGTGAAATATGTTAAAAGTTTCCCTTTTACTTATGTACATACATAAAAAATATGTTCAATTTTTACTCCCAGCCTTTCATACGAAACTTAATTTAATTTAAACAGTTCTATTTTCAAGAAAATAATCTTAGAAAATTAGAAAATTGTTTCAATGTCTAACAAAAGAAATTAGAAGAAAGTTAAACTAGAAAGGTAATCGGCCCAGGAATGGCAGGAGATCTCATGAGATGAATTTCAGTTCATGGAATCAAAGTGATGAAGCAACCTACATAGCGAATAACTATCCTGATTATACTTTTCCTTGCAAATTCATGTGACACACTCTTCCGCCTAAATCCATATGGAAACTGATTTATTATTATTTGCCTCAAATATTTATGGCTTATACTTTCTAAACTCACCTCTGAACCTTCACACAATCCTTTACCACTCTTTTTGGTCTCATACTGCTCAATTGCTTTAATAAAATCGTTAAATCCATTCGCTTCATCTGCATATAATTTGTAGGCATTTGGATCTGTTGTTTCTTTCGAAAAAACCTCTTGACATTCTTTCGATAAAAAGACCGGTGGCCATGGCTTATAATACTCATCTCTACTCTCACTGACAAGATCTATGTCACACACATAAAAGTCTGTGCTCGTTGCGTGTACTGTAATCGTAGACTAAAACAAATAACAAAATAACAACAAAAAACATTACATATATTTGTATTACAAACGTTTTACAAATTCCACAAGCTGTCGTTAGCTTAATCACACTTACCACGACGATAAATAAAATCAATAAGGAAAATCTAATTTTCATTTTCAAACAAATTTTGATGTTCTTTCATAACTCACAAACAAACAAAAAACAAAAAAAAAATAGAAACAAATATATCAAAGTTTGTTTTATTTTGGTTGTTTTTCATGTTTGCATTTTTATCATAAATTTTGTACGTATTTTTTCTATGTAGATAATTTTGTGTTACCAGATGTTTCGAAACAACAAAATCCCAAAAGTCCCGAGTTAAACAATAAAAACACGCCCAATTATTACTTTTGTATAAGTACTTTATTAATAATCTACAAGGTATCATTTATCTTTAAAAAAAAAGAACAGAAAACAGTATACATTAGCCTAACGACCCAACTCTGATGAGACCTGCACAAGCTTATCAAATTTTTGAATGATGGTTCTAAATATTATACTGCTTAGTAATGTAGATTCTATTGCTTTAACATATTTTCAAAAAACTCAACAAGTCTTGTCTCTGATATCAAAATGTGGCTATTATTAATATTTACTCGTATTTATGCATGCCTGTTTACAATTACACTATTCGCACAAACTATACTTAAATCAATTTGTATACACAGCTCTTAATTCCTAAGTTATCTTAATTTTATGCAAGTTGTATTTCAATTTTATTTTATGGTTCATTCCATGTCAAACTGTCTAATAATTGAATCAATCGTTTTCAGGTTGTATGAAATTCTTTTAATATAGGTAAATTTTTGGTAAGCTTTATTAAAAAATGCATGCTTCCATGAATTAAAATGCACAACACGAAAACGTGAGGCATAAGTCATATCCATCTGAAATTGTGGTTTTTATCTTAAGCATATACTTGTCATATTAGTAGTTTTGAACATTTATATTATTCAAGTACGAAAGTGAACATTTGCTAAAAACCAAATGGGCGACGCTAACTATTGGTCCTTTTGACATGGATAAACCTAATTTTATTTTCAACTGCATCAACAAAATAAAATTGCAACTGGTTATGTAACTTTTTTTTAATGTTATTTTATATAATTTTACGTCGTCTTTTATGTTATCTTGTATTTTGTTATAATTTGGGCAAGTTTTACTTATGTATTGTGATATTATGTTAAATTCTGTTGTAGTTTTATGAAATTATTATTTTTATATATGTACATATATACTTTGTTGTTATCTAATGTTGAATTATAAAATGTTGCCACACTTTACATTATGTTACACTTTTTTTATTGATAAGTTAATTTCATCTTAACATAAGCAACTTATGTATGTACATAAATGTCATGAAATAAATATAGAGAGATGTTATCAAACAATTTAATATTAAATAGACTACACAGTTTTTTGAGGCCCGGATTTTAGTTAAAAATATAGTGTCATTTTACAATACATATATGAATGTATGTATATTTTTTTTACTAAGTAGATAAAATGCGAAAAGATTTTCTAATATAGAATAAAAGTTAGTTATGCAATTAAATAGTTGCTAAGTAAAAATTTTAAATTTTCATAAAATAATTTACTTGGAAATTTAATCGCATACACATATACATACTATCCCAACGCAGCATTAACTCATACATACACTTTTTGTTTTTGGCATGTTTACTAAATGAAATATTTAATGAATTTGAAGTTACTTAAATTATGAAAAGAGTATTCAAATCAATTACGACTTCAACCCGTGCTAGAGTCATTTCTAAGGTCTCCGTAGTAATTTTTTTTAGGTGATTGGTACACACGCAGGACCCCATGATATATGCCCTGCATCGAGAAAAAATTAGTTTGGCTATTTGCTAGATTCCATAACAATCACTCAATTATATGTGCTGTATAATAAAAATCGAGGACGTACGAATTAATCGTGTGTTGGTCTAGAAAGCATACACTATCAACGCAGGTAAATTAATTAATCAATTTTACAATTCAAGAACAATTTTTATTAATAATCTCAGTTTATCATACTACTTTGTTCAATATCTTTTCTTCAAATAAGGTCACATTGTATCACTAAAAATTACTTACAACTAGTGTTTTCCCCTCAGATTTCACTTTACGCTAATCAACATAACTAGTTTTCCTTAATAACATGCAGGTTGCACTTTATAAGTAGTTTTATGCATTTTCATACGTTCCAAAGAGAAACAAGTTTTTAAAATGAATTTGACAAATAATATTTGAATTTCGGTTCTTATCTTAGTGAATTTTGTAAATAATATCATAACTTTATTTTAATAATTTTCCTCAGACTTGTATAAAGCAATGCAACATAATGTCAAACAAGATGAACAGGAAAATGCTGTATTTCATAACAAATATTTTCGCACATTCATATTTCTGGCATTATCATGATCGTATGGATTAACTTCTGTTACATAAAATATGAATAGTAATTAAATATGTTATATTTTGAATAAATACTTTTTATTGCCTTAATTGCTTTCTTTTCCATTGTTTGTTATAAAATAGTTTAGCTAACTTTTTTCTGTTATACTGTACATAGAGAGAAATTTCATGAGATGTGCGTTTATTTAAATATTTATTATAATATATAAAGAACCTTACAATAATAACGCATGTATAACTTGCACACGTATGTATGTAAAAAGTGCTTGAATCAAATAAAAATATTATGAATGAACAATATACATTCAATCGCAAATCGACCAATAATGGGAACCTTAGCTGAACAAATTTTTAATCTAAAATTCACCGATGCATTTGACATTTTACAAGAAACGATTAACAGCAGCTGAAAATGCAATACTTTTTTTTAGTCGTTAATTCATAAAAAATAAAAGTTATCTAAAATGATTTTTTCATCTAAATATCCGGCTCTATAAACTATTTTACTTTTTATTAAATTGGCAGTAAGTAAATATTGCAATGATTATCTGCAGATAAAAATAAAAAATATAATTTACGCGGCTATTGCGTAGAAGTGCAGATATTATAAAATAGAAATGAAGTTTATCAAAAAACATTTTGAATAAAAAATTGAACGAGTTTAGGAAATAGTTAAAAAATTTACATTATTTGGAATGGAAAACAAAAACTGCCACTGTAAAAGAGTTTATTTGAATATACCTACATATATGCGTTTAAAAACAAAAATGATTACAAAATAGAACTGGCAGAACATTTGGTAGATACATTTTTTCATAGCCTCGTACCCCCAAAATAAGTCTATGCTGATATATGCTTGTTATAATTCTTGGCATATTCAACACATCCAAATTGGAAAAAACTGGCACATTCCAAGGAAATGCTTAAGGTATAATGAGGCACAACTTTTAAAACCAAATTTTCGATCAAACTTATTGCAAATTAAAAAACCAGCTATGCACCATTGGTCGATTTTAGAGGGAAGGAAACGTAAATGTTTGTATATAAATATTTGTCCCTAAAACAAATAAAATAAATAGAAATTAAAATTGCACTATAGTAAGAGTTAAAAACACATCGAAGTTGACCAATATATAGCCATTTCTTAATGAACTATTTTTGTATGCCATGCGCTCAATTGCACAGCGCACTCATACTAACATGTTTTGAAGATTATGTTTTCATATCAAATTAAGAAGAAACATATAATAAAAGTAAAATATGTATGTGCTATAAAAGTTTAAGTTGTATGTCAATAGAAGTACGATCATAGCCAGTTAGTTCACATTATGTATACCCTAAATATTTAGCTAGGCTCGTATAGCCTTATGCTATAAAATAATTTTTTCTGTAACTTAATAAAAACTAAAAATTAATGCTAAAACATAGTAATTTATACAGTTTTTACTTATATTATACACACTCTTATAGGCACAAATCGATCCAAATTGAATAAGATTGAAATTCTAAATTCTCGTGCGCAAGACAAACGCGTGCTCATACAAAACCATATGTACAAATGCAAAATTTTGTTCATTTTTTTTTTTTTTTTTTGCGATTAGAAATAATATCATATGCATTCGCCTGGATGTTGCGCACAATATTTTGGAAATATTGGTTCGGCCTCCAAACCTAATTCCACAAGTCGATTACGAAATACGGACATACGTTTGAAGACATCACGTGGCACAACATCGAATTCGCGATCATCGTCTAAATCGCTCCAAAGTCTAAAAATAAAGAAATATAATTAATAAAAGCATCGATAATAAGGTAGGGTTATAGATTACTACCTTTCACCCAGCGCCGCTGCACGTGGCCATAATCGATTATCTAATTGATATTCATCGGTCTGTTCAGTCCACATACACACCTCGCCGCCCAGCACCTTAAAATATTAAAAATAAATAATTACATTAGAATGTCTAAATAGATATATGCTTGGATGGTTTGTGATCAGAACTAAGTTTAACACACGCCACGAAAGTCGTGTCTACACAACGTAATGAATCTGGTTTTACCCAACAAAGGGCAAATCTCTTTATACATATATATATTGCTCTTCAAAAACTGAAGAGCTCACTAGCGCTAAACTTAACACACTGGTAGTTCAAGATGATTTCTATTAACTGTTGTTTATATTGGCTATGCGAATTGGCTGTACAAGACCTTACATCTAATAATTGTTTAAAAAATTAATTGTGAATGACGTTTTACCTGTTTGCGCTGCGCTTTATTTAGTCTCATACGCACCCATGGTCTATGTTTATAGACATTCTGCCAAGTGCGATATGGCGAACAAGCACCCTCACCTACGAAAATCATATCAAAAAGTATTTACATATAGAGTAAAATATTAGTACACAATTGTTATTCAACGCCCACCTGTTGATCGCCAATTTCCGAAACCACAGTCTAAATACCAAGCATCCACATGTGAAAAGATCACATTAAAACCATTATCGATGAGATCATAGTTCTCCTGCCACGTACTACCGCCCCATACTTGGACGGCAAATCGGCTGTTTGGAAGACATTTTGTGTTTGTCAAACCACTTGACCAAACACTTACTACGCGTGGCTCCACATTATTATTGGCGATTTTCAGTCTGCGTAAGAATAGTTTTTGAATCGATTAGAACATTTTAAAAACCATTAGTTCTATTTTTATTTAATTTACGTACCGTGCCAATGCATTGTGCATAAAATCACACCACAGCCCACGCATATCAGTATCATTGAAATATTGACTCCAGCATTCAAGATTCACTTCATCACCACCAAGATGAAAATAATCTGTTGGGCCAGTAGCATTTAATAGCTCCTCATAGAGTCGCTGTAATATCAAGTAAGTATTGTTGTTTTTAGGATTCAATTGTCCACATGGTGGTTCACCACAATAAAAACTCCACGGCTGCTGATTTACGCACAAAGCCAATTCACCCAATCCATGTTTTGGTCCCCATTCCCAGCCGTTGCCAGAATGCGCAGGCGCATCGATTTCTGGTATCACTTGTACGCCATGTATACGCGCAAACGCTGCCACATCGCGTACATCATCCAAAGTGTACGTTTCACGTTCCGAATAAGCGCCATTTATTGCCATTTCAGGAAAGTGTTTGGAAACATACGGAAAACTTTGCGAATCAGTTATATGCCAATGAAATCGATTGAGCTTCGCATGTGACATGCCAATTATGGTGCGTTTTATAGCCTCTTTAGAGAAGAAATGACGCGAGGTGTCCAACATAAGACCTCGAAAACGAAAACGCGGTGTGTCGACAATGATGGCCTTCGATAAAATCCTCAAGAGATTATCATCATCGTCATACCAAATTAGCTGTTGTAGTGTGGAGAGGGCATGCCGAGCGCCAAAGAAGGAGTTTGCTGTTATGTGGATTTTAATGTTTCGTCGCTCATCTGCAAAGAATAAATGTTGGTTTAGTATGAAAGCTGAAGTGAGAAATATAATTATTTACTTACGTGCAATGGATAGTTTGTAACTTTCATCTGTGTCCAAGTTCAGATGTATATCACCGGATTTATGCACCTCCACTTGCACTTGCAGTTTGTCTACGTCCAAATGGTGACGTGTTTGGAATACTTTTCCCAAAACGGCAGCTGGAGCTATTTTCTCAGCTAAACTATTACCCACAACGTTACCAATATCGACATGGCGGCGTTTATGTCGATGATATGACGTATCGGATTGCCCCATAACATTATCTCTCCCAACACCATTACCAGCGGCGGCGGCAACAGCTGCAGAATGAGCCGCATGTTGTAAATCGTACGAAATATCGCGACGTTTTCGACTTTGCTGCGGCTGTTGTTGTTGCTGCTGTTCGGGCAATGGAGAGCGCATACCTGCATTAACATCGGCACTGGCCTGACCACTCCCACCAGCCATACCTTCGGCACCATCACTCGCACTAGGCAATCGTTGCATTCTACGCAAATCACTTAGGAAATAGGCAAATGCTTGATTGAATTGCGTTTCAACAGATTTGTGTGGTGTATCCATGTGCAATTGGACGTCTTCCATTGTGAATTTCAACGATATAGAACTAATGGCAGTTTTTATAGTGGGATGCGGCCAAATATTCACTTCACCGCAAGTCATGGCACATGTCATGAAGGGTATACGACGATCGGTGGGCTTTCCACCTCCCTCATGGGTGGGATATGAATGACGCACGCAACGTTCATTTTCACATTTATATGTCCAGAGTTTTTCGTCAGGTCTGTGTGGATGGAATAGAAAAAAATAGAAAAAAAAAAACAAATCTTAACAAACTAGAACTCAATATTGAAACCGGAATTGAACTTACATTGGTGGTCGCATATTTACATCACCTCGATGCTTCATCGATTTTTCCACTAAAAATGATTGCGGCTTCATGTCATCCTGATTCCAATATAAAAGCATTAGTATGAATATCGTTGCAGTCAGCAGCATTAACAACACGCGACGCAATGACACAGTTAAGGCCATTTTAAGGATGTGACGAAACCTGTAAGACATGAAGGAAATTCATTTCAGTTGCTGTTGTTCATTTTACATATTTGGGTTTTATATATCTACTTGGAAGATTCTTTCATATGTAGTAAATTCTTAAATAAAAATTGCATATTTCTGGTGCAGCACCACATTTGGAAAGTTTATTTTAACAAAAGCTGAAACTTGAAATTTAAATATTGAAAACAGACTTGGTTGATGTTGAAATGGAACGCGACAAGATGTACGAGATTTAGAATTTTTTTTATCTGAAAAGTGAGTAGTGTGGTAGCATTAAACTCGAGTATTTATTCGCTATCCCTTTTCAACAAACCGAAGCGCTCAGTAAAGCCAAGATCTTTCAAACCATTAGACCAACGGATTTTCAATTCCGGTCTTATAACTTTTCCACTTTTCTAATTAGGACGTCCTCGACTTGTAACTTTTCTTACAGCTTCGGTTATATAGACGACTGCGTAGAAGATCATCTCTTTCAAATGGAACACCGTATATCAGAATTTGTTCGAAGAATTTTTTCTGTAACGCCCTTCAAAAAAATGGTTGAAAATACTGGATATATGAACGAAAATTCGGTATATTTTCAGATAAGATACATCTTTTGTGAATCAAAAAAATTCAGAAGCTGCGAACTTTCCAAAAAAAAAAAAAAAAAGTAGCGGTTTTCAAAAATATTTAGAAGTAATGTGATACATTAGACTGGGCCCAAAAAAATTATGTATTCATATTTTTGAAAACTTTGTTCATATTATTTTTCAGCCCTTTATAATCATTTCAATGGGTCAATAATAAGATCTTACAGGAGTCTTTAATGACTCCGATGTGATAAAAATTATGAAACTTATGCTGAGGGTTTTATTTAGCAGAGCAAGTTTGGAACAACTATACATATTTTGGTTCCAAAATTTGTTATAATGCCTTCATCATCAATCACTTCATAACTACAGCCTAGAATGAAATATTTTGTTCTCCAAAGCATTTCTGCATGGCTGGTTACAATATTCATTAACCTAAAGGTCTATTAATACCCACTGACGATACGAACTATTCCAAAAGTTTGGCCTTACACCAGCCGGACTTACATTGAATATTTCATTACACGCAAATCTTCCCTCACATTAACCCAATCGAATTTTTTTATTTTATTTATTGACTCAAATTAAGCAAAAGAGATATTTTAATAATCGCTCGAAATGGATTATTTAATCCTGTAAACTTAGAAGCTATACAATACGCGTATATGCACACAATATATCAGCCAAATTAATAAGTTTCGTTAAGCGACATTCTCTTGTGAAAGCAACAGATGTTTTTTCAAAGGATAATTATATTTAGCAAGCTTCATCAATGTTAACAAATGAAGGGTGGAAATATGTATTTAGTATTTGCTTTATGTGATATGTAGTTCTATTTCAATTTTTATTTATAACCTTGAACAAAAAAAATGGTTCATGTTCAGCATGTGCTCTAGAGAATTTTATAATAATTAAATTTAAAATTATATAATATAATCAGCGACTGCTCTTTGCTCATTATTTGACCTTTTTTTTAAATAAAAGTTCACATTAATAAGTTTCTTCCAACTTTTTTTTTTGCTTAAGGATTATGATAATTTTTTTAGCCTCATTTTTTGCTCAAAAATAAAACTCCTCATTAACATTACTCAATTTTGATTGCTTCGTAAAAGGTTCCTCATACGCCCCTCCTGCACAATACAAACCAAATAGTTGAACAAAACATCCACACAACTTCCCAGCGTATTTTTCTTTAAATTGAATTTATCAAGTGATCCTACTGGTAAAAAATCAAGAATGTTCGGACCTTGCCTTGGTCACATATATTTTTTAAGTCCTTGCCGATTTTTAACTCGAAAATTCCGTTTCGGCAACTGTATTCGGAAAGGTAAACCGAACTTACGAACACAATTACAGAGTTTTTCGCAATTTAACGATTTTTAGAAATATTTTTTTAGGTGTTTTTGTTGTACTTTAAATTACTTGCTAAACTTAGATATTTATCAAAATCTTAAATATTTTTGAGTATCTAGAATTAAAGATAAATAAGTACTTTCTCTCCAGCTTACCTTATATTTCTTAAATATTTATCACTCATATTTGTACTATGTATGTATGTTAAATAATTGATTGTATTCTATATTTTTTTTTGAAACTCATAAACGCTTCAAATTGGCAAAAGTTATAAAAAATATTTACAATCGCATGAGCACATGAGAGGTTGATATAAAACAATCAAAAGCTTTACATTCCACTCAATATTATACTCCATATGAGGCATTGTTAACACATATAAACTTTCACTTGTTTCATCAAACAAATATTCGGCATATTTCGGTATTGTGTTTGCTGCTGCTACTGAACACAGGCAGTGTGCTCTGGTAACAAAATTAACAACAACATTACACCCACAAACAGCACTTCACTTTGGTATCACTTTCAAAAATTAAAAACAAAAAAACTTCGTCATTTTTTAACGCAACGAGTATTCACTTCATCATTCTCAACAACACTAAAAATTTGCACCGCACGTTACTCGCACGTTTTGTGTATATTTGCTGAGAGTGAATCTAGTCCTTGCCGCCGCTGTTTTTGTGGTGTTAGCGAGTGCGCGCCTTATTTAACTTTGAATACGTTGGATGCCTACAATCGACCCAACGAACTACAAAGCACATCGTAATGTCAGCCAACACTTGTCAGATATCGCGTGTAACAAAATTACTAGCATGCTAAATAAGTTAGCCAAATACATAAGCAACGGAATACAAAACACATACATATGTACACTCCGAAGGAATAATGTACTTACATGAATTAAGTCAAAACATGTAACGAAACCAAACATTATATACCTAGCTGTGATCTGTTAGTGACACCCTAATTAGCCAAGCAATTTCGATTTAGTTGCGGTTTCGTTTTTTTATAAATATTCCTATTAACACTTTAAATTTGGTCCCATAATCTATGGCAAAAATACATTACGGCCTTTACTCTCAACTTCTATTCGAAAGGCTGTTCTAATCGAAAGCAAAATTTGATTTCTCATACACATCGGTACTCTGCAGTTCGTTCGGATTTACTTTGGGATATATATGTATTCGATAATAGTAGGCGTTTCACAAATTTCAAAAGCAAAATACAATAACACATTGCACAAATTTCAAACATAGTGTGAGACAGCGCTGCTGCACATGTCGAAGCACGCGTGCGGTTGCAGGTTCGAATGTATGTAGGTCCTCGGACAACAAAATTTATTTGTTTCTACATTTTTTTTATTTGCTTTTCTTATTTTTTTTTTTTTGTGGATTTAAATTTTTTTGAGTACGTAATTTGTTTTTAATTTTTTCGTCGATTGATACTGACCTAACATAAAGTACACGAATTGCTGCAGTGCTAAGTGCAACTGGGTATAAAAAAAATTACCACATTTTCCTACAAGTGTGAGAGTTAAAAGGCCAAATTCGTGTGTGTTAAAGGCCAAACAAATGTAGCAACAAAAAAACGATCACAGGCGCAATTGGAATGTTTGACACAGGCGCTCTTAAACACCAAATAACAGGCAAACAGAAAATTTGTATGTATGTATGTATATTAGACGGCTTCGTGATATTTTTTTCTACGATAGCAAGAATTTTAGTTGGGTGTAAGAAAAGTTAATTTTCCGAGAGTTCTTGCCAAAGTCGAAATGTTTCCGCGCTGTTTACCTGCCCCACCAAGGCAGTTTCAGCAGTTTTAGAAGAAAAAGCAAAAAATCCATACAGTCTAATATACGTATGTATATACAGCCATTTTCGCAAAAACATAGACAAAACAGCATGGGAATTTCCAAACGCTATGATTATTTTAATAGCAGTGAACTAGAATTTAAGGTACAGTGGGATAACTCTTACCCTGCAGCATTAAAATATTTTCCAATTGTGTTCCTATTTTAGACGCTATTTGTTTTCTTTTCTCCTTTTAATCTGCAGAGACGGATTTATAAAGTGCCTAAAAGTTTTTAAAAAATACTCGGCCTAAAGTGGCATCGTTAAACTTACGTCAAATAAAGTGACTCTCATCATTTTCTCGGCACGTGTACTTTCATTCAAATCGCTCGCTTCAATGGTGTTGCCAAGTTGCTCGTTTGATAAAACATTTTCTAGAGCAGATTTGAATTTTATGTGCATACATACATAACAAATTTTGTATATTTGTCATTTTAAAAAAATTTGTCATAATAACTTGTGTTCGTACTCTATACTCAGTGCTTTGATTGAGAAGAATGGATGTATTCACAGAGAAGCCGGTTTCATATGAGGTCAAAGATTGTATTGAGTTGTATTTGTAGGCGCAATCCGTTCAAAAGATATGAAAGCAGCAGCCAACTCAACAAGTGCTCAAAGTTTTTTATTGTATTTAAAATCCACGTAAAAAATTAAGTTTTTCTGCTAGAGGGGACATTTTGGCTTTCGAAATCTAGTTTCAGATTTGGAATCATTGACATCTAAAATTTCCGGGGAACAAATTTAGTGTTTTGAAATGTTCGGCTTTTGATTGGGCTTAAATTTACGTTTCAGTCATTATTTGCATAATGACGCTTGCTCATCATAAACGTAATTGTATATACCATAAATGAAAATTTGTTTGCGTTACTCATACGCCATGGCGCACAAATTACACTTTGAAATTTTCTACATGGTCAAAATGTGGGAGAAATTTTAAACTTTTTGGATTAAATTTGTAGATGACCAACTGAAATTTGGTTTAAAATTGAAAGTAGCTCAATTTTGGAGAAAATAGGCTTCAAAATTTTAGAATGTGGTATCGATGCCAAGCACTGCCTTGGGTATCAAGCGCATGGTATCGATATGTCTAAAGTAGTATTTTCAAAAAAGTTACAGGTTTTAGAGGAATAATTTAACAAAATTTTATAAAATTTTGAACGTATTCCATTTGCGAAGTGATAATCACCTTTAGCAAGAAATCACCAGAACAAACATTCATAGCAATTTAACGTTCAACCGAAATCCGAAAAAAAAAAATTATTTTCCAAAAACTTGAATTAAAAATTTAATAAAATATTAAATTAAATATTAAATTAAATATTAAATGAAATATTAAATTTAAATTTAAATTTAAATTTAAATTAAATATTAAATGAAAAATTAAATTAATTTAAATTAAAATTTGTTAGCCCATACAAAATGCATCACTAAAATCTACTTATACCTGATTACTTGCAGAAAATATTTGTGAAGCAGACTTTTCCTACATGGACGTTTTACACAAAAATCGATTATTCGCCTAGTCGATTATTCTCATGATAGAACATCAAATTGCATCGCTTAAAAATCGAATAGGAATCTACTTGATATCGTGTAGGTAATCGACTAATTACACAGCCCCACAGAAAAAAAAAGTGGTATGTTCTCGGGAGGAGACAGGTCAATCCACACGTATTTTGGATCCCTGAACACGAATCCGTAGTCAGAATTCAAAAGTTAGCTCTTTTGTTTTGTGTGAAAATAACTATGAATTAAAAAAAAAAAATTAAAAAAAAATTTTACGATATTTTTGGTCGATTTTGAGCGTTTTTAGGTCAGAATTAGTTACTTTGAGTTACAAATAACGTTTTAATATATATTGGGTGTTGAGTGATAAACATTTAAGGTAAGGTTGCTATGTCTCTAAAACCAAAAAAACGGTAGTTTTTTGAGGTTAAAAAAAAAACAAGAGCCAACTTTTGAATTCTGACTACGGATTCGTGTTCAGCGACCCAAAATCCATATACATAGCTTGACCCGTCTCCTTCCGAGAACATACCACTTTTTTTTTTCTGTGGGGCTGTGTTATCATTGATTGAATATTAAAAGTTGATTAGTACAAAATTTTTTTACTTCAAATAAAAAATTAGACCATTGGGCAGTTATAATATGAGGAAAATTTGGAAAAACTGGCTATGATAATACACATTTAGTCGATTTGTTACATTTGGTTATATTCTAAAACAATTTTACTTTCTCGCTTTACCGTTTTATCGATTAACTACATCTCTCTATTGTGTATGTCCTTAAGTAAGCAGTTAAATTTAAAATATGTATAAACAATAGTAAAAATTGTGCCTCTTAGACTCTCAACACTTTTCACGACACAACACAAAAGAGAACGAACAAAAACAATAGACTATTTTGTGGTTTATACATTTTCCATTCAAATTCTAACATACTATTGTAAAAGTCAAAAAGTAAAATTGTTATTCGTCAAATACCTAAGAATGTATGCATGAACTGAACAAGCAAAAGCCGACACAGCAACATAGCTACTCGAATGTACCGTAAGCTAAGACCGACGAAAGTGATTCGATACCGTTAAACGTAAAACGATTGTTATCTGCAAGAGTTGCGTGTCCTTTGCAAATGAGTGCAAAATAAATGGTAGGAAGGTCGCTTAGGGGAGGCCACTGAAATACCAGGAAATGGGCGCCTATGCATTTAAGTTTATGCTTATATCTATGTATGTATTTATGTATGTATGTATGTATGTACATATGTGGAGCATATTTGTAAAGGATATATTTATATGTACAATGTAGGCACATGGAATGAACGTTTGTTGTCTTTTCACAGTCGAAAAGTGCAGATCGTTCGAAATATTTAGCGTTGTTGATGGTCGGCAGATTTTAGTTGAATCAATGGCGGCCGACAGTCAAGTTGTACGTTTTACTTACGATAATCGGTGCTTAAGAAAGTGCTTTGTTGCGAAAGTGCGTGTAAATGCGGCAAGTGTTTGGCGCGATACAGTGAGAAAAAATTTGTTTATAATAAATTGTGGGCAAAAATGTGTTTAGAAATAATTAAAACAAAATGGAACAAAAAAAAATTTTTTTTAGAAAACAACAAAGAGAGGAATATTTTATCTTAAGCTGGTCCAAAAAAAATACTAAAAAGTTAAGGACCTTTTCAATAATTTATCTATTACTAGTTTAGATTTTCAACGACTGATTTAGTTTTTTCTTTAACTTTGACAAGATAATCAAGTAAAAAAGTTAAACTGCATTAAGTTCAGTAGAAAATTGAATTTCGTTTCAGCGAAATGGCCATTCCAGAATAATCAATTTTTTTATTGAAAATCTGGTAAAAATTAAAAAATTAATATAGAAAAATGAGAAACACAAATTTGTTTTTATAATTTATTTACAGATAAAAATCCCAGTGAGAGAATTATTGCCAAAAACATCCTTCCCAACAAGCCCTTTTTTACTACTACTCAATCTGGAATCAGTATTCTAATTAGCTCAAATAACCCTCGTGCTTAGTAGAAAGAGCTTACCTTTTTTTTATTGAAAAAAAAAGAAGTCTAAAACCATAAAATGGTTCCAAAAAAGGAATAATATAAAACAAAATGGCGGCCCTCGACATATTTCAAACTGAGGGACTAGTTTGTGTTCAAACAGACAGACGAACGAACATGGCTACATCGACTCAACTCAATGCCCTGATCCTTTCGGTATACTTATTGGTGGGTATATCTCTTCTTCTTCTCATACTTACAAACATCGGACCAAAGTTATAATACTATTTCATGTTCATGAAAGATATACAAATTTATACAAGCTGCAGATAAGAGCAAATTTCTTTATTTAAGTTTTTTCCAGTCACTCAATTTTTTTTTACTTTTGTGCGTGTCGGAAAGTACGTAAAACTCAGAATGAATTTCGAAAATATTCTACTGAGATAGAACGTTTTTTGAAAAAAAAAAATAGGTAGGGTAGATAGCATATTTGGTCAAACAAATTCTCAAGTTTAAACTCAAATTTTAATTATATGGCTGGCTGGGTAAAATCGATATAAAGAGAAACTAAAAACTAAAATTGGTGTTTTTGAACTTTCTTACACACTTACATACATATAAGTACCCAGTAGGCCACCGAAGGTGGAAATCATGAATACTTTCAGCCTTACTCTTCACCAGCGGAGCATAACAACTTCCATGACTTTTCCCCATGACTAACGCACGGCGATGGCCGCCTTCGCATGAATGACTTTGTATAGTACAAAAAGGAATGAAGAGTGATCGTTCGGAAATAATCGTGCGTACATGCTAACATAGCTGCCTTTTTCATTTGGTTATTATGATACATACGTTAGGTGGAAGGAAGGTAAGATAGTGAGTATACGAACCAGCTCAGTATATAACTCCTTCATACCTGAAAATAGCAGCAGACCTCACTTCACAGCTGCCAGTTTCACGTACTCGTCAGTAGCTCTGACCACACGCGTAATTTTTTTTATAACATTAGCGCTTACGACCATTTTTATCACTGAAATCAGGTTTAAAAACATCAGCAAAATTATATTTTTGTAGCGATATTTTTCGCAATCATATTTGTTACTGCTTTTGTATCCGACATATTCCTAAAGATGCTGAATTCGTAGCTGCTCACAGCCTTACTTTGTCATCTGATAACTTCGGCTTCTCCTACTTTAAGCTGCTATAGTAAGGTGGAAAATGAGATACTCAAAAATGTCATGACCAGCTAACACATTTTAGCAGCACCTGCGATGAACCTAACAAAATCATGCATGCTGGAATGAATTACACAAGTAGGACCTAACGAAAATTCCTGGTGGGTACACACTTACATATAAGTACAGTGAAGTGTTCACATAAATGTTCGTATAATTAAATGAACTTAAGTAATTACAATGCAATCGTATCTGTTATTAGGAATGGCGTGAGAATAACCTGGTATGCCGACAACGAATCCAAAAAAGTAGAGCACCGTTATTTAGCTCAACATTTGGACACTAAAATGGCCAAAGGATTTGTTTTGTTCGCATACAACAACCAAATAAATATGTATATACTCGTACAGAAATAGAACATTAAGAAAATTGTGTGTGTGTATGTGTGTTAGACTTCGTAACGGACATTCGTGCTAGACTAGACTAGACTTAATAGACATGCTAGAATGCGCTCGTTTATTATCCTGTACGATTAGTTCGGTAAATGTCAGCGAGCTGTGCAGGTGTAATGACGAGCGCGTAAATCGAAGAACGGCAAAAGACACAAAAGCCCTGCTAGCTAGAAAATGTTGATGACATTGAGGAAGGGTGAAAGTGATTTTAAATAAATATTGTACGTTCCATTGAAACGAAAAAAAAAAAAAAAAAAATTTGTAAAAAGTTATATAAAAGCACAACTGAAACAATTTTTTTTTTATAAACACGTTAAATTGCTTTGCGAATGTGCGTGCCTTTGTGTGTTATAAATCAGTGAATCACCATCGATTTGCCAACGACTTTGGTTTGTGTGATTTAATCACATTAAAAGGATTTTGTAATCACTTATGAGGTTAATGGAAGAAACTGTGCCACGCCAGCAATTAAAGTTGATAAAATGATAAAAAAAAAATAATTACTTTTAATTAATACCTTAGTTATCTTCTTTTTATCTCTTTGAAGTTTGGACAGTGTAGAAATAAACGAAAATAATAAAAATAAAAAAACTAGAAAAAGTAATACATTAAATAATTACTAAAAACTAATAACAAATGCAACAACATATCAACTAGAAAGCACAACACATTTAAAAATCTTAATTCAAATAAAAATACTAAAACTAAATTTTTTTATTGATTGCCGTAAATCAATACAACTATCAAGTTATTACATAACATCAATTAGAAAGTGGCGATAGTTTTATAAAAAAAATTCCGTTCATAAACTTGTATGGAGGAGAATAGAAGAAGAAGCATCTTTTCACCCCACGGATCTAAAAAATTACTTTATTGGTCGAATACAAGTATGCTTAAATCATTAAGTACATATTATTATTATTAAAATAAAATAAAATAAAATAAAATAAAATAAAATAAAATAAAATAAAATAAAATAAAATAAAATAAAATAAAATATAATAAAATAAAATAAAATAAATAAGTACATATTATTATTATTAAAATAAAATAAAATAAAATAAATTAAAATAAAATAAAATAAAATAAAATAAAATAAAATAAAATTAAATTAAATTAAATTAAATAAAATAATATTAAATTAAATAAAAAAAAATAAAATAAAATTGAATTAAATTAAATTAAATTAAATTAAATTAAATTAAATTAAATTAAATTAAATTAAATTAAATTAAATTGAATTGAATTGAATTGAATTAAATTAAATTAAATTAAATTAAATTAAATTAAATTAAATTAAATTAAATTAAATTAAATTAAATTAAATTAAATTAAATTAAATTAAATTAAATTAAATTAAATTAAATTAAATTAAATTAAATTAAATTAACTTAAATTAAATTAAATTAAATTAAATTAAATTAAATTAAATAAAGTTAAACAAAATAAAATAAAATAACGCCAATGAACAAAGACAATACATAGATATTCATTCTATAACCCAACTGTCCATATCACCCTAAAACATATCTTTTAGATGATTTCCTAACCCAGTAAAACGATAACTTACCTCAATCAAATCAATGATGTCCCTAAGACGGTTAGCTCTAATTGCACCGTTGACACTAAAGCATAACAAACAAAACCATTCAAATGTTAACAATTCAACGTCATTTCAAATGACAACACCAATAAATGGACTGGAACAAAGTGTAACAACAACAACAACAACAATTCTTGATGTTAAGCAAACAACACTGTATAATAGCAGCAACAAAACAAACAGTCATCGAATAATCAAAAATAATAACATCGATAATGATGGTGATGATTTTGATAGTTATATGGACGAAAGTAGTGACAATAGCACCACCGATGACAGCAATGAAACGTATGCAAATATAATTCATACATACGCAGCGGGTGATGGTTTGCAAACGATACGCTCGGGTTTTGGTATAAGTGGCCTTATCGGTCATAATCCGGGTGGTGGTATTAGTAGCAGTGGAAATGGTGGTGCTCATCAAACATATCCGCATGCAATTAAGGGAAATGCCAATTTGCTTTTATGCGGGTAAGTTTTTAAATATAATTGTATAAGTGAAAATGTTTGGATGTGAATGAAGAAGAAAACGAATGCTAAAGTATATTTTTAAATTAAATGACAACACCAAAGCATCATAGGTCCCTCTGCTAAAGATGATTAAATACAATTCAATGTGCAGGTTAAAAATGTTGTATTAGGATTCATAAAAAATCAAATCACCAACCCAACGTGTGTCTTGTCTGCTCCTAAATGTGTTACAAAACCCACAGAAACATTTAAAAAAAAAGTTCCATGTTTTGTTTTAAACATATTTTTGCGAGCAGTTTTATGAAAGACTACGAGTATGAGATATCCAACGGCATGTAGCACCATTTAAAAATGTGTTCCTTGAGAATCTGTTTTACTATTTGTTGGAAAAAATGTCATTAAGCTGGATCTGGCAACAAGGCATGATTATTTAGTAGACAAAACAAAACGAATGTGTGGATTCAAATATATCCCATAAATTGTTTTTTAAAAAAGGAAGGCACCGCCTACTTTTTTTTAAGTCCACTGCACATACATATATTATTAACTAGCAGACGTGGCAGACGTTGTTATGCCTAAAACTTGGCTTGTCTATATTTAACAAAGTATGATCTTTTACCGCCCCACTTGCGCTTCCTCAACATGTATTCTTTTATCTTCCTTTCTCTTTCTCTGCCGACCCCAGATACTGTTACACTTATTTACTCTTTTTCCCCAAATTGAAATTTTTAATAGTCTGAGGTGTGGCACTTCCCTCTTTTCCAAAACTATATAAGTTCCATTCAATTAAATTAAGCAAGTTTTGATTTGGCTTCTATTGGCTTAATAATGATCCCACCTATAAATTGTTCATGAATATCTGCAATGCACACACAACGACTTGTTTATTTATTTTATAATTTTATTATATGGAAAGATGAAAATAATAGACCTACCTAAAGTGGGAAGTTCGGTTTTACCCAAAATTAGACTTTCTTATTTATAAATGTTATTTATTTATACATTTGTAAATAACATAGGTACAAAGAGATATTCAGTAGCTTCAAACTAAATAAATTCAGTGCACGTCAGAAGGGAATGACCGAAAGTAAATTAAATGACACGCGAGCTCACGTTTTTACGCCAATCATTGTATCGATTTTATAACGCCCCGTAAAAGTATACAAAATAAAAAATAATAGAACGGTAAAAAATTATTATTCACATTTCAATGAATCCAATTAAGCATTCCTTCATGAACTTCAATTAATTTAATTTTTTTGTTGGATATATTTGTTTTTTAATTAAACCTGACTGTCCCACGCCAAGCACTCCGACTGTATTTTTGGCGTAAAAAAATTGTCTGTGAACATTTATCGAGCTCTACAAATTTAAAGAAAAACTCGGCCTTAATCTTCTCTTATTATTATTACAATTTTTACCCAAAAACATTATAGACATACATAAATTTATTTTATATAAAAATTATTAAAAGTTGTTGATACTATTTTTTTCGCGTTTACTGTACCTGACTATAAATATTAAGTTTTTGTTTTTTTTTTTATAATTTTTTTTTTGCAGTGCCATGCTGTCCGTGGTTTCGACGATATTATGCGTTGTTTGTTATTGTTGCCATCGTAACATAAAAAAACGTACCGAAGCAGCATATCGCCAACAACACCAATGGCTCGAAAGTGATCCAAATATGGAAATTTATAGTGTGGAGCAGGTAAGTGTTTATTTTTGGTAAGCTTAGCAAACAGAAATTTTTTGGTTCCGATAGTGATTTTATTGATAAATCACAATTTCGAATATTTAGAAATAATATAATAATCAGCGATAATTATATAAAATACTAGCTGACCCGGATAACGTTCTGCTCGAAATAGATTTTATTATTTAGTTCATTTTAAAATTTGTTTTTTATTTACTTTTTTTCTGTCAAAAATTGTTATAACGCCGGTATTTTTTTTTTTTTTTTTTGGTGAGAAGGGTTTTTTTTATCATCTAGCTCTATATCAATTTTCAGTTCCCCACCTTGAACTCTTTTACAGATATTCAGCTTTCAGCATTAAGTATGTATGGTAACTGTCACGCCCCCTTTTTCGTATAACTTCAATTTTTTGTAGTTACTATTTCAATTCAATAGTTTATCTCCACACCAATTTTCAGGGCCCTGCGTGAAAACCTTTTAGAGATAGTCTGCTTGAAAAATTAAGATTGTATGGAAGGTACCACGCCCTCTTTTTCGATAACCCTCAAATTAACCTGCTAGCCTGCGTTTTATGTAATTTCGGTTATTCTGTTTATACATACATATTTACTGTTTTTCTACTTACTTTACAAACCCCCAACTTGGGAGAGGAGAAGAATATTTCTTACCTCATCTATGTAAGTACATTAACTCCAGGACATTCATTGTAATTTGACCTGTCTTTTTATTTACTTTGTTGGTCAATTTTCGCTTTTGTTTATATAAGTAAATATAATTAAGTTTTATATGGCATTTCACTTTCTCTTTAAAAAATGTCAACGCTAAAAGCTGATAGAAGAAGTTTATAACAAATCAGACATTTGACATCATTAAATCAGTGAATTAAGTAAGCGCCCACCCACAAACGGGCGTGTGTAATATTTCCTTGGCCTTGATTATTGTTTATTCCACGCCATTACAAAACAAGCACGTGTACCATCACCAAGAAAAAAGGCAGTTTAGTGCAAGAGAAGATGGGGATACTGACTGTAGTTTTACGAGACGAACAAGATACACACGAAAACAAACAAGTTGAACGAAAATTCAATACAGACAAAGTGTTTTGTAATCAAATGGTGAGATAGGGCGACATTAAAAAAAATCAGAAATAGAGACTTTTTAAAAAAAAATTGGGAACTCTATGTATTACTTTCAAATTGAGGTGGGGTTGAGGAACAACCTATGTAATTTAAGAAAACACCTTTGCATTTACGTTGGCAAGTTAAAATTTAAACGTTTGCCTAAGATTCGTATTTTTGAAATAACACCCTTCTGAAACTTTCGGGATATCTTTAGGTAGGTATAGTACAAAACTTAATTTTTTCGATTGGGAAAAATTAAAATTTTTGTTTAAATTAGAAATTTAAAATTTTTTTTTTAATTTTTGCTTATACCTCTAAGCCCACCTGCACAATTTATCTTTTTAACTTAAGAGTTCCAACGAAATTTTTTTCTTTTACAAAACTTAGTTTTTAATAAAAGGAAACTCTACACCAAATGTCATTCAAACCGGCTAGGGTCGATTCCAACTATACGATTTGACATGGAAAACCCTACGATTTTTTCAAAAGCAATTACCATAATCATAGTCAAACTAGAATAGCTATATCTATTTAAATATGATTCTAAAGTAAACATCATTTCACGTCTGTCATTGTCAACTTAAATACGGAGTTTTAATTTTAAAATGGCGAAAATGTCATTTAAACATACATATCTGTGTCTATGGTTCTATTTGTGAAGTTGCTAACCCCAAACCATGTACCATATCATTGTCCGTTATGGTTTGTGAATGAAATAGTTAACACGGGGTGACCCGGCAAAACATAAAAAATGCCTTCATACCACCAGCCAACTTTATTTTTTTTATAAGGGAACCCTGTTAGATTTCATTTTAAGCTTTTCCGTACACATTCGGGTATGAACAGGTACAATTAGTCTCTCCATAGGACATACTAAAACAAGTTGAATCAGTGCAGCCCATACAAAGTGATCAGAACAGGTATTATTCGCATCATCCTTTGCAACTCGTCCCGGACTGGTCCTAGACCAATCGCATTTTTTGCAGGTGCTTATTCTATTTAAAAATCAATCAGATTTAAAAAGTGTGCTTATTACAAATACAAATAATAATCAATATTTACAAATTTTAGCTTAGTAATCAAATGGCACAATATTTGCTATAAAACGTCAGCATAACCAAGTGTTGTGTTAAATAAATAAACAAAAAAAACCGGCAGCTCATGCTCATGCTGGTATCTGTTTGCTCATTTTACACTTATGTTGTTTACTTTTTACACAAAAGTGACATTTGAATCAATCTTAACTAGGAAAATAAATACATATACGATATATGTATGTAAATATGTGTGGATTCTTAACCCTTTAGGCGACTTTATAATATAATAAAACAAATTTTTTTATACAAACTTTTCGTCGCAACGAATTTATATGGATCCTCCAATCAAAACTGGCGAATTAGTAGTAAAATTTCTTGTGTATATTTAGCAATATTCGTTGAGCTAAAAGTTAATTTTCTCTGATGCCATTGATGGTTTTCTCAGCCAGATTTATTTACCTCATGCTGAATAGACTTAAGTGGAAAAACGGGAGTGAACAACCGACCAACTAAACTAACTAGTTTCTATGGAAGAAAATATCTAACACCATGTAAAACAAAAAATTGCCAAAAAATCAACTAAATTTTTAAAATATTTGAGACTTCCCCTTTATGAGACTAGAATTTAATTTAATTGGCTACAAAGCTGCATACTCGGGAATCATATTCTTTCAAAGAATTTTTCGAATTCTACTATAAACTTGGAAACACTGGTTCAAAAAGTATTTGTGACAAAAAAAATTGGTTTTTATAAGAAATTAACAGCCGAATTTTAGTTCAAGTAGTTTGAATATTTTTGAAAATTTCGAAATACATATACGAGTATTAGAATAACCAAGTAGGCCATTTTGAGTGGCACTCACTGTAGTCCCATCATGATTCGTTACTCTACCAAAAATCTTCTACCACCAAGGTGAAGACACCTTCATAAAGATGGAGTACGAATACATAGTTCAGTTTCTATAGGGAATTCCATACCGCCTTCTCCAAGGCCTTCCATTTGTTTTCCGTGAGTATACGTATGTACATGGATATCGTTTAGCTCCATGTCCATTTTCAGACCCTAAACCCTTTTTTGAGGTATTACGCCTATAATATCAAGTTTGTATAGAAGATGCAACACGCCTTAATACTATCGTTTTTTTATTCATTTGTTTTTTCACTTATACATACGAATATTGACTTTACGGAAAACGTTCCCATCAAGATCTATTCTTTAAATTATTTTCCAAACCAAAATGTAGTTTTCTTGATAACAAATCATTGGATCGTGATGACAGGGGCCTATAAAAGTTTTTGACACAAATGCCGACGATGTGTCATTCCATAGGTTTTTTCGACGATTTATAGAGTGACTTTTTTAATGCCTGTGAAACAGGAACTAAATGCTCATTTCGCACCAATCTATCACGTCAACTTAATGTCATCAAACCACCCTCGTAGTTCCCCAAACGTTGTTTATCCATCACATTTCTAAATTTGTTTCTCCTCTGTCAATTATTCCACTTCTGATTTTTTTCACATTTCTTAATAGTAACATAATGTAGTAATTACTCATTTATGTATTTCATTTCATTGTAGAATTATGATCCATCTGCTCACTATATGGCTGAATCCGGCGATGGCTTCACTACAATGGCGATGCTGCATCACGAACCGCCACCATCATACGATGCCGTGGTTGCAATGCAAGAGCAACTTTATCAACAGCAACAATATCTACTACATCAGCAACAACAACAACAGCAGCAACAACAGCCACAAACACATTTACAACACAACTCCCCACCGCCAGGTTACCGATCCACGCTCGCAGTCAATGAAATAACAACACCAACGATATCAGCATCGGCAGCGGCCAGCACCATGGCTATGAACATGCTAAATACTGGCAGCAATAGCGATTTAAATGGCAGTTGTAACATTAGCATTAGCGGCAATAGCATCGGTGGCAATAGTTGCAACAACTTTTTTGCTTTCAATAAACCGATTGCGCTCAACAATCGATGCAATGTTAACAACAACGATGCGGCATTTTTAAATATGAAAAAAGCGCTGAATGCCCAATCATGTTGCTCGCTGCAACGCGCTGAAGTAGAGAATATGTGGAATGCAGCAGCTGCCGCAGTAGCAGTACGCGCCTCAAGAGCCACATCATCACCATGCGGGGCGTCTAGCGTAACAAGTGGCAACGTTGCCAGCAGCAGCAGCAGCAGCAACACCACCACTAACAACCGCAACCACATATCACCCATGCTACTGGCGCGCAAAACATTGCCACTTACATTACCTGCCAAATTCACTACGCAAGCAGGCGGTCGTCGTTATCTACCACATCATAGTACATACTATCGTCGCGGTTGCCCGCTTTGTGGTAAATTTCGTTACGATGGCGACGAGACACTCACAGTTTCGGCGGAGAGCTCTTTGGATGCACCCACCACCAGTGCAACAGTGACAGCTAACGCAATCAAGGCAGCAGCATCCAAGTGTGAGAATGTTGGTGATGCAAGCAACAACAATGTGTTGAGTTTGGATGACAGCTGTCCGAAGTTAACTAAAATGGATGAGGAGCAAAACGGCAATGTGATTACGACGCAAGAATATGAACACGTTGCAGGTGACGTTATAATGGCTAACGTTATCACGACAGAGCATTCTCAGACGGATGAGTTAGAAAAATGTGCGTGTGGTGTCAATATTTTGGAGTCTTCAGCAACAGTTATAATTGACAGTGATTGTAATGGAAACAACAACAACATGCATGTGCTATCGGCAAGCATGAATAATAATGTAAACGAGGAGCTAATGGGTTTAGGTGAGCGCAAATGCAATGCTGATTCGGCAATGATAGATCACAGCGCAAGTGGGGCAGCTATCACTGACGAGCTTAACGAAGTGCTAACAAGTCCCAACAGTGATGTTGCTACTGCTAGTGTGACAACGTCGTCTCCAAACGTGAATGTAAGCCCCACAGTTTTGCCCGCAGACACAATTTTGGATGAAATTAATGTCAACAGTGGCTTAATACGAGTTGATATGACCAAAATAATCGATCAAACTGGCCTACCCACCTACGAAGCAGCTGCCAAATTGGAGTCAAGTGGATATGTGTAATGCGAAACAAAATTATTTTACAGAAAGCCAAATGTGCTTTATTAGGCTAAGTTGAAAAGTGAGAAAAAGACACTGAAAGTGCATAACATTTACTCTCCAAAACGAAAACACTGTAGACATTTATAAAAACCACTGAATAAAGGCTTATGAGCAACAAAAGGATTTAAAAGAAATGATGATAGAACTGTTTGTAGCACTTGTAGTGTACATACATACTTACAGTCGCGTTGAATATAATAGCAGTGAAATTAAATTGAATATCGTTGGACGAAATAAGAAGTAGCTGGCTTTTTTTTATAATTTTCAATTAAAAAATCGAAAAATCCCTAACAGATTATATATGTACGCAGTATGTACGTATGTTAAAAGTATGTCAAAAATTTTCCATGAATTTCTAGAATTTTTAGAATTTTTATTGCGCAGGCTGTTCATAATTTTCCTCCATACAATACAAATTTTGTTCAGGATTTGTATGGAAGAAATCTCTCAGAACTTTGTGCAAACTTTGAAATTTCTTTTTGAGAATTCTGTTACACTTTCTTCGTATTTTGCCGAACGATATTCAATTAAATTGCACTACTATTATATTGAACACAGCTGTGCATATATCAAATTCAATAGGTAGCAAGACAGCTGTTAAAGATTCTTCGGATTTAAGAACCGGTGATGATACAGAAGTTCGAAAATACAATACAGTAGGGCCTATTTGTTTCTATTTGGATAATTTGGTTGAATTTGATAAGAAATTCTAGTTTCGATAGAAACATGAGAAAAATACTCATTACCACGAGTCCAACAAATCTTTCCCACGGCACTCAGGCTGATAAACACAATGTGCTCATACCAGAGCATTTCTATTCCTATTACGAGTTCGCCTACCTGGCAGACACTTTATTGATTTTATTTAATAGCCAATAAAGAAAACAATCAATAATAAACGGTTGCTATGTGTGACACTAAAAAAACTCAAGCACAACCCATAATTGCTGTTAGGCTTGACATATTTACACAAAACACCAGCAACAAAGTGCAAGGTGATCCAAATTTAGTCATTTGAATATAATGAGCTTCAAGCATGGCGGTAGTGAACAAGTGAATTTGTTGTTGTTTTAGTGCGACTCGTGATGATTATGATAGCAATAGCTTGGGTAGCAAGGCTTTGAATTTCGAAAGGTGTACAAGTGAGTGATAAGACAAAATTCACCACGATTCACGATTGCATCAAAATGACTTCACTTAAAGAAATGCCAAGGAACAGCCAAACCCACCACCCGTTTCATTTGAGTGTGGTTTCATGTGGTGGGTCCGAAATCCAGTTAGGGCAGACTAATGAGTTAGGTGATCTTTGAGGCACCACAGCAGGTTCTAAAAACAAAAAGATATGTTCAAAGGTTTCCAGAGAGACAGCAAGTCCAGAACTCTGAAGATTTGGTGAAGTTCTTTGCACGCCTTTCCTAAGACTAGACCTCACTGCCCCAAGTCCGTGTCAGTGAGGTTGTAGCGCTGAGTATACATAATGGGTACAGAAAGAACATTAAGCGGGAAATTGTACCAAATAACTGCAACGGATTATCGCTCTATCCATAATTTATTAACAAAAATTTCATGTTGAATTACATTAATAAACTGGCTTTCCTAGACGTTTGTTTATGGTGATACATACAGGTTGCGTCGTCAGAAGCTTGGTGTGTTTGCTATTGTTGTTGAAATTTGTTTCAGATATCAAATAGCTTTTGTTTGTTTACAAATAAACACAAGCAAAACAGAAAAAATTTCAAAAGTAAAAAGTTTTATTTTTAAATGGAGTGCCTCCAACCATGATCCAATAATACAGGTCGTGTCGATAGGCCAGCTGTTTTTTATTTTTTTCTCGAATTTTGACAATCAAAATATTTTTCAGTACGATTTTGACTATAAACCCACAAATTACAAAAACAAAATACATGGAAAATTTTTGTGTGTTTGTATGTTTGTCGAGCTGCTACGACCTGTTATGGTTGGATCATGCCTCCAACTTTTGTTTCTTACATATTTTTTGGACAATTTTACATAAAATTTCGAGAAAACTTTCAAAACAAATCCAAATTAAGTTTTTGCACGACTTTGAATGTTTGGAATCAAAATGGCTGTTGGCTTTGACAACAATTTGGCACCTGGAAATCAATAAAAAACAGAAAAAAGCAGAAAAAAAAATTTAACAGCTGTTCAATTGCTGTCACCTGTCTTACTCCACGATGAAGAAAAGATAGCTATTTTAATTATTTCTTTTTATTATTCATACTTTTCAGATTCAACAGTGAGCTCAAAATATATTCAAACAAAATTCTTCATTACAATATTTATTTAACCACTTGGTTCATGTTGTAGAAACGTTTTATCGATGATTCTCTCTTACCTGAAATTAGGAGGAAAAAAAGCATAACATTTTTATAAAAAAGACTGTTGTTGCGGTCGCACAGATTAATTGTGAAATGAGATTTTAATAAATTAAGATGCTGTAAGTTAGAAAGCTTTGTATTATGGTAATGGTTTTCTAGATCATATTTTTTAGATCATGTATTTTTCTTACCAAAAGGTATTAAGTATGAGTAGGATAAATGAGTTTATTCACAAAAAGTGGAAGACTACACTATTTTAAAATATTTTTTTAAAAACTTTCTTAGTTTTTTTCAATAACGCCCACTTCAAATTTTGGTTAAGAGAACCTTTATCACAGAATATTAGATTATTGCTCATCATAGTACAGCAACTAATTTTTTGCGGATGTGACAGATTGTCCTGCTTTACGGCCAAACTATATATCTAAGGTTTACACAATTATATACATATGAATGTATAGGTCTATCCAAGCAGGAGTGGGGTGAATCAAAAAAAAATTTAAAAAAAATTCATTATAATATAGAAAAATCAGTTTGAAAAATACACCAACCCAAATGCCAAATATGTATTCACACTAGAGAACCGCAGTTATGTGAGTGACATGGGTTTGTATTTGCATTGCTCGTGTGATCGGCTCTCACTGTCAGTGCGACGAGTTGGTAGTGGACCAATGAAAAACAGGTATGCGCACTAGCGCTGCTGTTGTATAAGTAAACGTCTCATGCATTTTAGCTTTAGTTGTTGTTATTGTATTGATCGCTTGTTAGGATTCAGCGGCATCGGCTGAGTGCGCGAAGAGTTTTATGCTTGAATTTCAGCCAAGGCCGAACTCTAGTAATAATAAAGGCGCTCAGGGGTACACGGAATCTATTGGTTTTTTTTTATCAACGACATAATGACACGTGGGTGTTATTTCCGTGGGTGGTATTTCACTGTACTAGCTTGCGTTTTTTAAACAGTTTAAACGCTTTGCGTCACCTTGCACCACACAGTTTATTAAATCGATTGTGTTGCGTATTATCTCAGTCGAATAGAGTGTGAACTGACGATTTGAAAACGCAAAAACAAATATGAAAACATGCTTATATGCATACATATGTATATACATATGTACATACGAGTATGTAGCTACACAAGTGGCACGTGTTATTTGATTGTAACTGATTTGCGTGGCAGCTGTCACACTTGCACACAGCATGGGGCAACATGGGAAATGGATACCATGCAGCAGGGCATTGCGTGTCGACACTAAAGAGAGTATACATACATACATATGTATGTATGTACAAAGACCCCTGGTAGGGGTAGCGTAGCAGAAATCACAAATATAGCTTCTTTCATTTGCATGTGAAAATTAAAACACAAACCGGACTTTGCTTTACGCGCTTAAAAAACGAACTCAAAAAATCTTAAAAATAAAATAAAATAGAAAATGCATAAATTTCCATAAATTCAACTGCACGCGGTTGAAAATGACCTTTCTCTGCCATCGCTTAGGTCGTCCAGTTTCTTTATAGCAAATCTAATACGACGTCGTTTGCCAACGAAAATGAAAAAAAAGTATGTTAATATGTAGCTATTTATTTATTTGTAAACATACGTTTTAGTTAAATGTGCCAAGTGCAAAAATGAAACGAAGCCAAACAATCGGCTTAGCGGGAAATGTTGACTGCAGACAATTAAATCGACGTTGCAGCGACGCTAACACAGGTAATAACTATGTGCATAACCTTGAAATATAGGCCATGTGCGCATGATTGCCGTCATTTTGCAATAAGAACAAGAAGAAGGTGGCAACTTGCAACAAAGCGCACAACACATTTTTTTATTGCAAAACAAAAACAACAACAAAATAGTCTACACGCTCATGCTTGTACGGAATATAGTTTTAGTTATCCTCTCTAGGATAATAAGGCAATGTATAATGATGGCAGCATACAAAATAGCAAGCAAGTCAACACAGTTATACATACTACATATGTACATATGTAGATGCATGTTATAGTAGCCTTACTTATTATAGTATTACATGAAAATGAATGCAACATACTGACAGCTTAAGCATTTTTCTTTCATTTCTTAATACAATTTTTTTATTCTTTACCACCTCTACCTCTGGTAAAAAGGATGTGGTTTACGAGCAGCGGATACAATTGGCATAAAAAGAGTCAGTAAAAAAGTCGAGGCTCGTGTGGAGATGAAAATTGTATACCCAACAGCATGACAAAAGTGGGTAGGACCTCTAGATACAGTGACCGACATACATAAGTGTGCAAACAGTCGTTTTCTGCGATTTTCACAAATTTTAGATTATTTCTAATAAAACCTATATAAAAACAAGAATCTACTATACATATATAGTTTGTTTAAAAAGTGACTTATTCGCAAAAACTCAAAGAAATTTTATCAAAAATTTGAATTTTTTTCAAATAATTTTTTGGGTATGCCCATTGGAGTATTTCCATTAAATTAGTACAATAATAAGTTGATCTCAAACTCGAAACACAATTTTCTGATTTTTGGCAATTTTTTTGCAACGAGCTAAAGTGTTTTCTTTCTTATAAAAAAAAATTGCGTTCATAAATTTGTATGGAGGAAAAGACAAAAATCAATAGAATGTGTCTCGAACCTAATAATATCTTGTCGTACTAAAATTTAGTGGGCTACAAAACTGATACTCCAAAAATTCTTAAAATTCTGTGAAAAAAAACTCAAAATTTTGCTAAAATTTCTTTGACTTTTTGCGAATTTCGTGTACATTTTTAAGACCAAATATATAGCTCCTTTATAAAACTGATTTCTGAGTATGCAGTTTTGCTGCTTATTCTTCTAATAATTCTAGTCTCACAAAGTGGAAGTCTGAAAACTCGTAAAAATTGCATAAATTCTTGAAACTTTTTTTTTTTTTGTTTACAACACATCAAATCAATTTATGTTAGAGTTATGGCATTTTAAGTTCTGTGGAATAATCTAATTCAACATCTCTTTTCCTCCTGAACACACAGTCAAAATAAGTGTTATCCCAGCAAACCATCGGAGTCATAAATGAATCAGAATGGAGTCCTAAATGGGAGCATTCGCGATTTTATGAACTCATTTATGGTCCGAAATGAGTAATTTTCCCTTTTTCGATGTCCGATTGATTTATTTAAAATAAAATAAAAATCCTAAAAAATATTAAATTTTTTTCCGAAGTTGTTTTGTTGTATGCTTAACATAGCGCTCATAATTTCCATCAAATAAAGTCATGAAACGCCTTTTATGATTTAGGACTCTTTTCTGGTTCGTTTATGAGTCTCATAGTTAGCTGAGAAGACTCATACTTTTCGAATTCGAAGATGAAATAGGTAATATATTCATATAGCAACGAAATGCCATTTCGGAAAAATTTCGATCCTCAGAACCGACCTATTACGACAAACATTAGTAGATAGTATATAGGTAGGTTTTTTTCATAAATTTAATTATTTTAAGTTTAGCCAAACACAACTGGGTATAAAAATACAATATTTTTATTTACCCACCGTGGCGTATACACAACCTAAATTGTGCACAATATTTCGGTACAACGACACAGCGACAATTGTCACTCATACCACACGTACGACCACGATGACTGTTGAGGAGAAAACAAAATGAAATACAATGAACTACACGTAGAAGTGTATTTTGATGTGGCAGACGTGGTGCATACAAAATTATTAACATTGTTGTTGTTACAACTTGAATAATGCGGTTTAATGAAATATGCATAATGGGTCATTTTAGTGAGTTTCATACATAGAACCCATGCTCTTAGACTATGTATGGCGCTACTTATTACCGGTTGCAGTTGTGAAAAGGAAATGAGAAATTACACTGAAATATATTTTATACAATAACTGTGTATTCAAACGAGGGTATAGGCACCAGGTGGCGCTCGAATACTACTAAAACTAGGTTCTTCAAACTCTTTTTAGCCTAATTTTTGGTATTATTATATTCTATCCTTTTTTTTTTGAAAAATTAATTTTTCCTACGATTTAGTGGGACCTTAATGTGAAATCTGCTTAGTAAAAATTCCCAAGTGGCTTTGGGAGTTACGAAAAATATGCAGATCCCCCTAAACTGTAAAAAAAATTAATAGGTGCGGGGGTGTAACGCCAAATTATTAATTAATATTAAACCCTATAGGAATTATTAACGCAGTACAATAATTTAATAATTAATTTTCATTTTATTTGTATCTCAATTTGTTACTATTCTATTCATGCTCATTTGGTATATACATACATACATACATAAGTACATAGATAGTACATTCATAAGTACAAAATTTTCTAAATTTAATTTTCATTATTTCCCCTCCTACCTGCGCGTTAATAGCATTTTGTTCACACTACGCACTTAGCAAGTATTATGCGGAGACAAGTTTGGCACAAACAAAAATAAACACAACAACAACACAGAGTCAATTGTTCTACAATTTAGAATTTTTACAAGTTATAGACGTACACAACAACAAAAAGTGCTACCGCTTGCACCAATCAAAAATTAACATTGCTCTTTTTTTTTTTGGTAAATTGAATTGACCATTAAATGCAAAATATTTACACCACTACCAATTGTATGCGCACGTTAATTACAACTGAAACATTGACGAAACTGACACAAAGAAATAAGCAACAGCGCAAACATGCTACTAATGTGTGCCACCGAACACAGCCGCCAGCCGTCATCAACACACACGCCACCAATCTGAGTAAAAATGCATAATAAGAGGAAGAAATAAGGCAAAAACATAAGCAATGGAAAGTGAACGCGCTGAAACAGCTGATGCTCAGTTGCCCTTACAGCAGCCACTACTACCTGCCAATCGTTTAGTTCGATTAGCAGCCAGTGTACGCCGGTTCAAGGGGGGCCAAGTGGCAATCAAATTAGGTGAGCGGTGTTTATGCGCCTACTTTGAACTTATGTATACATACATACATACATACATACATACATACACCTACATATGTAGATTATTGGACGCATATCAGCGATGATGGCCAACACACCGGGCACAGCTTTTGTTAGCGCCAATAAATCCCTGTACGTACGAAGCGGCGCTTTGTCGGTATATGAAATAAACAGACTATAAATACAACAAAGGTTTAGAGTATGTGTGAGGGCGGGGAAGTAACTGCAAGCACTTGCGAGATAGTAGGCTTAAATCGTTATAAAGTACTGTGGGGCGCAAATACGTGCTTTTTGGTCATATATGTATAAATAAAAAAAACTAAAAAAACTGTACCAATTTATTGTAGTTGTCCAAAATACCAGTAACTTTGTTGTTTTCTCTCGAGTATTTTTCTTAAGAAATAAATCCGTGAATATAAAAAGAGCCGATTTCGCTAATAAAATAGAAAGATTTGTGAGTTTGAATTGAGATTTCCGTATAACAAACTCGTAATTCAAATCCACACTCACTTCATTAATTAGGAAATTAATAGTTTTAATTAATCAATAATGATTATTCGCTGATTAATTAATTAATCACGTTTAGTTTAATTGGCATATTAAATTAATTGATTAATCTTTAATTAATTAATTCAATAATTAAAATTGTCTAAAATATGGAATAAGTTTTAGCACGTGCTTAAAACGCCAGTAAATGGACTGCAAATTGAATATCGATGACAATGTGACTAAATCACTCGGCGATGATATTAGGGATTAAGAAAAGGGCCTTAAAAATTGTATCTTGTAAATGTATTAAACGAAATAAGTTTGAAACCTCATAATTACCGGCCCTTAATACTTGCTTTAGTACACTCTTCGTTTTGCCAATATATGAAATTGAATTCTGACTCTCTAATGAAGTCTCATAGCACATGGTAGTTTTACACATGCAAGCTCTGTCCTACATACTGCATCTACATACAAATATATCTAGGCAAACATATGTATATGCATAGTATGTACACATGTATGTATATATGTATGTACTGATGACAAAACTAGTACAATGCAAAAATAGCTAAATGCAATAACAAGAAACTTATTAATAAATTTCCGATTGAAAAATACATAACAGAAATTGTATGGAAAGGGCAATCAAAAGGGAAATGAACAGCGCATGGTACATAAAGCATACATAAATATGTACATACAACACAAAAGCACGCTTAAAACGTATTGTGTAGAAGAACAATTAATTTGTACTAATAATAGATTAGCACGTTGTAGCCAAATAGGTGAATGCGTGATAGACGGAGAGTATAGTTAAACGAGTAGTTATGCCAAACATTCAGTAAGCGATTAAGCGGAGCTTATACTCAGGACATTGATACAAGTTTGTAAATAATATTTATATAACTAGAATTCATGAAGTGACCTCTACCTATACAGAAAATTAATAGAACGGAATAACGAATTGCACTCCTTTAACCATTTCAAAATTTAAAACTAAACACTGAAACCGAAAGCTATTAAACCGGTTCATTTTTCAAAACCGAAACCGTAACCGTTATTTTGATATCAAAATCATCCCCGTGAATACGCCCCTGGTTCGCAAACTTTTGTTGGTTTTTTATTTTAAAACTGAAACCGGTACGAATCTTACACCGGAACTGTAACGCTATTTTAATCGGTTTCATAACTCGTTTAAAACTAAATTATTTTGCATGGTAGGTAGTCTTTTATCCAACATGGTAGGTAGTCTTTTATCCAACTCATTATATACCTGTCGTGTACATGAAATGGTACTGTATAAGTATTAGAAGAAGAAGAGATAGATAACCATTAAGTGTACCGAAATGATCAGGGCGATGAGCTGAGTTGATGTAGCCATTACCGTCTGTCCGTCTATCTGTTTGCACGCAAAATAGTCCCAAGTTTGTACCAATTGTAAGTAAGAATCTGACACTTAAAATAGTTATACGTATTCATGAAAGGTATAAAGCCTTGGGAACAGCCGAACACAGCCCTTTCCTTACATGTTTTTTTTTTTTTTAATATTTAATGTTGATTAGACAGCAAGAAACTAGATCTTATTTAGAGTGGCGAATTTGGTTGTTGCTGAGTTCAGTGAACTTAAATGTGAAAGTAAAGTGACTGGTAAAAAGTTAAATTTTTCGTCATAGTTGCTTCTTTTCGGCAAAAAGTTCTAATAATTATTTTCATCGCAATCTTTACGCAGCATTGACCCCGGGTTTCGGGAACAGCGAAATCGCTACAATGCACGTTCGACGTTATCAAGAAAATACAAAATTCCGTGAATTAAAATTTTCTTATTATTTTTAATTGTTATCAGACATGACTTATCACATATAGAAACAGAGCTACTGCATGAGCAATGAATTTTTTTTCTAAATTTCCCCCTGGTAACATTCGTTTTAAGTATTCAACATAAATTCTAACACGACTAACGTTATCAGCGATAGAATTGTCACTCGGTTCACACGTACTTAGGAATACATATGTACATATAGCCCTACGGGTTGGGGCTTAGAATATGCCCGCGGTAGGCATACCGGTCGTAAGAGGCGACCAATATGCACAAAGGTAATGATGTGCAACTCGATGGTTGATCTACGGATATGATGCCTCCCACCTCTCATTACCCATCTTCTCTTTCCTTTCGGAAGGAGGGATGACATGACCTAGAAGGTTGCACTGGTCATACCAAATCGCGCAAGGGAGTACCGGAGCGTACCGGATTCATATCCGGCCAAGGATTGTTATTTCGACAACACTCCCCAAAACCTTCGGGGAGTGATTTTGTTGTTAAAACAACAACAACAACAACAGCAACAACAACTGTCTGATAATTCCTTTAATCTCTCCGAACCTTCTGATCGTCCGACCCTAGTTTCATTTTATTCATGAGGATGTGTCAGCTGTCTTTCAAGGCCGTAGATTTTTGGTCTTGGCAGGTCAAAGACGTCATACCAAGCTGTCCACACACCTGATTTATAAATCTAATGTGTGCAGTTCAAAAGCGGATTATCTATCAAATTAAATTGATGGACGGATACGGCCAAGGTATGTCGCAGTCTAGAAGATAGCATTTGATGTAAATTTTCTGCCATGGAAAATTGCGATGCATTGCAACCAGGCGCTCTAAACTATTCCCAGCAAAGTCGGAAAGTTCATGCGAGAGTGGTAATCATTATAGCATCTATCTTTCTTACTGAAGTTTTCCTTAGAATTGTGTTTTGTGGATTGGTTTGTTTGGTTTTTTGACTACGCATCATTAAATTTATATCTCGGCACGTACAGGGAGGCCACTTTCAGCTAAAAAAAAAAATCAAAAGTTTATTTAAAAATCCACAAACAAAGTTTGTTCGGTCTCATTTCACCAGTTGCAAATTTATACAAAGATATATGTTTAAATGGAGATGCACCTTTCGCGGAGCACATATTAGTGTCATATTTAAATACAGAGAATCGGCGTAGTATGAAATTTTCCATGTCTTCAAGCCGCAATATAGCAATTCTTGCCCATATTTAAAAATGTATGGACATGTAAGAGATTTAAAGTGCAAATATTTCCAATATTTACCTTGGTGGAGTCAATTTGAGGCAATTAGAAAGCGTTTGGCATATCCTAAAAGTTTACAGTTGAAGGCACTCTCACTGCTGCTGGCAGTCGTCACCTCTTTCTCCTTCAGCTTTAACAATTAAAGCCACAAGCAAAAACAAAGGCGGTACATTAATTGGCACGAGTTGCAATATTTCGTCACTGGGTTGGATTGAACATTTTTTTATAGCGAAATGTGTGCAGAATGTAATTAATTGTCCGACTTTATAAGTTTTGATATGTAATTACATTGCTAGACACTCAAACTGATGCTGGAGCATACGATTTTATATTACAAATGCTAAAAAGCAATGCTAAAGGACTACCGATTTTCCGTACACCGGAGTAGACACTTCCACATAAAACCTATCAGTTGGGCTGCGAAAAACCCTTTTGCTTTTGATTATTTATCAACTGTGTATTAACTTTTTGTTCAGAGGCTATTGAAACTTTCTATACTTTGTTTAGTCTCACACGACATCAATTTTAAAAAATTACAAAATTTTATTAGACATCACTAGTAAATTTTAGTCACTAATCGAAACGCTTCGATCGAACAGCGACGGTTTGACATTTTGTTTTGGTGTGCTATTTTGGTTTTTGTTTTTACCCGTAGTGACAGTTTCTGTTGTTAATCAACGGTGCTACCATCTGTTTTTAGAAACAATATTGGAAATAGGGTGGAAAGTAATATATCAGTAGGGTAATTCACTGACTTATAACGATTGTAATATTCTCGATTGATGACCCCAATTTATATGACTCATGTTTTGATCGATACAGAGTAACCCCACTGGAGATTTTTTAATAATACGAAAATGGCGTATTCTCACCTTGTAAGAAACGATAGTTTAGTGAAATCTTAAAACCTATATTTTTTTTTTGTCTACAAAATCGTAATCTGCAATTTTTTTACCTAATCAATGTAAACCAAGTTTAGGGCCATTCATTGCAATAAAAATAGAAATCAAGTTATAATTATTATTCCTGAGTAAAAAAATTAAAATCACAAGATAATAATTATTTTTGAGGTAAATTGTTAAAATGTATAAAAATCGGCTAAGGAAAGTTATAAAAATTAAAAGATAATTAGGACTCATCATTGTGTAAAATCGAACATAATAATTATTTGCGATCAAAACTATTTAAATTGAGATATACATAATTATTATGGAAGATTTAAATAATTAAAATCAAAATGTAATAATTACTGCTAATCGAAAAGATAAAACTCTATAAATAATAATGACTCCTCAATCAAAAAAATTTTGTTTAAACCATGATATTTGAAAGCTGATTTTTATTATTTACCTCATAATGATTACCGGCTTTCAACATTTCAATTTATCTGCTTTTTTTTACACAACAAATAAATAAATCCACAGTTAAACTTAAGGGTATAAAATACACTATATAAACTATATATTTGGTATCATAAAGTACACGCTCTCACAAAATTGTAGTGCTGTGTCGATTGTCTTCATAATACAACTACACTTAACTGTGGGTTAATGGCTCTTTCTCCTGGTACTTATAAACATCGGATCAAAAAGTTAATATACCGTTATACATATGGTCATAAAATTATAAAATGCTTATAAAATGCTGTATTGGAAATTCACTACTCTAACCTTTCTTATCATTAAAACTAAGCACATAAGTTACAGAACTAATACCAATTCATACGTAACTATATTTTTATTGCTGGGTGTTTCAACCACTTTTGCCGCTTGGAATACGCCGGACGGCATAGCATGTTTGCTATACTAAAACCTCCCCAGAAAAGCTTGTTGATATGTACATAGATACTTATGGTGCTATTCCCAAGCTTGCTTCTCATCTACAAGCGAGGTGGTGAGAGCTGCAACGACTATTATAGGAACGGGTGGAATTGAGCTGTAACAATTGTCAGTAGTCACGATGCCAAGCTCCCTCAGAATAGGGCAGTTAGATATATTTTACTAAATAAATGTTATACGCGAACTTGCTTCATTAATAAAATTGTTTACATATATACATACATTCTAGTATAAGAGAGTCCGTGAATAGATCATTTCCTAAACTAAATGGTCTTATAAAAAAGTATAATTAAGTGATTCTAGAAATTCTGCCTATGGAAGTTGTAGGCTTTCCTTAATAATTTAAGAATAGGTAGATTCTTTCTCTATTACACAAACAAGAAGGGAAAATAAGTTTTTATAATATTTTTCCAGTCTCAAGCCTAGTTACCAAACCAACCCGGACTTGCAATAGCGACCAAAGCTTTTGCACTAAATTTTAAACTTTTAAAGTACCATACTGAAAAATTGTAAAAAATTACTTTGATTTGTTTTCCTTATTGTCACAGATTTATAGATCGACCCTAGTTATTTAACTTAAAAGCAATGCAATTGCACGCTGCTTTGATAAACTATAATTTAAGATATCGTTTGTTCGCTCCGGCAACTAGTATTCCAAACCGCAAATCTCTTAACATCATACGCATTGTACTGTTACATTCATTCTGTAGTTCAAAATCATTTGTATGAGGATATAGTCGTTAATCGCGTTCAATGTTGTGCAGCATTATAATCGTTGGGCTGGCGTTTATTGTCGCCTGGCTTTACAGACTCAATCGGGATTATTGTGTGATGGCATTTTTTGCGAAACGTTTGAAGACCGTAGACGGTACACCACTGGAGAAAATTGTACCCCAAGCAAAGCCCGAGACAATATTCGCTAACGTATTCGATTGTTTTGGTGCTGATAATGGTTTGTAATGAGATAAAACATTTTTACATACATACATACTTGAAAACAACCATAAACACAAACCGTGATTTTAAAATCGTCATTTCAAATTTAAAACTCCGTTTTAGACATAGAATGTATTTTAAGTTGATTATGACAGACATGAAATGATGTTTAAGTAGATAAACCTCTATTTTAATTTCACTAGGATTATTGGCCATTGATAGTGTGTTTTGCACGGTAAATGATTTTTCCTAAATTTTTAACCACTCGAACGGTTTTAGTAATTTTTTTGGACTATTCTCGGAAAGTGGACTATTTTAAACCAAAGACAGCTCTGCAGTAATTTAATCTAACAAGTTCCAATACTAACTGTGTATCTTTAAGCGTATATAATTTGTTTTAATTTTTTATATCTCTCACAGTCACGCTATTTAATAGCTGTCGCATCTCCGCTGAGAATTTACAAAAAAGCTATGTTGAATATGGTTTATTTATGACTTTTTACAACGTGATAACAGCGGAAGATGCAGAATTGTTGCTGAATGATAAGAATTTCATTACAAAGGGTATTGCATATTATTTTCTAGAGCCATTCCTACATACGGGCTTATTGACATCAGGAGGTAAATAAAAAATTTTATAACTACTAATGTAAATTTGAGTTTTTATAAAGATAACACAACACTAACAGAACTTAAACTTCACTCATTTTAGGAAAAAAATGGCATGCACGCAGAAAATTGCTAACTCCCGCGTTCCATTTTAATATACTGGGACAGTTTGAAGAGGTTTTCAAGTGAGTATATGTATAAACTGGTTGGTGCCTGAAAAGTTATGAGCTAGATATGTCGTAAAGGACAGTAGGGTCTAAGTACGGGAATTCGACCGACCAAAGCTTGTTATAATTTTTGTTGTTGTTTTTTCTTTTTTTAAAATTTGTCTCTAATTTCTTAATGGCATTGATCATACATTTTTCTTTGCAGAGAGGAAAGTCAAAAGTTCATTGACCAACTTGAAGACATAGATAATAGCTCAGTCACATTAAATGAAATAATTCCTAAATTCACACTCAACAGTGTGTGCGGTAAGTGGCTCGATGCTTAAACAACCGTTTCTTTAATATTTTGAATCTCAAAATGGGGGGCCGTATCTATAATACGAGTACAACTGTCTAAGTTCCGTGGCTCCGCAAAACTTATGCGGTGATGCCAAATAAGGTTGAATAACACCTATATATCTACGTCATTACTGGAGACCCCTCTCCCTTCCATTATAGATCAAACTACTACTCAATTTACGAAGAATATGGACATGATACAAGGACTTGATAGTAAGAAAAAAAGTCAGAGCAACATTACTATAGGCAATTGTAAAGTAATTTCCTACCCCTTTGGACAAAGATCAAGCTTTTACTGATAATACATAGACACCCCTTTCCATTTCCGATATAAGCAGGATGAGACTGGCATCAAATTGTTCTGTATGTCAATAGCATTTTCTTTACAGAGGCCGCTCTGGGTGTGAAATTAGATGAGCAAATGAATGATAGACAGTATCGCACCAGTTTCAAAATGATAGAAGAATCATTTATTGCACGCATTAGAAATCCGTTCTATATGATCGATAGTATATATAATCTATTTATGGCACCAAAGATGCAAAAACATTTGAAAACTGTACATGATTTCTCTAGTCACATCATTCACAAGCGACGGCAATTATTTGCAACAGAGTTGGAGGAAGATATAGCTGGAGATGAAACAGAACAAGAGTAAGTACGCCTTATCATATATGTATCTTAAAAACTGTAATTCTCATTAACCAGAATGTATATCCTACAACTGAAGGTTTTCAAAGAAGAAACGCTACGCCATGTTGGACACTCTATTGCAAGCCGAACGTGATGGGCTCATTGATCATGCAGGTATTTGCGAGGAAGTAGACACATTTATGTTTGAAGGTTTCGATACAACATCAATGGCGCTAATATTTTCCTTGATGAATCTATCGTTGCATCCAGAAATGCAAGAACGTTGCTATCAAGAGATACTCGAACAAGTCGAAGGTTAGTGTTGAAGTTTTAAAAATTGTTTATCATGTCGCCATTCGTTTCTCTTCCAGCAGATGATTTAACCAAACTAAATATCAATCAGCTTAATAATCTAAAATATTTAGAATGCTTTATTAAGGAAACATTACGTCTATATCCATCTGTGCCAGGTATAATGCGTAAAGCGTTACGTGACACCGCTCTTTCGAATAATGTGTTTATGCCAGCGGGAACTGAGATATCTATACACATTTTTGATATCCAACGAAATCCTAAGTACTACGAAAATCCGAATAGTTTTAACCCGGAACGTTTTACGCCCGAAAACTCTGCAGGCAGACATCCTTATGCTTTCATACCCTTTAGCGTGGGTCAGCGAAATTGTATTGGTAAGGTTATGTTGAATTTGATCTATTGGAGTTTTTTTTTTAACTTTTGTTCGCATTGTAGGTCAAAAGTTTGCTTTGCTGGAAATGAAAACGCTACTAATTTTCATGTTAAAGAAATTCAAAATTGTTTCTTTAATGAATCCCAAAGATTTAAAATTTGAAAGTGGTATTATTTTAAGAACACCAAATGCAGTAAAAGTTAGACTTGAAAAGAGAGGAAACTAAATGTATACTAAAGATAATGGGAAGAGAGTTTCCGAAAAGGATCACTTAAAAAATTTATTTTTGATCATTTGCTATTGAAAAAAACAAAGGTTTTACAAAGAGAATTAATGCAAATTTATTATCAGAATTAACGTCATTGACATTAATTCTCTTCGCAAAAATGTCACCCAAAATTTATATAAAGAAAAATTCTAAGTTTGTTTTTTTAATTATTGCAATTAGTGTTGTACCTGGACGATTATTTAACGGAAAATCGTAACCACCGGTAATGCAGTTCATGCAACCGCTACTCTAAAGTTTTTCGTGGTTAGCACCTATTTTGGTGGTTGACTGCAACCAAACTACCAAAAGGTCGCAAAAGTTTTCAAATTATTTATTTGCCAGTAAAAACAATTTTGTTACCACACTAGAATAAGGTCGTTAATAACCAATAACATTTATTAATCCACTTTCATTACACTTGATATGAAATTCAACAAACTTATTTTACAATCATAAAAATCACAGTCACCAACACTTTGGCCAATTTTCTCAGCTCGTTTGTAATGGACGCTTTCTGGTATTTCCTTATCAGCTGACATGCTGGGGCTAAATATAAATATTGAAACATAAGATATGAATAAATGAAATGTATGTAAATAAATACCTTAGAAAAATATGTATGAGCTCTGCAAAAACGCTATGACCTCGTTGAAAGCCTATTAAGCTCGCTTCACAAATTGCCTTAAGTATGCATTCAAAGCCTTTGTGGCCATAGCTGTAGAGAAAATTAATAATTAAATAATGTTAGAATCATGTATTGATTTGCTTAAATCCTACTTAATAAGTAGGTTTCCGGTCTGCATGACCCCTTTCCGTATCTGCCATTAGTGCCAACCGGGTCTGCATTCACGTCAATTTATTGGGTGGCAGTCAAACTAAGCTCCGGTTAGGTTTAACCGCCCTTGCCTGTATAAATTTTTTTTTCTTACCTATCCAATCGATCTGCTATATAGGAATACAAATTCCAACGTAATGTTGACTTTCTCGAGTTAGCTGCATACACGCCGATTGAGTCGTTGTATCTATTCCTATACTCGGGCCAGAATGGGTTCTCACGAAAATCTGTGGCATTATATGGCAGCCAGTACTGAGCTTTTAACACATGACCAATGGTGAGAGATTCATATTCAAGATCTGCTGGTATGCCAATACCACCAATGAACTGTGAAATAAATACAAATTTAAAACATACGAAATTATACCAATAACATGTGGACATGTCTCCCGGACAAAAATTCTGAAGAAACGTGCTTAAGTTGCTTACTTGATAACGTGTGGGTGCCTGCCGAGGAAATATTAGAAATCGCTTACTCCTCTGTAAGCCAGCACTGCGAATATTTTTTGCGATGGAGGCACTAAGTAAAATGGCCACAAAGAATAAGAAGTAGAACGAACAGCTCATTGTGATTACCTGAAGCCTACTAAAATAGCAAAATACAAATAAACCAGCATCAATTACCACTGTCTTCATTTCAGTTAAGCCAAGAATTTTCGGAATGCTACCACTTTAATTGTAGCTGCGTACGTATGTGTGACGGCTTGCAGAGGAATAGCAAATACGTTGGCAGACAAACGCAAGGCGTGAATGCTAATTACATTGTAATGACTTCACACCTTTCCACCAAACAACACCTCAACTCTATTATCTTCATATCATATATGGCTCTTATAACCTTCTCTGGATAAGTAAGTTTAGGTGAGTAGTTTTTAGTTTTTCAATTCTTAAATCTACATAGCTTCAGTCAAAGATTGTTTACAGCAATTAGCTTATGGGATGCAAATAAACTTGCTCTGTATGAACCTCAGTGTGGTGGTGTGAAAAATATCGACCATTGCAACCAAGATAGAAGACGTGTCCCGATTCTGTTGTTCAGTGTACCGTCTGAAATTTCCACCCTAACTATTCAAATATTGTACTGCTGCCCTTGTCGAATATTAAAATGAGGATCAAAACGAGCCCTAAGAACCGAAAATAGAGTGGTTCGGAGTTCAGAATTTGGTAGAATTGCTCTCGACTAATATCAAAAACACTAAATTTGTGAACCACATTTTATTTTGGCGAGTTAATTCGATTACAATTGGATTAACCCTAAAAAGCAATTTATTATCTAAAGAGCTGTGTTTGTTTTTGGAGAGCATGATTGCACGAAATAGAGTTATAAGAGGACTTAAAGTTATCTAATACTAAAATACATATTCACATATGTACATACATATACATAAGTGTGTATGTAAAAAAAAATTTTAATCACTTGCAAATTTTTTATGATCGAGAAAAAAAAAGAGAACTACTGCCACTAACCAATTCACATAATATTTACAATAACTGATCACAACAATTTAAAAAAAAAATGTTAATATTTTGTTTAGCGCCAAATGAAATGGGCAAGCCAGCCGCTCAATAATTCCGCTGCAAAATGCGACGTTTAGCTTGATCTTCTTCTGTTTTTAAGCTGCTCTTCTTTACATGTAATTGCCAAGCGTCGCTCAATTGGAAAATGTCCACCAATGTTTTAAATGAAACCGTCTTTTTAGGATTATATTGACGATGGGAATGAGTATACGTGTTGTTGTTGTGATGATATTGAGCATATTGTTGTTGATACTCTAATGGTTGTTCCTCCTCTACGTCGTTTTCCGGTTGTTGTGGTGCACTAACTTGCTCAACACGCTCTTGCTCATCATCCCCACCTTCTTGAATGCACATATCCGTTAAGGTTTCATTCTCCGTTATCGTTGTGCGCAAATCGTTTGTAAGATTCTCCTCTAATAAAGATTTCGTTTCCATTGATTGGTTATCTGGTTCCTCTTGTTGTTGTTGCTGTTGCTGTTGAATCTGTTGCTCCTTCTGCTCCAGCATTTGTTGTTGGTTTTGTGTTTTATCCTCCATAACGATGCTGCTTGGGTTTTGTATTTCCGAATTTTTTATAGATTTTATTTGTTTAAAATAAGATTAGAGTTCAAACAATACAAATTATAATTAAGTACATGAAAAGCGATTTTTTCAATTAAAAAAAATTATTTTCGATTTCAGTTGTAAAATGTTTGTAGATAATACAAAAAGAAAACTTACAAGTTTTTCTCCAAAGGTGTATTCCCAATGAACGAATTTCTGCCAAAAAGTGTCTTGAATATGGGTATTTCCCAGAAAGCAGTTCACCAAAAGTTTCACTTGTGGAAGCCTAAATTTTGTTGCATATGGTTATACCTACTTTACAATTGCTCAAAGATGTCGAAAAATTTCAGGAAGAGGTATCATAATCCCAATTCGTCGAATTGGTCGTAATCGAAAAAGGTGCAATGACAGGGCTATCCGTGTAGCTCTGGACTTGGAAAAGCTTTTGACTCAGTGGCTAGGAATAGGGAAAGGGAATGGAAGGACCCAGGAAGTTAGACCCATCAACATCTTTAGAACTATGTACATATCAGTACCAGCTGAGGAAAAGGCAGAAGGTGAGTAGGTATATAAAATTTGAGAAGTAGTTGTTAGAGGAAAATGAAAATGGTAACAAAAACTAACAGGATAAGGAGGTAGGGGCTCCAAGTGAGGAGGCAAGAGAGTACAATGGGTTAAATGTAGGCAAGTCAAACTGTAAGCAACCACATTTAAGATCTCATCATAGTGTTTTCTGTTCTCAGAACTACAGTAAGCTAAGCTTTAATGCCGAGCTGGTCAACAAGATTAAATAAAAGTACTTATATTCGTTACAAGTGTCTATTGGGATATATTTATTGCTACCGTATATTTCAATAAATATTATCGAGTTACATAATTTTTATTTCAACGTAAAGCTTTCACAAATATATGTATATATGCATGTAATCTTTTATGTCATAATTTTTAAATTTTATAGCGGTATTACCAAACTATAGATGCAATAAGGTAAATACTGAGTTTATGCTTTGACTTTGAAATTTGATGTGAATATTACATTATTTTTAGTTTTGTTTTTAATTTTTGGAGATAGTTGGTGATTAGTAAATATTATATATGTATGGGGACTCGTTTTTTGTTGAAACAATATTCATGTACGTATAAAAACATAAAAAATAAATTATTAGCTTGTATAGAATACTTTTCCCATTTGCGAAAATGGTCTCTTAAAATTAAGACTATTTCATACTACAAACATCTGAGTGTTTATATATGTAATTTAGCGGCGGTATAAAGGACTTGATGTATATTAAAACTAGTTTAAAGGCTATAACTTAAAAAGTGTTGCCATGATTCTTTAAACTTAAAATAATACAAAAATTAAAAAAACAAACATTACATTTCTTAAAATACCCTGACAAACAAGAAGTATTACACTTAATCATCAGGAGCTATTAAAATTTTATTTTATTATATCCGTATATTTCGGGACTGGTGATCAATTATTCCGTCGGATATTTGGGCTGTGATCTTGATAATTCATTTAATCAATGATCAAAAGATCAAAACTACTAGAAACATTATTTCCACTGAAGCTCTAGAATAACCCCTATCATAATGTGATTAGAATTAAAAAAAAATATATATTTTTTATAAAATACAGCAGTGATAGGCGTTTTCAAAAAATAAACAACTGACATATTAAAGTAGTATTCATTACAAAGGTAGTATTGAGTAGTAACAATAAGTGAAGAGTGATGAACAAACGCAAATCAATAATCCAGAAATGGAACCTTTGTTTCGAGACACATAAATAATACTGGTGCGGAAAAAACGAGTCCAAAACTAGTCCCCAATAATGCCTAAAGGGTATTGTACTCAATCCGACACCAACCCGAAATAATTTTGGAAATCGTATTGGAAATAGTCCCGAAAGAAACCGTTATACCAAAAATAGAAATAGTCTGAGATATAAGCGCGAAATTATGAAAAAATTATTCAGAAATAATCTTCAAATGTTCGCTAAAATATTTCCGAATAACTATGTTATTCATACGCATAACTTGTTAATTAAAATGTATTAGATTAATATTTTTGCCAAAAACGACAAACCCACCAATGTTGAATAATGAATAAAAATCAATACTGCCCCAATATTTTCACTAAAGGACACCACAATACTACTGACACACCAATTTATACAACTCAATCTAATTTCATTCATTGTTGGTTTATACTGGAAGTTGTGTTTGTTATTATCATGTTCATCACCGTCTTCATCGCTACTATTCTTCTCATCATTGTTATACTCGGCATCATTTTTCGAACTTTAATGTTATTATTTCTCATCTTTATGAAACTCATCCATACATAGTTTGCAACTCCATGAACCTTCAGGTGGTGTTATTAAAGGTGGTGACAAACAATACATGTGATAACCACGGTCACAATCATCGCAAAAAAGCAATTGATCGTCATTGTCTGATGTTCCACAAATGGAACAATATTTGCATTCAATACATTGCCAACGATAACGCTTAACAGATATAATCATATTTGGTGTAAATTGTAAGCAAGATGGATGTCCAGACCGACCGCAATCCGAACATGATACCAATTCTTCTGGCAAATTTGTTTTTTTATTCTCTCGTTGATCACCCAAACAGAAATCGCAATAGGTTGAAGGTGGCGCTACCTCCCGATCTGGGCGTAATTTACATTTTAAATCCTTCTTTATTCCACCAGTAGGGGGAACGGCGGTGGCAGCGACTACTGGTGCACTAGCAGTAGCAGATGCAGCTGTTGTGGTTGATGTCGTCCCAGTTGTTGCTGCAGTGACATTTGTAGCTGCGGCTGTACTTGTACAAGGTTGTCCACTTGTGGCGGCATCAGTTACATTGGCACCGCCAGCAACGGCACCACCTGAATTATTATCGCTCAATGTTTTATCAAAAGTAGTAGCTGTTGTCGGTGTACCAGGTGGTATTACAATAGCTGATTGAGAAGTTTCATCATTGGTACCAATAGGTGAAGCTGAATTTGAGTTGCTGGCTTCCATGGAAGAGGCTACAGCGCTAGCAGCCGCAGCAACGGCGGCAGCAGCGGCTGCAGCTGCAGCAGCGGTATTGGCATTGTTGCTGCTATTCGCTCCAGCACCACCGCCACGACGACGACCACCGCCGCCGCCACCTTCACCATCCGCATTATTACGTCGGCGACTACCTACAAGAGTAAATAAATAAAGTTTAAATTAATATATTGATTGTTTACTTGTATATTACCTGATTTACGTCCGCGTTTTGGTGTTCCATCTGTGGCTGCGGTACTCTTGCGTACAGAACGTGTACCACGTTTACGTTTACCACGACTACTATATGATTCATCGAAATCATTGTCCGATTCAAAGTCTTCCTCAAAGTCATCGACATGATGATAATGAGACATGTCAATGTCCTCATGGAACCAATCTTTCTCAGCATTGGCATGCGAGTCCTTGCTATCGTTATCGCCTGAGGCACTCATAGAATTGCCATCTGCAGCGACAATTGCTGAAAAAGAAAGTTATTTGTTAGAATAATATGCCCGAGGTAAGCATTACGGTCGTAAAAGGCGGCAAAAATGCACAAAGATAATGACGTGCAACTCGATGGTAGATCTACGGATATGATGTCATTACCCATTTTCTAGTATAAAATATTAGGCATTGAACCAAACCAATTTTGCATGCATACCTGCACTTTCTGCCGACGCACTGCCGGTCGATTGATGATAATGCGGCTCACGATACTGATAAGCTCTATAACTATGATGGTGATTTAGTAAGTACTGACGTTTTGGTTTACGCCATCGTGCCGATGGATAAGTATATATTTGTCCATCACGAAAACCAGGCATACGTTGCCTTTGTTTCATGAATAGAGCACAATGAGTCTGTGCGACACCAGTCTGGGGATCCAAAAACGGCATACGCAGACGGCGTTCAATACACAAACGAGTGTTGAAATTTTCACTGTTCTCTAAGATTTCTTTATAAGCAGAATCGTTCAAGAAGTTTTGTATTTTCTCAAAGTTATTGAGATTTCCAATTTCTATATCAGATGCCATTGCCCCTTTTATAAGGTGCACCTATTCAGTACTCTGTGATTCTTGATAAAAGTTGAATAAACTACTTTTATGTATGTATGTAAAAGTGTACAATCTGGCTGGCTGCTGGAACTGATTTCGAAGGTTATCTCCTTCAGCACCTTGAGAAGATCTAAATTAATCGAACCTCACAGGAACTGCAACACCTAATTTTCACACGGAATATAATTATGAAATGAGTAAGCGCACTATAAATTAGCTATTAAGTTTATAAATTGCACTACAAATTGGAATATACCACAAAGAAGAAAAAATGCAGGTGCGTCTGTAAAAGCGTATAAACAAAGAGATGGGAAGACAAGTTGCCACTTTGTTTTTATCGTTTTTACTGCAACTCTGCTCAACTTCAGAAAACAGAAATAAAACAATGCGAATGATTACAAGGTGGTATTATCCCATCAGCTGATAGCTACTTTTTTCACAAATTTTTACACTACACATTCAGCCGCAATACGATTTTGACATTAATCATGTAACGCATGTTTTTTTTTGAGGACAAATTGGCACAATTTATTTTCCCTGGTAGCACAGCCCCATGTATATACAAAAACAACTCTGCTACGACTGGTCTGTATCGCTGAGGAGCGATCTTGATCGTGATATACTATGTACGTATCTGGGTATTTGAATGGAACACATCTGTTGTGTAAAGCCGTGGAAGTGTTGTTATATTTAAAACAACACAAAATCACAATATATCGTCATATTACACTGATGATTTCGACCTTTCATGTTCAATTTGGCCCTTTTCTTAGCATGCTATCTGTATAAGTAAATTATTTAGCTTAACATCAGATCTGGCAGCACCCATTTTTATTTGTCATCTTTGTTTTATTTGGGCGTGGAAAAGTAAGAAAACAGTTTTGTTTTCTGGTTAAGGTTTTTATTAGTTTTATTAAATTTCTATTTCATAAAAGTACCTAAATATACATTAAATTCAATGGGTGCCAGTAACCGTACAACACGCATAGCTGTAGGAATTTCAACAGTGTCGTTTCTGTTGTTCCTAATTGCATTCGTCACACCTTACTGGCTGGTTACAGATGGACGAATAGCTAATCCACGCTTTACAAATCTGGGACTATGGGAAGTGTGCTTTCGACATTTTCAAGATATACATCGCTTTTATGATACCGTCTTCGATGGATGCATGTGGGTTTTCGAAGAGGAATATTACATTTTACATGATTTCCTCTTACCCAGTTTCTATGTGGCTGTACAAGCATTTGCGACACTTTGTTTTGTTATGTGCCTTATTGCACTGCCACTCACATTGGCTTTCTTGCGCACATCCCGCGACGATGACCGTTATGTGTTGCTGCTACTCACAATTGGCTCTTGCCAAGTGATTGCTTCCATATTCGGTTTTATTGCTGTTGTAATATTTGGTGCAAAGGGTGATTCACGAGATTGGATGCCTGGGTGGCAAAATAATGATATGGGCTGGTCATTCGCATTGGCTGTAGTTGGTGGTGTCATGCTTTTACCAGCTGGCATGTTATATATTGTAGAAGCTAGACGAGAACGTTATCGTCATTTGAATGAAATAAGTAATCGTGAAGTTGTAAGTGAATACAGTGGCACTGCGGATGATTATTATCAACAACAGGCCCAACAGTACTTCGCACCAGAGCCTTCCAGGCCAAGACGTCCACCACCTGGTCAGAGTACTTCAGCAGCAGCCGCAGCTGCAGCGGCTGCCCAACCAGTAGCAGGAGGCATACAAACAGACATTTAACTGAGAAAAGTATGATATACATTTATAAAAAGTCAAAAAAAATCTCGAAGAAAATCATTCCTTTTAACTAACTCCATTATCCGTCCTTTTTCGTGTTAGTTGGAAGAATTTACGCGTCTATGGTATTTTATATCTTGAATTTATAAGTGAACCACATAGATTAAGCAAGAAAGATTCCTTTTAACTAACTCCATTATCCGTCCTTTTTTGTGTTAGTTGAAAGTATTTACGCGTCTATGGTATTTTATATTTTAAATTTATAAGTGAACCACATAGATTAAGCAAGAAACATAAAGTTAATAAAACTTGTTGGCGTGAATAGCCTTGAATTTTAGAAACAGCTTCCAAATTCTATAGAAACATGCCAGTAACGAAGTTTGTTAATAAACGAAAAGTCCGATTTATAAGATTATATTTTACAGTTTTCTAGTACTCGTGCATATGCTACATGTTCTTTTTATTATGTAAAATTTTTACAGAATCTAATAAAGTTTTTACATACAAATTTATATCTACCAAAAATTATATATAGTTTTACTTCACATGATAGAATGTTTTATCTTATTCGAACCTACAATATGTGTTATGTACTAAGCTTTTATAAAACTGATTTTTTTAAACATTGTTTTACATAGTTCTGTACATTAGATAGTAGTAGCCTCGCAGAATTAAGCGACAGCGATATCAAATTATGCCTCTAGTTATGATATTGTATTATGATGTGGTAATGCATTGCGACAACATTGTATACAATTTAGGAATGGTTTGGATTCTGGCGCTGTCATACAAATCGTATTCGTTTAATTTCTTGTATGCCTCGTAAAGCTTGCATACAATGTAAACCTCGTAAGCCTGTATGAAAAATGACATATACGAGCTTTACCCAATTTACGAGGCATATAACCACGCCCAACAAAAATTTCCCTTAATGTTTTAAAAACTTATTTAAAGTATACTTGCTACTCTTTTAGTTTTAATTTATTTGAAAGTTGAATGAACTTTTCATAAGCTTCAAGATTAATAAATGCAGCCACTTAAGCAAATTGTGGCAGTGGTTAAGGTGCATTACAAGAAAAAAGTGCCAAATTGTTTTCTCTGAATTTTTGTTAACATTGGCATTTGCATGATTTATAACAGTTTTTATATAAAGTTTACTTTAACTTTCAAATGAACTAAAACTGCAAAAGGATAGGTATCGCTAACTGAAGCAGGTTTACTTTAAGTTAAAAACGAATTCCTTGAAAGACTTTTTGGTAGTGTCGTTGCGATAGATAGCCTTATGACTCGTGGTAGAGGCATTGCTTGGGCTCGGTTATCTAGTTAAAGGCGTTTTGTTTCTAAATAGAATTAAGTTTCTAACTGCTGTATACACCCTTTTTGAAATGCCTAGAATTACATATGCCAAAACTGTTTAAAATTCTTATTCTCACATTAATTGAATTTCAGAACAAATCCCATCATACACATTTTGCATGGTTTGATTATTACTTAAATCTATGTCTTGTGTGCATATGTGACCAAGAAACGACTAGAGGGATTTTTTAAAACTCGTTCGTCGCTTAAGTTGCCCCATTCGAGCTGTTACTTGTTTGCTTTTCACGTTGTTTACCCGTTGCATCAGCTTTTAGCCATTTTGCAGTTTGATGCTGTTCATCAACAACCGACTTCGACTTTTCCACAATCACAAATAGTTCACGTTTATTTGTATCTAATTGTGCACGCAGATATATCAGCAAAGCTGCCTCATCCCCAATGCATTCTGGTTCATGCAGTTTCGAATCTAAGTTATAATATTTTTCTTCAATCCGTCGTATTGCTATCCAGTGACGTTTCTGTAGTGGCAATGTTACGAATGCACATTTATAGTCTGAAGGCACGTTAAGTATGAAACCCACAATTGCATGCAAATTAATGCAGGACGGATCTCTAATTGTGAAAGTATATATATGTAATAAAAAACTTACATATATTATTATGAGACAACTTACTTGCGTTTATCAAACCATATAGCTTCACAATTACGTATTTGCAACGCTGTCATTATAACGTTTATATCATAGTTACCCCAACCCAAAGGCGAGCGATGTGGATTAATCCAAACATTAGGACTGAGGTCATTACATATTTGATCCAATTGTTCTTTGGTAAAAGCTGGTTCACCTAAAATGAAATTGTTTAAATATTTATACTTCTGAAAATGATTGCATTGCAAATATTTCGGGTTGCTTTTGGTTCCACCTTGGAATAGATTATTGAGCGTATGGAGTGCACACAGTTGGCGGGTTTGCTTTTCGTGATAGATATTTGTTGGCATTATTATAGACTAGTTCCAGTTTTGTGTAAATATTAATATGCTCCTGGCATTGAAGGTGTTGATTTTATTTCAGACGCGTAATTTTTTTTTAATTCCTTATTCTTATCGTTTTAGTTTTGATCTTTGTTATTGTCCCCGTTTAGTGCTGATTTTTAGCCATTGTTGTTTTTATACTATTTATTGTGAATTCTTCTATGAAACGAAGAGGAAAACTGAATAAGACAATAGGGGGATTCATCAAATCTTATAAAGCGTGTAAACGTATAAATTTAGCAAGTGTGAAAATGAACTGTCAAAATTTGTATGGAACGTAGTTTACACAAATTTGATAAACTTACGCGCCGATTTTGGTGTGTAAAAGAGTGTGTAAATTTATCCAATGCAATGACGGCGTTCGACATGTAATTTTTTAAATGCATTCAATGCATACTGGACAAAAATAGAAGAATATGCTGAAAATGGGTCCAAAATAACTTTTAATGAGAATTTCCAAATAAAAAGTTTTTGCTTGATATCGAATTTATTTAGGGCGTTCATCTAACTGAGGTGATAAATGTATAAACTTACGCGTTTGGTAAACTTATAATGGTTGATGAATCCCCTTAATATAACAAGTTATTTATACCGTTCCAATGAGATATTCAGCGACTCAGTTGCATGAGAAGATTTTAATTAAATTAAAAGAATCTTTTTATTTGATTTACTTACGAATGTACATAACTGTAATTTTAGAAAAACCTTTAAAATGTTAGTATTTTGGTAATTTATTTCTTTTAGCTTTGGTTACTTCTATTTTGCTCTGGCAACACTGATGCCATTGCCCCATTACACTGAAATTCCTCAAAGCTTAATAAATACAAAATCCGCTGAAACCTCTTCAAGATAAACTGTCAAATTTTGACAGGCCTTTGTCTCGTAGAAACTGTCATGTGATTAATAATTTTTCACCTGACTGACATTTTTCTTCGCGAATTTCTTCAGGAATTGAACAACTTGGACAAGTTTTGGGAATTGCCTGTGTGGAAAATCATTGGAATTTAAGAAGAAAAATCATTCCTACTTCTTTTAATACGAAACCAACATTATAAAGAGTAGCAAAAATGAAAATCTGTGGGCCGAAATTGTCACTCTGCGGTTTGATCATCTCCGTTTGGGGCATCATACAATTGGTGAGTAGGATATAATATTAGTTTGATTCGTTTTACCTGCTTGCCAAATAATTTTCATTACAATCGAGTTAAGGGTAATTCTTTACGACCGTACGTAAAGAATTACCGAGGTAAGATATACATACATAACAGTCTATAATGTATTCTAATTACTAAGATTTATTTAAAATCTGTTTGAATTGATTTCTCACTGCTATTCTAGGTGCTCATGGGAATTTTCTTCTTTATACACAGCGTTGCGCTGATTGAGGATCTGCCTATATCGGAAGAATATCATTCGATGGATGAGTTTTACAATGCAGCAAATGCTGCATATAATCAGGTACACCATAGAACAAATTAAAAATCCATAAAGTTGTTTTAGAGAAGCCATGACCATGAACTGCTGAAATGGAGCCTTAATGGTAACTGGTGACCATGGTCAGTACATTTTCGTCGATGACCAAAGCCAATATAAGTTAAAAGAACACATACATACAAAAATTAGCGAAGATATAATGATCTTTGAAAGTTCCTGGAAGCGCGCCACGACAAAAACACATCTCGGGAGCTATTTGGTATGACTGATTCGAGTACATGGACACAACAGTTCATAAAAGATTGGCTGCTCTCACAACTACTTTAAATTTTTAATACAACTTGAATTCAGAACTCTTAAACTATAATCTTTTCCAGAACGCCTACAATTGTTGGATTGCAGCATGCATTTATGTGCTTACACTTTTATTGTCAGCCCAACAATTTTATGTGAACAGTCGAACAACTGCCAATTAATTAATTGCATAAGTACATCAGTTCATGAAACACCGAGAACAAGTGCATCAAGAGCCCAAATTTTTTCAAACACATGTACAAGTTCGTTGACGTTAATCTGGATTAAATTCATCAATAATCGATCATCTATTGTATATGCGTGTGGATGTTCAATGTGCAACTAGCAGAAGATATTCATATTTCTAACTATGGTACAAACAAAAATGTATCTGGTTTGGGACAGTAGCACCGACGCAATGCCATAATATTACATACAACATCTATCCTCAAATTATGCCCTTATTGTTGATTTTTTTTATCTTTGCAAATCTATCAACGCACTAATATATTGTGTAAAATGTGTCACTAATAATTATGTATGGATTAAAATTATCTAACTATTAGCGCAAAGAAAATACTTTATCAATATTCTACAAATGCTGTCTTATCTACATACCTGCACCGTAAAATTAGCGGGCGTGTTCGCAGAATGCAACGAAGTGCAATAATTTAAGAAGTGCCCAAGCTACGCACTTCATACCTTTATATCTCCCTTAATTCAGGAAATTTTGAGCTTTTTTTTGCAGTTCTTTGGATACCTTGGCTAGCATATGGAAGGCTTATATAAAGATACTAATATCGAAACACACATTCCATTATCGTCCGAAAATACCCAAACCACATACATACATAAGTTTCCTTCGTATTTTAATTTCGCTGAATTTCTGTTACATATTTTGAGTGATTTAAAGTATTTTCGTTTATTTATTTTTATTTGTATGTGAAAGTTATTTTGCAGGATACAACTTTTGAACTTTCAAACTTGCAAAATTGTACACAAAATTATTGATCGTTTAACTTTTCTTTGAAATTGTAAAAAATAAGGAAATGCCAAATGAAAAATTTGCGCTACTTAAAAACTATTTCCTTTACAAGTTTGCAACATGATGTTTATAAAATAAAATGAAATATAAAAACTACTATTAAACAAATATCAATAATTTCTAAATATTAATGTCAGTGTACATATATAAAATCAGTTGCGAGCGATATCATAAGTACTATGTAACATTGAAATAAAAAAAGGTAATTCTAAATGACAGCACGTGACTGCTGAAATACGTCCAAAAATGTTCAGATATGCATCAAATGCTTTGTTTTGACCCCTGTAATCCGAAATGGGAGATTCGATTTTATATTCCTGTCAGAGATATTTGCAATCAAAGTTGAAACTTTTCCGTAATTTTCTTGTGGTTGTTGTAATCACACATTTTGGGTGTTCCGAAATGTACAAAAGTGCGTTTTGCCCAATTTTCATTGAAAGAAAATATTTATTTTCCGCTTTCGAATGAATGATACCAAATACCCGACATTTTTGGACGTTTTTTTAGCAGTTATGTGCTGTCATCAAGAATTATCATTAAAATAATTATACCGCTAGAGTTGCCCAAAATGTTGTAAAACCTCTTCAAAATGTAAACTTCAGTTAAAATGTGTATATTAAATTATATAATAAAATTTACGTAATAAAGTGTTCTAAAGAAATTATTAAACTGACAAAGCCATATCATATTTTAAAGACATATGTATGTACAGTCGAACTCCCATAACTCGAACTTCTATAACTCGAATTTTCTATAACTCGAACGAAAATGGTTGGCAAGTAGCATTAAGAAAGAATTTGCATACAAATTTTGTTCCATAACTCGAAGTTCTCCATAACTCGAAAGAAAATCCATACACATTCCATATAAAGCATTTCTATAACTCGAAGTAACGCATATTTGACTTGAATTTCGCTTCACAATTCGGGGAAATGAATTTTTGTACATGAAATGCTTTCTTTGGAAGTTTGCTTTGTAGTTCGGGGAATTCCTTTTTGTACATCGAATGTACGAATCATGGCTAAAATCAAACGATATAACAACCAATGCCAGTCCTCAAGATTATTTTGAAGTAGATAGCGAGCTTTGCACAAGTGGCTTCCCTACAGAAAATGACATTGTGGAGCAATACTGCCCTGAATTGGAGGATGCAAACGTAGACGTAGCAGGAATCGAGAGTGATGAAGAGTCTTCGGAGGAAGAAATTGATGTAGAAAACTCTTTTCGAACATTGAGTTTATATTTGACAACCAATGACACTACTACTGATGAACACTACAAGGCCTTAAGCACATTGGAGTCCTTTTTTGCCGAAACCAAAAAAAAGTTAACTTTCAGTCATTAATTTAAGAATATTTCCCTGCATTGTAACTTTCTTTAATAGTTTTTTGTAACACAATGCTTTAAAATAAAAATTGCCATTCAAATGTAGTTTAAAAATACAAACATGTATGAAATTGACTTTTTTTTACTAAAAATTAAAGAATTCTATAATTCGAAGTCTCCGTAACTCGAACTTTTTTGTGGGATTTAGGCGATTCGAGTTATGGAAGTTCGACTGTATATGATTTTTTGTATATGCATTTGCATTCTTATAAATAGTAAAGAGCATAGATAAATAAGAGGGATCAGTTTGCTACTTAATTTTTGGCTGGAACGTTTTGGTGTTCCTCTAGAAGATCCACGACAGGTTCTCACCACATATTTTGAAGCCTGCCCGCAAATCAAAAAGTTTGAATATTTCTTTTTCTTTCGTCTTCCTAACGCGATTCTGATACCCCTTGCTAATTTTTATGGGGGCCTAGTGCGTGATCGCAATCAACAGTTCAAAATGCTTCTGATTTGTCAAGCCTTGATGATTATTATGGAAATTTTCAAATAACTCAATAAAAAATGCGTAGAAATAACAACAATAACAATTTCATTCATAAATCCATTCTCGCCCCCAAATCAATAAAATTCCATCGTCAGACTCCGACAGCTTGATTTTATACCGGCGCCTTAATTCGTTCTACCAGGCACGCAGAAAAAATGCGTGCGCGGATGCTACAAAATACATACATGTATAGAGATATGTATGTCAAGCGGCATTCACCTGTATTGATTCGTCTAAAGTCCATTTGTGCACATTAGAGTGCCTTTACTTTCATACAAAAAGAAATTAATACATACATATTTTCATTTATGAGAAGAATAAAACGAAATGTATTTAACTTTTTTTTTAAATAATTTCAATGTCAATTCATAATTTATTTCAATTTTGCGACTAATTGATTTGGGCTAAAACTTTTATGGAATGATTATTATTATTATTACATACAGAAAAATCAGGTCATAGCATCCTTATAATTCCTATATTGAAAAATAAAGCCACTCTAGTGTGCATATACATACATAGGTAGAAGAAGTTCGTGTGAATTTGAGATTACTGCTCAATTGTAGCAAATAGAAATTTTTGTCAAATAGCATCCGCGCACGCATTTTTTCTGCGTGCCTGGTACCTAGAACGAATTTATGCGCCGGTATAAAATCAAGCTGTCGGAGTCTGACGATTGAATTTTATTGATTTGGGGGCTAGAATGGATTTATGAATGAAATTGTTATTGTTGTTATTTCGACGCATTTTTTAGTGAGTTATTTGAAATTTTCCATAATAATCATCAAGGCTTGACAAATCAGAGGCATTTTGAACTGCTGATTGCGATCACGCACTAGGCCCCCATAAAAATTAGCAAGGGGTATCAGAATCGCGTTAGAAAGACGAAAGAAAAAGAAAAATTCAAACTTTTTGATTTGCGGACAGGCTTCAAAATATGTGGTGGGAACCTGTCGTGGATCTTCCAGAGGAACACCAAAACGTTCCAACCAAAGATTGAGTGGCAAACTGCTCCCTCTTATTAATCTATGCTCTTTGGGGGCGCGAAATTTTTTTTGTTTTGCACGTTGGGGCATTAACTTCCATAAGTCAAACCTTGCTTCTTCAACGTTATGCATATTGATGATATCTGTCCATGTGTTTGGCACTGCCATAGCTGTGGTCAAGTGTTGGGGACAGCAGAGATTAACCTCACATAACTCCAATCAGTTTCCAGTATTCTGTCGTTAATATTTGCAAAGAGATGCAGTACGAAAAATCCCCTCCCAAACGTGTTTCCAAGTCATCGTTGGTAAATAAAAGTTTTCCCGAATGTTTGTTTTCAGGTTGATGGCGAGAACAGAAGGACTTGAATGGAAGAAGTTAGAAAGTCGAGCTTGGGCGGAGCGGGGAGATATTATGGCATCCCAAGCAGTGCACGGATAACTACATATTTTAATATTCCATATTTAGAGCTGTAAAAAGTGAAGCTAGTAGCTAGGGCATATCACATTAATATACGGCGAAGGACTATCATTTTTTGTCATCTCAATTAAAAACTATGAATTCTGTATCGTTAAATAATAAATTTTTAATTTTCGTTTTTTATTATGTATGTATTTCAATTTTAGAAGTCTTAAATTAATAACATTTTTTTCAACACTTCTATTAACTTATTTCTGATTTAACTTAATATGTATGTATGTAAATGATGTGATAACTTTTAAATGATTAGTCAAATAAAAATGTATTTTTGCAACTAACAGCTGTATTTCTTTCAGTGTACTAAATTAAAATATACATATATGTATATATATTATTAGAACATATGCACTAAGACTAGATATAGAAAACAACTTTTTTTCACTTGCGTAACAATACAGTAACCTGCAAAAAAAAATGTACAATGCGCATTTTGAAACTAACATGAAAATACGGCTATTCTCTTTTTTTTCTCCAAAATAATTCAAAATAATAAAATACTTGCTGATATCTTAAAATATGTCTAGATTTTAACTTAATTACATAAGTACTAGCATTAATATTATGATTACTTTTTTAGACATTTTTGAAGCTGCTGCTGTAAATTTGATTTGTAATTAGTTTTTTTTTTATTTTAAATATGATTTTCTATGCTTTTTGAATATTAAATATATATGTATGTATATATTTTTTTGAGTCTCAAAGGGGTTTTGGTTTTATCAATAGCGAAAAGATTTGTAGCAAAGTGTTTTTTGAAGAGTTTTTGTTTTTGGTTTAATATCATTTGATTTCCTGTTTATGTTAAATCTTATTTATAGATATTTGTATAGTTTTAAATATTATTATATTTTAATAGTTTTAAATATTTGCAAAAAATTTTTAGAAAAAAGAAGGCCCACACTTGCTTCATGTCTGCAATTTCGTCTCTCCTTTACATGCTTACTCCACATATTTTGTTAAATTTATTCGTTCCTGATTGCGGCTCGAGCTTCGAGAAGATTTTCGATTGAGCGGTTCCAAATATGCCGCTGGTGTCCAACCCTCTGTATTGGCTTCTGTGGTTTATAATTTAGAAGAAAAATATTGCATTAGTATTAGTGGCTTGAAAGTATAATCTGAGTAGTGAATATGTATGTGTGTATTTGAATATAGTTTATAGTGCTAATTATAATTTTTTTGTAAGTGATAAGCTTATATACAGCTCTATATATGTACATACATAATTATAATAATTAAAGCAAATGTTTATACAATTTACATATATCTACATACATACAGACGTATTTACATATGCAATGAAATTACCTAAATCACGCACAAACCACCATCCAGCACATCCAACTTTTAACAATTCAACTGTACCACCTTCACGCATCGAGACCTCCGAATGACCCATCGCCGTATAATCGGCAAGGGCAACAAATTTACTGCCCTAAAAGCATAGAATTAACTACTTTGAAAACTGTTATATAGCATACTTTCATTCACTTAAATATTAATACGCAAATTCATAAAACAATAAATCGGTTTATTAAGTTTGCAACTGCTTGAAGTTTGTTTGAAATGTACCCTACAGCTGATCATCATTTGTCATTTAAACGGAAGTACTGTATGGTCGTTAGGGCGTAGAAATAAAAAGGCCATCAGATTTGTGACAACAATATGAAAAATCTGATGCATCAATCAGCAGCGTCTTGTAGGGTAGTTTTTTTTAATACGTTATAAACCGTTTTTATTTTGTTTTTTATAAATTTGAGGTTAGGTATAAAGCCGTGTTTGTTTTTACTTCTTTTGTTGCATTAGCAAAAAGCGCTTCTGCAATATGTTTTAAGCAAGCTAAATATGTATATATGTATAAAACATGTAAGGTGCCGCAAGTCAAAATATCTAATGTAGAACTCTAGACAAAAATTGGCAATAGTTATTTGCTCTTCAAGCATACATTTGTGGTTATTTCATAATAAACAGCTATCCTTTTTAAGCGCATGATTTAGTAATATAAGCAAAATAATTTTTTTTTACAAAACGTTCTTTAATTCTTCAACAATAAAAACACGAAAATCAACAGAAACAAAGTGAAATTACAAGAAAAAAAAACTAACAAAAAAAAAAAACATCACAAGAAATATTTAAAACAAATTTATGCATGATCAAGAATGTTTGTTTTGTGGTTGTTTGCATGTGAAAGCTGGTGGTGGTGCTTGGGTGGCTGCGTGTGGATGTGTGCTTGAATGTGTTAAGGATGTTAGTTAAGCTAATTAAGATTAGATGGTATGTATATGGGAAGGGATGGATTTAATGATAAACCCATTGTTATTGTATTGTATATACGTTTTTTTTGTTCATGCTTTTATTTGAAAACTAAAGAACAATGACGAATATCTAATTAAAGACAAAAATGTTTGATAGTTTTTGATTTTTCTTAACTTTTTTGATAATCATAAATCTTTTTTGTAATCAATCATTACTACACTCTCCCAAAAAAGAACCAATCAAGCCGGTAATCACTGCGATTAGTAATGTTTACTTGACCGGTCATCAACTCGTAGTAGGTATAACAAAGTAAAAATAACGATATCATTTCAAACAAGTAAGAGAAGGACTGTATTCGACTGTTCCGAAAGCTTCATACCTTTAATAAATACCCACAACTTGTTTAAGTGCCCACTCCTTACTTACAATTAGTATAAACTCTTCAAAAATGTTAATTCAAAGTTACATAGCCTTAATCGCATTTATCGGAGCAATCGATTGTATGGGAGCTATATATTATGTAGATCCCATATGGCTGATTTTCACTACACATATTAAATAAAAATATACGAATATTAAGTACCAAACCTACAAAAAATTTACGTCCCTGTCTAATTAATTGCATGAGTTACATATAGGTCAAAATCCGTTTATCAGAACTATCGATTGTATGGCAGCTCCGCGTTGTATTGGTCCGATCTAGCTGGTTCCGACAAATGATTAAAGCTTTACAAAATGGCGGCCCTATACAAAATTTCAACGGGATATCTGTAAAACTAAGGGACTAGTTTGCGTTCAAACAGACAGACGGCTGGACGGACAGATTGATATGGCTAAATCGACTAAACTCATCGACCTTACATAAATGAAAAAAACTAAAATTAAAATGTCCGTTCGATTATTACCAACGATATTTCAAAATAATAATGTATGTAATCAATTAATTGATCATGTTTTATGTATGTATGTATAAATATGTCTATAAGTACATATATTAAAATTTACTAGTGCACTGTGTAGTCGATTAGTTTATAAACTTGTTTATTTTTGATCTACAAATATTCTAGTAGAACTACTTTTTAATGAGAAACTTTGGCATATTACAATTATATGAAACTTTTACTGTAAATATTTTTTTAATTCGTGGAAAATAGTGAGTTGCGTCTTTAAATGTGAGTTCGAAAAGATTTCATTTTGATTTCGCTTTCATCATGAATAAAACATTTAGGTAAGGTGTAGCAGCCTTGGATTCGGGATGTGTAGGTTTATTGATTTACTTATGCTGTGGCAGTTTGCAGAAATATTTTGTGAAATATACCTACATATACATACATATGTATGTATGTATGTATATACTCATATATATTATGTGTGGTAATTAAAATGCGCTTTGCTATTTGTATAATTGATAAAATTCGTATTTCATTATTGGTCCTATTGCAGCAACTTATGTATGTGTTTGGTTTGTTTGTAAAAAAAAAACAAAAAAAAAAAAAAATAACAACACACCCTAATTGTGTTTTTAATAAACTCGCTATAACTTAACATAACAAATATGTATTTATTCATTCAGTTGACTTTAAAATAAAACTTACGCAATATTGAATTGACAGACAGCTTCCATTTATTAAACGTTTACATGTAGAATTATATGACGGAACGCAACGATTGTTCGTTAAATTACTTGTTTAATGCATAATGAATATGACGATATACATATGAACATACGAGTGACGAACGAATGATGACGATGTACGCGCATAACGATGAACAATACGATCGGTGGGATGTTGTCACGCAAGCAAATGAGAGACAGAATTAATGAGAAAGCGAGATGAAGAGCGAGACAGAAGGTATTCATTGAAGACGCTTGTACTTTGAGCAGGATGTCTATATGTATGAGAAGAAACACATTTGCACATATACACATACATATACATACATATGTATGAAACTAGTAAATTACACAAAAATGTGTGAAAGAGACAAAACAGTTATACAGAGGTATTTGAGTGAGTGAAAGAGGTTATGTGCAAGCAAAAGGTGAGGGATTGTGTACAAGAAATGAAAGAAACTGAAAGCACTGAAGAACTGAAGGAAGCGGGGAAGTGTGAAAAAATTGTATTGCATAGTGTGCTTTGTGAAGGGCGGGAGGACACTTTTAGACTGCTTGCAGGACGTTTAACGCGCATATGCCATTTGTGCCGATTTGCAACAATTTCGAACTTTTTGTATTTTCTAATTGTTACAATATTTTGGATTGTTTATTGAAGGGAATTTTTATAGTTTGTTCATAAGCATTGCCTATATAAGGGCTAGTTTTATTTTTGAAATGGAACAACTAAAATTTGGTGCATTTTTAGCGATTTTGTTGTAATGATGCGTGCATTGCTTCGGGTTTCTGGACTATTTAATGAATGCCAGGCGATTGTTTATGAAGCGTTATTATTATTTTAGTAAATAGCTTTTTACTTTTAGTTCAGTTTACACATTTTGTACATTTACTTATGTATGTATGTATATACATACATTACTTTTGTTAGCGATACACTTTTTTTGTAATATGTAATTGGATATATGCAATTGCATATATGTATATCTAGCTTAGCGATTTACTTGCTTGCAGAGGATTTAGCTCTATTGCACTATATTTACTATAACTATGCATTCTTTGTCCTTACATGCCCATTTTGAAGAGTCGATTTACCCTTTATGCTTCTCCTAAATATTATTTGTACTATCAATTAAGCGACATTACTCATTTACATAGGTATTTTTTTTAACTTTTTGTTCATTTCGTAACTTTTATATTTGTTGTTTCGTTGAATATTGCTTTATTCTATGCAATTTGTTTTTATAACGTTGTTCAACTCCTCAATGCTCAACGGAGACATAAAATTTTGAATTGGATTTGCTGTTACGTGGATAAGAGCCACCACCATTATTACTGTCGCCGTTGTAGCTCCATTGTGTCAGGAAATTCATGAAACGCTGTTAAATTTAAAATTTTTTGTTTTTTGTTTTGAATTTGTTGGTATTATGGCCATGTTTCGCATTATTAGTTATGAAGATGTATTTTTAAAAGTTGTTATGAGTCGATTTTATTAATTTTTTAAAAATTTTGCAATATTAAATATTTATGAAATTTTAATTTTGTTGGAATAATATTTTTTCGATAAATTTTTTAATTTATTGTTATTTTAATAATTTCAAAAATTAAAAAATTTAAATGTTGTAAATAATTTGTTAAGTTTAAGCACAATTTTTGATGGCGATCATTTGTTGTTTTTAAATTTATTGTTTTAAGTTTTTCGTATAATTTTTATTCGGTATTTTTTGGAACTCGAAATTTCATTAATATTTTTTTTATATTTGTTGTTTTTATTGGTTTTTTTAGAATTCGTTAATTTTTAATATACAAATTTTGGCCATCCATTTAAAATGTGTTTGAATTTTTTTTGAAAATACAAAAATTACAGGTTTACAAATTTTTCAAGGATTTAATTAAAATATTTAATTTAATTTTTTTTTTTAATTTTTTCACGTATTTGTAAATTAAGAAAAAAAAATTTTTGTATAGGAGTTTCGATGATTGTTTTTATAAAAGATTTTAGTTTGGTTTTTTTTATATTTAAAAATAATTTTTTTTATATTTGAAAATAGTTTTTTTTATATTTAAAAATATTTTTTTTATATATAAAAATAATTTTTTTTATATTTAAAAGTTATTTCCATATTTTTTAGTATTTATTATTTCGATTTTATTTATTAAAATTTGTTTGTAAACACATTTACACATATAGAACGATATCATTTTTCACAATTTTTACAGGGTTGCATTTTTCAATTGAAGTTGAGGGTATTTTGGATTATTTTTTTAAGACAAAGTGTTTTGTGCATGAAAGTAAAAAAGAGAACCCAAAAAAATTAAATAAGACAAATAATATAAAACATATAGTAGAAGAAACTATGCCACATGATGGATGATTATTCAACAGAAAAAAAAAAAACAATAACAAAAAAACATAACATACCAAACAAAAAAAATGAGAAAAATGGGAAAAAAAATTATTTATTACAATAAAAGAAGCAACTAATTTGAAAATTAATATGCCCAAAATTCCGAAAAATTTTAAAAATAACCAAAACCCAAAACTATTTAACTAATAAAAAATATAAAGAAATGTAAAATTTAATACAAATAATTTTCTTAAAAATAAATAATAATAATAATTTAGATAACTTCATCCCTCAATATAAAATGTGTCCTCAATATATTTATAGTTACTTCGCATATTGAGAAAAATAAAAAATGTTTATAAAATTACACACTTATGTAAATAGACCACGCCCACGCGCAGCACGCCCCACCAAAGTACTAGGAACCCCTTTTAACTTACCGGCGCACTGCTGTCTTCAATGAGCGATATTTCATCCTCACTATTAGAGTAGTCAGAACTCCAACCGCAAGCCTCTTGCTGATCCTTATCCACGCCAGCAGCACCACTACCTACTCCAGCGCCATTACCATGCGCATTCGCATGACCATTGCCTGTGCCGGTGAGTGGCATGCCATGTGGGTATGCATCATCGCCACTACTGCTGCAGTTCGAATTACGATTCGATGACTCTGATGAAGCATCACAACTAACAGCACGTTGTGTCATGCCCAACAATATATTTGGCGTATCCCAGGAGGTGGTCTGTCTCAGACCATGATGATTCATGCTGTATTGTTTGATTTTTTCACCCTTCAATTCTTCTAATTGATTGAGTAAGAGACGTTTGATTTCCGTAACCCATTTATTTTTCACATCTTCGGTGGTTGCTTGTAAGGTGTGCACTTCTTGACGGCCCTGTAGCCAAACTTCGAAGCGTGTTAAATCGCCACGCACCGATTCGGTGAGTCCAATTTGTGACAACTAAGTTGGGCATATTTTTTGAGTGAGGCATTTGTATACAATTATTTCGCTCTTACCTTCAATTGATGTTTAAATTGATAGGTGCTCTTGTTGTGGCCGGGTTTTGAGGTCTTCTTGCAGAAGATCATCGATTTTTGGTAGAGAAATATATGTCGCTGTTGTGGTTTTTTGCGTAAGCGCAAATCCTTCTTTGACTCCGTCCACACTTGAAAGGGATCCTGTAGCAATAATTCGCCTTGTTGCGAAAGTGTGCTCTGCGCGATGGATGAGTGAAATAGAAAAGAATTATGTTTTATCCCATTTAATTGTTTCCCACTACACCCAGTACTTACCGGAAATCCTGTTATCGCCACCTGATGCATTGAATCGTTGACACAACGTAATACGATTAGCATACAATCTAAAGCTTTTTGTAATTCTTTGGTACAGCTACCGCTATCGCTGGAGCTGAGCAGATTCTCAAGTAATAATTTGTACTTAGTGATCCGTTGCACTGGCTTGAGTAGATAAGCGCCCAAGGGAAGTTTGTGGCCGAGTCGTTTTTGACATTCTTGCAGGAAGAGATGTGTGTCGACGAGCGTCTCACGCAATCGATCGGAGCGTGGTATATTTTGGCAGTAGAAGGAGTACAAACGATAGAAGGTATCGCGCTGAAAAAGAGAAATTTGGTTAGTAGTCATGTGTGGGGGCGGCTGCACGAGGGGAGTTTTCGAGTCCAAACAAAATGACCTTTTGAAAATTTAAGGAGTGTTACCGGCAATTAATCTGAAAGACCCCAACAAGTTCCTCATTGGCATGGTGATAGTACTTACCCTTTGCACAAAACACAGCGCCACTAACTCCGTCGTAGATATACAATTCTCAAGATCTTTGAGAAAGACATCATTGTGAAATGTAAATAATTCGTGTAAATTGCCAAACAAAATGTCCTCTTTCCCTTGCAGGCTGGCGGGTACAAGATGCATCATTTCTTCAGATATCATTTGATCACGGTAGCCCTGAAATTAAAAAAAAGAGTGGGAAGTAAACCTAGCTGCTAAGAAAATAAAAGAGAAATTTATAGAACTTTATAGAGACATAGCGGATTTTGTAAGGGCCAGAGCTTTCTTCTTAAGAAAAAGTAAATATTTTTTTTACGGTCCTCGGCAGAACGTTCAGTTGTTGTGAATGTGTGTTTCAGGGACTAAATTTATCGATTTTCGCCTATCTCGATTAGACTATCAAATGGTTTTTTTTATTTTTAAATTAATATGATTATAACTGATTATAAATTATTATATGTTCCAAGGGAGCTTTTATGAAAAATTTCTAATCAAAAATTAAGGTCAATAATATGCAAGCTTTGCACTTCTGGAACATTGCTTTGATAAGAAAACTAAGCTTTCACTTTTTATCACATGGCGTATGTTTGAGCGCAAACTAGTCCCTTAACTCAGATATCTGGCCAAAATTTGGCATTTTATAATATATTAGAAGAAATCTGTCAATTTATATCCGAAAACATATCTCAGAATTGAGAAAAAAGTTCTAGATATTCTAGTATAAGAGGGTTCAAAAACTTTGTAGATCTCCATAAAAAAATTATTGCAATTGTAAAATCACGATTTCCTCAGCTCAACTCTTGGGAATCCTTCTACCTTATGGGACTAACTTTGCACGAAAGCTCACACCATATATTTCGTTATACGTAATTGTACACCAAACAAAACTAAATCCTTCCATTAAATAATGTGTTTAGATTACTTGAACTTTCCAATGGTTCTTGATAAAATTATTATTTTTACCGTATTCGAATTCCTCTCCTCCTGACTATCGCTGCTCTGCTTGCTTTTATCAAATTCCACGCTAAACAAATGACCGAATTTAGCTTCGACATAGACATCTACCGCCGTGTATCCTTGAGCGCCCACAAACTCACGCAATATGCGATCATAATGCGCTTCTTTAAATTTCGTATTCGTATTGAATTTTGGTAAATCGAACCCAGATTTTTTCTGTAAACTCTCAGCAAAAAACTCTTCACAAAATTTCAAAATCTCACTATAGGAATTGGAAAAGAAATCCTTTGCATCAACTGGCTCCTCATCAGCTGGTGAAATTGTATCAGGATCTGTGCTTTCATTTGTCAGATTATTTGATGTGGTCGTGGTAGTATTGATAGTGGTAGGTCCACATGATGAAGAACGCTTAAGCGCTTCATTATAATCGACGCTTGTGCGACAAGAGTTACAAAGTTTTCGTCTTAGTTCCCATTTGTCGCTTTCGCGAAATTGCAACGCTTTCGGTGTGGCTAAATGTTTGGCACGACTCAGCGTGTGCTTACTCAAGGCCGATTGTGCACGCGCCACCGATGATGAGATCGATGTGAGACTCTTTGGTTGAACGTCATCTAGATACTCCAGTATGTCGTTGTAGTTTTTACGTTGTAAATATTCTTTAAATTCTGAATCGTTTTCAATTTCCGAATATGTATTATATTGCAAGTAATCTTTAACCAAACGATATTCGAGCGATTCGTCACAACTAGAAAGTTCGATAAGTTCTTTAAATATTGTTTTTCGATCGTTTTTCAAGCGTTCCAAACTATTCGATACAATTGTGCTTTCGTTTAAACTCTGATGCGCTTCGAGTTCCTTGAATGTATTAATAATTTTTATGGTTGATTTGCCGTTGAGTAGATTATGCGCTGAGAAATTGCATAAATTTGTGCCGAAAATATAATTCGGCGGTGTGTGGTTAGTTGTTGTATTTTGGCTATCGTTAGTCGAACGATCGATATCGTAACGTGCGCTACAATTGAAGGTTGAAGGTGTGGTACGATAACTGCCTGCACTGCAATGATGTTCAAAGAGCGAACTACGAAATGACACGGGCGATTCGCAAATTTGCCCAGAACGTTGTAGATGCAGCCGTTTAAGTGAATCGCTGATTTTGAGATTGAAACGTCCAACAATATTACAAGCGGTATTTTGTACTTTTTTCAAACGCAATGAACCATGCGATGAGGGCGATTTCGATTTTGATGCCTTACGTAGATCGTAACCGCCGTAACGCATATTTTTGCGTTGTTCGATGAGGACTTGGTGTATTTTTCTTTGAATTTTTTTTTTTTTGTTTTTCACTGAACTCGCGTTATAACAGCCGTTGGGGAATCCTTTACCAATCTGGGAAAATTTTCGGGACTAAAAACTTTACTACTGCTCAAGCCGGCGTTTTAATATGAAATGAGAAACCGATTCATATTTTTGCAGCTCGGAGCTCATTGCATCGTTACATGCATAACTGTAAACCAATTCTACTTTTTGTGAATATGTTTTCCGTTCATGCCAAGTATAAAACTATGTTTATAGTTTAATGCACTAATTACAATCGAAGGCATTCAACTGTTACAAAAATTGTAAGCAACATTAAAACCGATAGAACGGAGGGTAAGAAAAAAATTGTAAAAATTCGAATACATAGATACGAACCAGTTAAATAGCCAGTTGCAAATTTAATAGAACTCGAATGTGTACTCATAAATGGAAGGTTCTCAGATGAATCCTATAAAAACTGTTGCTTTGGATTCTTTCGGGTCAATAAAAATCTCTCGCATAAATTTATCGTCAATATCTGCAATCTACAGACATCAACCTGTTAGGTTTTATTATATGTAGATCTGGCGTCCGTTGTACCTAAGGATATGTCTTCAAACAAAAGTGGGAAAAAATAGGTTCGGGGGTAAAACTCACCTCATGGATGTATAAATCCTCGAAGTTTCTAGTAAGAAACCGACGTGCCCTAATATGCGGAATTTGGAACAAAACAAAGAAGAACTATGTATATGTGCTCCATGATGGTCAGAGCTCCATATATGATTATTTTTCCTACTAAAAAATGGCTCACTAATTCAGAAAATCTGCAATTTAGTTTTCATAGACGGATCTAAAATAGAATTTGAACTAAGATCGGGAATATCTGAAACACTTCCAGTCAAGTTAAAGTCTTGTAAAAGAGTAGCATATCCAGACTACTCAAACCTGTAACGATATTATTGGTCCTGGTTAGATATTAAAGTGCTATGAAACTGATTAGACAGCAAAGAGTTTATTTAATTTTGGTACCAAGAATTTTGGAGTGCCAACGAACTCCAGATTTTCAAGATCTGATTTCATAATTCCGCATTTAGTTCCGGGTTTTGGGTATTCGATGTTGTTCAAGAAGAAATTCATGAAATTGTTTGAAAAACTATGTATAAAATCAAGGCGAATTAATAGAAGGTGGAAGCCAGGCGAATTACAAACATACATCCATACATTTTCAATGTACTTTGTTTTTGTAATTCGTGGGACTAATGTCAAAATCGTATGGCGGCTGAATGTGTAATGTCAAAATTTGAGAAAAAAGTAGCTATCAGCTGATGGGATAATGCCACCTTGTATTAATTCGCCTTGGTATAAAATGTATAACTTATTGATTGAACTAATAATTTTTTATTTCTACAAAAGGAAAATTAAAATATTTTAGGAAAGAAAATTATTTCAAAAGTTTTTAAAGTAAACAAGCAAATTTTCCGGAATTTTTCCAAACTTTTCTTAAGGGATTTTAGGCAATTTTGAAAATGGACCAGAAAAAGTAACTCTTATTAAGTTTACTTAAAATATTGTTTAATCACAACTGGGTATAAAAAAATTCAGCTAAATAAGTATACTTATTAATATTAATACGTATTAATTAATTTTGATTTTATGCTATCTTTATGAAGGCGTCTGGGCACCCTTACACTTGTTTCTATTTTACTTCTTTCCGCCTTCGTGCTGATAAACATTAAATTCATTCATAAAATGCTAATGTTTGGACGGTCGGTTAGTGACCAACATGCAATGCACCAGTACTTGGCAACTTCATTTTGGCTGGCCATGTGTATTGACCACTTAATTGGTGGCATGTTGCATGGTTATGGTCATGGTTTTTCTAGAGTTTATTATGTTAACCGCTACATGATATTTTATAATCATCGCAGATACATATTTAAAGAAATTCTAAAATGCAATTTTATCAAAAGCAAAATGTTGCTTACCTTTAAAATAGAGGCCATTTCAGTTACATATATTCGTTCCGTCTCAAGTAGTTCGGTGAGTACATGCCCCCGATGTATACGACGAACTTCCGCGTCCTAGGAATAAAATGAAATATGTTTAAAAATCATGAGAGACAAATTAAATTCCATTCCAAGCGATAAGAAATGCATCAAGAAAAATCTAGAAATGCCTAGATATGGAAGTGAAGAATGGATGGGGTACAGTAACGAAAAAGCATATAATCTGTAATACGGACCGGACTAGATTAATCCATTTAGGGCCTGTAGAGAGCATTTTTATTTTTTCTTTATAATATTTCTAGATAATTTTTCTGGTCGATTTCAAAATCTTGATGATTTATTTCAATTGCTTACCTGTTGATTTTGTGGATGATTGAGGCTGTCTGGGCTCGAACCGGTATTATCACCATTTAATAAACCCGTTGATGAGTCAATAACACAGTCCATTGATCTGGGTCGCAATTCATGTATGACATCAGCCTGTAAATAAAAAAGGAGATAATTATTATCAATAAATTTTATATAATATTTTATATTTAAGAGATATAAAATATACATATGTTTTTAATGGACAAAGTTTTCATAGGGGTGGGTACATATTCATAGACCTAGGCCATTCGGGTTACTGTCAAGAATGTGCATCGGGATACATGATAAGGCCTGCTTTAAAGTATGTACGCGTCAAACCCAATTGAGGAGGTCAAATACTGTTACAACCCATACTTACAGATATTTCAAAGGTATGGGACTGGGAACTTTAAATTTCGTACTCTTGAAAAGAAGTTACCACTCTTCAAAACCTTCGAGCTATGTATGTTTCTGCTCTTAAACAATAACAACAGAGGCCTCTCACTAAAACTGCTTACCTCACATATATATAAGCTTTCTAAGCTTAGCTTTTGCACAGCTAATGGCGATGGACTGTTTATTCGATATGAGATTGTATTTGTATGTACATATATCGCTCAAAGAAAGGCCTAACAGTATTTTGCTTTAAATATTTGACTCGTTTACTCAGTTAATGGATAGGGAAAAAGATACTTTTGAAAAAAAAAAAATACTAAAATACAAAAAAACAATATAAAAAGTATAACATAAATAAAAAACTACGAAACAAAAAGAAGCAACGGTTGACATAGATTCTTGATTGAAGCTTTTGAAAAAGCGTACATTTTCTTTAGACTGACTGTATTAGTACGAGTATTTATGTTAGCTATTCAACTGTGAGATATAATTCCTCTTGACTGCTCTTTTATTCATATACAAGTTTGTATTATTGAGGGCTTTAAAACGGCTAAAATGCCGGACAGGCAGCTGATGACACTAAATACTTTCAAAAGGTTTGACAATGGTTTAAATGATCTTTTGTTTTGTATACCCACGTTAAGGTGTATTTATGAATGTTTGTCAATATGTTGCGCATTGTGAATAATTTTAAATGATAACTTAAATTCATATTTCATACCAAGTGCTATAAAATTTGTTATTTATTGAAAAAGAAAGGGTGATCATTTAACATTGTTTTATTACGCATACATATGTAGATACTATTGTTGCTTATGGGCCATTACCGTACAAATTGCTAAAAAACGGAGTAGAAAATATATTTAATATAAGTAAAATATTAAAGTGTCTAGAAACTTTTAAGGTTATGAAAAAAGAGATACATAATCAAATAAAATATTTTTTTTTATTGAATTTGCTATTAAAAAAAATTGGTTTTCTTTATTTTGTTTTACTTTTATATCAATGTGAAAATTTGCGAAAAAAATGGAACGATTATTCACAATATATTTTTAATAATACATAGAGTTGACACATTTTGTATAAAAATTTGTTAATGAATTACAATCGATTTATTTCTTAACAAAGAAATTCGATTAATGAGTAATCGATTTTTTCGACTAGATCTCAGAAAAGATATTTTTTAGTGGAATTTGTGGAAGTATACAAGTTAAACACTTTTAGCTTAAATTTGGAAGCATTAATTGGAATTAGTAATTTTTGAAAATTTTTTGTAGTAAATTCTAAATCTTTCAATTACTTTCAGCCACTTTCAATATGTTTAAAACGAAGCTGGAAATATGTGTAATATATTTTGTTTTTATTTTATTTATTTCTGAAAGATTTTTAATTGAGTATTTTTTTTTTTAGTGTTTAGACATTTCTGCATAAAAATTGAAACCCTTTTTATCACGCTAAATCTCTCCAAGACTGGAATAGCTTCGATTTTAAAACAAATTTGGTTATATTACTTGAGTAAGAAATATTGCTGGTTTGAAATGGGCGAAATCGGATAAAACGGATAATTTTTCGATATCGAGTAAAATTCATACATTTCGAAAATGGCCCATTTGACACGGAATGACTCATATGTATTAAAGTTTGTTAACTTTTATTGTTGCTTTTGTTTGTTTAACTTGTTTTTTTTTTCCGTTATTTGTTGTGGTAGCTGCTTTGCCTAACCATATTTACATTGGAATGCATATACCAACCTACACACATACATACATATTTCTTAACACATGATTATACGTATCAAAATGACTGACACCACTTTCGCTTAATAACAAACATAGTCAAGAAAAAATATTGCAAAAAACACTTACTAACATACAATACGTAGAAACTAATTTACCTCACACAAATAATTTCTCGGAAATATACCAGTGAGTTATGGTTTAAGTTGCGCTTCTTCATGTAAAAATAGCTTTCTGCTTTTAAACATTTTTTTTTTAAACATGTCAGAAACTAAGCCAGGTTAACTCACACACATACACACGCACACGCACTTTATTTAAATTGTTATATGAACAGCGTTAGAAATGTTATTGTTGTAAATAGTGTCGACAGCAATATTAGTCAGTATCGGTTGCTATCAACTTCGTGGTTGATCGTGTTGACGTCTACTGACACCTCATGCGGCTGTTGGCCATGGATACTCCCCAATGTGGTCTGCATATCACTTTTTATTTATGTAGATATTTCTGTATTTGTGATGGTAAGCCCGGAAACAAGGGTTGCCGCGCTATTTATGGACATCTTACTTACAATACATACCATGGGATTTTCGGGATTGGAAATATTTCTTACTAACAATCAAATACTCGTGATTTAGTTATTAAAATTCTGATTTTTTTTGTTGATGTAGTATTTTAGAATAAATGTACATAAATACACGGTTAAAAAGACTAAACTCGAAACTAGATGATTCGTTTTAAAAATGTGATAAAAAGCATGGCTTTTACTTTCTTACTAAAGAAATAATTTGCTTTTGAAATAAAAAAAACATAGCGAGATAAAATTATTTTTAAAATTTTTAAGGTTAGATGATTTCTACTGATTTTACTTGTTCGAATTGAGCTGTTAGAGTACAGTGAATTTCTAAATAACGGCACTAGCTCCGTGAATCCCTAAAATGGAAAAATCTCGAGTTATCAAAACTCCTAAAAATTGACATCTCTAGTCTACATACATATGTTTGTATATTTTTTCAACTGTGGTAGCTGGTGTTGTTTTTGCATGGTTAAAAAAACGTCTAGGCAAGAAAGCAAAAAAAAAAAACATAAAATAACAACACAACCAAAAAGTCAATGCAGGCAATAACAACAATGGAGAAATGAAAACAAAAGCCTAGTCAACACATTAAACTAGTTGCTTAGTCGATTAACGCGGCTAAGAAGTTGAAATGGCTAGAAAAAGTGGAATAAAAAACAATTATAGCAAGAGTTACGAAAATAAAACAAAAACAAGAACAATGGCAATTAAAAAGCGTACGACCAAAAGCTCCAGTTCTAACGTACATACATACATACGTATAAAGCTGACTGCTAAGAAATTAAAGTCTTCAACTAGTACTTAGTGTATATATGTAACATATAGAGGGTGTTCTTTTAGTTGTAGTCCGTATAAATTTTCATGATCCAGGCTAAAGAATTACAATTAGTTAGTTAAGAAGCTCTGAGTTCTGTAAGCTGAAGTCTACAAGTTGAAGATATTTTTATTATTAGAGCCGAGGTAGTAATCTTCCCTCTGTACTCACATTGAAAGCTAGATATGACTGAAGATAGTTTGAATCTTGTGTGCAGGGTTGCATGTAGCTGTGAAGTAATGTGAGGATAGTTTAGACGAGCCAGTTCGGGATATTTGCAAAAAGCTGAGACAATTTCTGGTTTAAAGTCTATGAGTTCCCAAAAAGGCAATCCACTTTTCCCCAGTAGTAACTATATTTTTTTATTACTTCATTTCTATATAGCTATTGTTTTGAAATAGTACGATCTTAGCTTTAAACAATCATCAAAAATTATTTAGTTTTATTTTCGGCCTTTATTTTGGAAATAAATTTTTGTTTTTATTTATTTTTAATTTTTTTTTAGCCCTTGGCTAGAGCTCAAAAAATTAAAATGAGTTATTAAAAATTGCCACATATTGTTTTATCTTTCTTTGTTCCTACGAGGTAAGTGCTTCTTCAGCTCTAAAGCTTGCATGTTATTGTGCAGTTTCCAAATGCTAAGTACATCGTTATTTGCTAATTTACCAAACTGCTACTATTCTTGTTGACAGCCTGCTTAACAGTGAAAACTTTCATATAAATTGGTGAGTAATTAAAATTAGATATATCAGAGATATGCTTCTTCTTTAATAGAGACATGCAGATAAATATGTATGTGTAAACTAAATAATTACCAGAGTATAGCTGCTTTGGCTTCTAGATCTATTCACAATTAAAAAATAACTATGTACATAACAATTAGTAAGACTATTTAATTAACGACTGCAAATTAAGGCTTCAAAGCTTAACCTAATTAGAACTATAGAATGTTGGTTTAGCTTGCAATTGAATCGGCACATGAAGAAAATCTCACTTTCTTTCAACGCTTTGTCACTCATCTTACAGAAACTGAATAACAAAGGAATTTGAGATGACAAAAATGTTTTCTAATCTTTTTTCAGTAAACTTAGAACTCTGTGGCAAAGCAAGAAAAGGGAGAAAATTCGACAGCCACTTTCCACACGGATCGGGATATGTAGAAATCGGGTATAATGTTGCCATCGATGCTTACTTGCATGAGTATTTCATAAATATTTATATTTTTATTTTTAAAATATGTGTCTAAACATTATTCAAACGATTCCGAAATGTATGCAATTCTCTACACATTTTGCAGCTTGTATTCAGAAAAAAAAAATTTTTTTTTAAAAAGGTCTATCTTTGAAATCTTGATTCTAATGGAACTTTGATGATCCTCTACTCTTGCCACCAACTATCTGCAAGCAAAAAAAAGCCCTAAGAGCGTCTGACTCCCAGTAAAGTAAATGCTGACCATTGGTAGGCAAACTGAATTTTTCAAAGTTCCCTCGTATGCCCATACAAATAGATAACAATAGATGGTATTTCAAAATATCCCAATTAGTTCACGCATTGCGCACCTTCCCAGTAAAAAACAAAAGCAGCTTTTGTTAGTGTCCCATAGTACGCGAACTCATTGTCGGACAACCACTTACGAGTACATATAAAGAAAGAGCGTCGTGATTTTTGATTTCGTTTTCATTTCAGTTCACAGAGGCGTCAAGTATTAATGTTATGGCGTAGACCTCTAATGCCCTTTGGGTTTCCTCGAGTGCCCATTGTTATTTATTTCAATTACTTTGATGTTATTAACTTGTATGACGAAGCAAAAACAAAAAAAGATAATAAGTACATACAAATATATGAGCGAATGTGAATTATGAAAGCACAAAGTGTCACCCGCAACTGGTCAAGCACACCTTTGCACGAGCGTTCGTGATGGTCAGTGGAACAAATAGACAAATTCAAAGCGAAAAAGTAAACTCAGTCACACTTTTATCCATTGTATATGTAACTAAATATGTATCTAGCTGTGTGAGCTAATTGTTACCCAACAAGCATTTGTAAAAATGTTTTTAAAAATAATTTAAATTGAAGTTACTATCATAAGCGATATATGTATACGCGTTTTCAGTATTGAACTAATAAATGTTTCATAAACTTCAATAACGGTTCTTTATAAATGATTTATGTATGTGTTTTTAGACTTTTCATTTTTTAAATAAATATTCTTATTTCCCAAAAGCCTAAAAAACTATTTGTAAGTTTTCTTTTTGAAATGTTTCAAAATCTTTTTGAAAACAATTCGTTAATATTTGAAAAATCAAGACATGACAGCAAAAAAAAATAAAAATAAATATTGCAAAGGCTAAAATAGTAAAAAATATTGTTTCAGTAAACGTTTAAAAAAAAAAAACAAAAGAAAAAAAATGAATGAAAAGCTTTCTTTGAATTTTTTTTAATGATTAACAGTTATACATTTTTAAGTAACTTGCCTTTTCGATTATACATACATATATAAGCGTTTTGCAAGCGAATAAACAATATTGTGCAATAAGAAAGTTTATTTCCATAAGCTTTTTTAACATTTAACTAAACGTTCACTTTGCTTGTTGGGTAGATTTTTAATTTCGTTTTCATTGCTACTTGAAAAAAAAAAAAAAAACAAAAAGAAAAGAGGTTACTGGGTTCATAACTTTTTGCAAGGTCCAGCACAGCATGCCAGAGTGTCAAGCATTAACAGTCGCGTAGGCCAGCTCGTACCGCGTCAATTTAAATAACATTTAAATGCGTTTGGGTTTTTTGATTAATAATTTTTCATATTTATACATTCTCACAACTCAATTAAGATTTTTAGCTACATGCTGCTTATCTCTTATGTTGAATAAAACTCATACCATCTTGTGTTCCCAAGACATATTTCTATTGTGTAGTGGTTATAGCTGGCGGATGATGAAATCATTCGGACCATGGTAGCACGATGAAACTAATTTATCATCATCATTAAATGGCACTCAAACGCTTACAACCAATGGTCAGACATTCCTTCTTTGTGATACCAGATGCCAAATCGAAACAGCTTGGGATTTTAAAGTCATTCCTAGAGTTGCTTCTATCGTATCAGGGTATCAGCTAATACTACCTCTCTAACGACAGGTTGAAGCAGTGGTAGTGTCTTTGCTTGAAATATCGTTCTGAGACGTCCTTTTCAATCTTGATGAAGGAGCAAATTAAAATTTCAGTTTCCTTCTTTTTCGAAGTAGTTCAACATTCCCGCGCCGGGTTTATGTGGTTGGTAAGATCGGGAGGCAGTGACTTATCATCGCAGTAAATTTTGTGTTGGAAGCTGCTATTAAATTTTTAGCAGCTAGAACTCATTCAATATCTAACCTTTGGGAATTTTCCTACTGGTAGACCATAGATTGCTTCCTTGTACACGATGTGAACGTTTCTAGGTATGATTTTGATGCTGATATGCAGATCATGGCGAGACGTTCAATTCGCTTTCACAACTGAAATTTCAACTCCCTGAGTAGACGTCGTAAAATTGATGACAAGTTACGTAATCCGGATGCTTTCTTTTGATAATGACTCGTACTCAAATTCTACTCACGTTGTAAAAAAAAATCAGGGGAATGTAAACGTGAAATGGACCCAAAAAAGCTTATATAAATACGTTCATTAATTACGAGTATGTGTGCGAAAATGATCGTAAAACATTTCAAGTTTTCGGTGGAAAAAAAACTAATTCGCAAATAATTATATAAAGATATATATTTTGCAAATACAAAAGCAGTTTGAAAACAAGTAACATTGCGAACTAATTAAATATTAAAAAAGTGAAGCGAAATGACTTCGCTTCATTGACATTTAAACATGCAAAAGTGCTCCGTAAATTTTTTGAAATGGTTTGTTTAAATGAAAGTCAAAACCTAATCTTATTTTGAAATTCAAGCCGAAGAAATACATTAAACCGGAAATCGGCAAATTCAAAATTTACATTCACCAAAAAAATGGTGGAAATAACGAAAGCGAATGTGATGAGCGTGCAAAGTTAACAATTATTATACAACAAATTCGTGAAAAAAAAATGGCAAAGCAACAAAATTTTGGTGAAAAACAAATAAGGTGTAGCCGAATAGCAAAAAAAAAAAACAGCAACAATAATGATAAAACAAGAAAACCATAGGTAGCATGTTAATGAATTAATGTTGGTAAACATTAAGCTACCTGAAGTGGCTTATTTATTTATTGCTAGCACAGACGGTAGAAAGGAAAAATAAATTGGTGAGCTATGTTGGACGGTCAAAGTCGCTCAGGCGGTTAGACATTTGAATAAGAATTAAAGAATTAAAAAAAAAAATTTAATAAGAAGAATCACAGCCTTGACATTGCATAGGGTTACACTCCGAAAAGTGGGTTTCTGAAAAAATTTAAAAGTTTCTCTCCAAATATGGGATTTTAAATTTTTTCATTTTTTTCTCTTTACCAACTTTGGGAGTTTCGAGTTGGTTAATCTTACCCGTTGAAATATGTTAAAAAAAGTATTAGAATTTGTTTGACATACCCTTATATGTTTAGGCACATAAGTCTGCAAATCGTGTGAAAAAGCTCTCCTTAACTCACTTTCTTCCACACCATCTCAAAGTAATGACCCCTTCGCTCATAGTTACCTTTTACCCCGATATGTTAAATAATGATTACTCATCGTAATGTTAACCTGTTTGATTGATCATTTTCCTGCGGATCCATTTAATGATTGATTACTATTACTTTAAATTAAAAAAAAAATAATAATAAAAAAAAAAATTAAAAATAATCAAAAGTAATAAAAAAAAGTATTTTCTTTGATTTTTGTTTGATTATTTTTACTAGGCGCAAAAAATTATGATTTTTTAAATTAAAAAAAAAACTTTGACGGTTTTGAATAAAGGACTTTGTCAAAATCAAATAAGATAGAGTGTTCTGGAGAACATTTCTTTGTTCCTTAAAGGATTCGCTGGCTGGGTCATGTTATTCGAATGAATGAAAATGGAGGCAGCTGAGAAAATGAACAAAGGCCACGGTTGGACGAGAAAACATTCTCTCTCTTTCGCTTCCTTTGAATGATGCCTTATCTGAATGAAAATCTAATACATATTTAACTAAGATAGAGAGCAAAGCGAATTCAATACATGGTGGTACTGTGGAATCAGCTGATAGCTACTTTTTCTCGAATTTGGGCACTACAAACTTTACTGCAGTACGATTTTGATATTAGACCCATGAATTACAAAAGCAAAATACACTGAAAATGTATGTATTGAATACGATTTGATAGAAAGTTTTGGGAAAAATATTTTAAAATAGGGTAATCTCCTATTCAGTTAGTTGAAGCACCAACATTTTTTTTTTGGTCTCTTCATGTTCAGTTTTCAAACATCAGCCACGATGTGTAATTTGAGCAATCAACCTCCGCTGGGCTATATGGACTGTAAAAACAAGTTAGTTTTTTTTGTGATAGCTTCATTGACATTTTTTCTTATTAACCTTTTTGACCAACATAAATTGTAACAATAAACAATAACAAAACGATTACCACACGCACTCAAGCACAAACAAAAAAATCATGAATCCAAAATCAATTGATGCGTGAACTAATTAAATTGACCAATGAAAAATATATTGCACATTATGAAGATTATTAACTAATAATCGCAAATCATTTTGAATGAATATTTGGATGACTCTCGCAGGCAAACTTAAAACGCAACAAAAGCTGTAATTAAATTTTTGGATTAAATTGTTGACAAATGTAGCAAATTTGTTTTATAATAAAATGTATTGTAAGTATGTATGTATGTAAAATATTGCATTGTCATTATTTTGTAACAATATCAGTTAATAAAATGACGTTAAAATATGTCTTATTTTTTATTAAATGTATTTATAAATGTGGGCTCGTTTGTTGAAATATGTTTGAGTAAGTATTATTAGTGTTGAGGAAATGAAATGTATTTATCTGCCACGTCCGGAAATATGAATACCAGAAAAGTCAAGGAAATAATCGAGTTCCACCAACGCCACATTTTCGTATACACGATAAATAACTGATGTTAACCTAAGACCAGGTTTGAAAATACTAAAATTTTTTTTTTCAATTCCAGCAGCCTGAGACTTCGAAATCCTCATGTAAAAAATCGACGACCATGTGTTTATTGTATCTATATATTTCGAAAGAAGCTAAATCCACTGTTAAGTACGATACGTCTTGGTCTCGATTCATATTTTGGTTTCATCTCAGCTTAAACTTTAGTGGAAGGATATTTTTATAATTTTATGATAGGGTCGAATTTGGGATTTATGTTTTTATATATTGTTGTTCTCTAATAAGTCCGATTATTTATAAGTTTCGCTCGTAGTTTATATTATTTTATTTATTCATAAGCTGGTTGCGAATTACAATAGCATGTAATACAAAAGAAAAAAACGAATGAAATAATCAAAGCTTATGCCGATTAAACAGTTGGTTTTATTAAAGGCTTCTTTTTCAGCTGGACGGGCTTTTTGTTTTTAGAAATTGTATTAATAATTTTTTTTTTAATAAATTTGTATTTTAACTATTATTTAAATAAATTATTTCATTAGTTCAGAACATGCTTGTTAGAAATATGTACCTTTGGAACTCCCGTTGGGAATTTTTTAAGCGCTCTGGGTCCTCGTCACATAAAATCTCGTGTGAAGGTATAACTCAATGGGTAATCTGGGTAGATGCTATAACTGACTATGGGATAAAGTCTGGCATGCCTTGAACTACATACCAAGGGGCTAATCAAGTGTCTTACGATATTAGAGGTCAAAGGTCATGCAAATTAAAAAAAATGCTCGCTACACATGAGTTAAAAGAGATTTGGGTAAGTTTTGTTGTCATTTTCTTATGTTATCAACATCAAAGGAAGGTCTCCTGCTCTGGAGCTTAGCCAGTTGAGCCCTTGGTATTCAACTCCCTGAACTTTTGTTAATTTTTTCATGCAAATTTTGAAATTTATTTTTCGATAAAATATTTTTGTGAGAAAATAAGACCCAAGGTTTTCGAAAGGAAACTGCCCTTAAAGTTGTAGAACACGAAATCATCATATCATTCCAATAAGAACACCCATTTCCCAATAAGAAAGATTCCAAATGCGCGACAGATCTTAGTTATTGCAATAATATCTTGAGAATCAAATTTTTTTGTATTTCCACGCTTTCTTCCACTCTCTGTCGAGTCTTTATTTAAATTTGACCATTTCGAGAATGAATTCATATTTCAAAAAAAAATTAAAAAAGATTACTTAAAGCAGTTTTGAAAAAAGATGCGAAACTCAATAAAATGGGGATCTATAAATCAAATTATTATTACTTTAAGTATGTAAGTATGTATGTACAATTTCTACCTAAACAGATGTTGGAATTTCAAGTTTTTAATTAAAATTGTATAAATTTATTTTGCTCAAGGTAATACAATTTGTTAACGCCCGTAAAAGCGTAGTTGGTAGATGATGGCGCTTGACTCATGCGCTAACGCGGCGAAATCTTCTGCGAAATTCTTTTTTTTTTTATTTTTTGGTTTATTTATTTTATATTAATAATCGTGTACACTTAAATAAACAATAGTTTTCGGTAAAAGAAAATTCATTTATTTTGGCAGTTGCAAATATTTCCTGTTTATACAAAAAAAAAAAAAAAAATTAACTAACTATAAGTAGATAAATATATATATCACACGTTATAGAAGAAGTTCGCCATCAAAATAGTGGGTGTTCTATTTGTGTCAAGTTAAAATAATTCATTTTTGTTAGTACCTGAATATCATTTGTTGGTACAAAATAACACTTGAATGTTGCATATTTGGTCAATAAACATTGCAATTGTAGGTGTTAATTACAGCAAAGAATTTGAAATGGTAATGGTGTGGCAAAGTATTTCAATGAACTAACATATTCACATATGTACATATGTACTACGTATATATATGGATGTAAGTATATGCAAGGTGTGACAAAAAGTATAAATATGTGAAAAGACATTTCTGAAATACTTTAGTGCTTACGAAATAGAAGCATAAATGGACTGCGAAGGCGAAAAGAGCACAAAGTTTGAGTGAAAATTACGATGTGTTCAAAAGGCGACCACTCTTTGCTTACTATGAGACCAGTACTTAAAAATAATTCTGTGGAGTGATCTGTCGATGTTCTTAGCTGTGGTTCAGTGAGGCAGGTTCTATCTAGTATACTAGGAACTTCAGTGTAAGTTTTACTAAGGAAATGCATTCTCACTCCCCTACCTTTTTTTTTTGGTTGTCTACTAGCCTTTTTTGTGTGGGTCTAGCATAGAAGATATACATGAATAAAATAACAAAATGAAGGTTTTCAAAATTTAAAAGTTTGAAAACAAAAAGTGAAATTGTCTCTTGTGCGATCATGTCAAAAAAAGGGAGATAGTTCCGCCCTGATAGTTGAAGAGTTTATTATGGTTGGTGCTACCATTTCCATTAAAAAGTATATAGTTTGTATAGTTCTATTTATTAAAAATTTAAAAAATTGTTTGAAAAATTATTGAAAGGTTTTGTGTAAACTGAATAACTTTCAAGAACAAGAAGTATAATTAGAAAATATGAGTTGAGTACCAAATAATATTTAGGCCCCAATATATGGTTTAAAATTTCCCTTTAACGTATATAGGATTAGGCAACACTATGGTCAATTTCGATATCCAAAGAACGTCAAAAAGCTTTTTTAATCAAAATTTAAGAAATATGACAATATATTTATTGCGCTGGAGCTAGTTTTTCTTTATACCATGTTGCTTGAAGGCAACCAAAGTTGTTCAAAATTTTTTCTGTTTGCCTTTTTTTCGTAGCTCAATTCTATATATATATATATATATATATATGGCGCGATATACAACAGTTATATCACTAACCTCCTAGGAGATTTTTGCGCCGAGCTTCTCTTCCAATTTGTGGTGTGCCGCTTTGAAATTTTTCCTACAAATTGGCGGGACCTACGGTTTTTCGCCGACTCCGAACGGTTATATCACTAACCTCCTAGGAGATTTTTGCGCCGAGCTTCTCTTCCAATTTGTGGTGTGCCGCTTTGAAAGTTTTCCTACAAATTGGCGGGACCTACGGTTTTTCGCCGACTCCGAACGGCATCTACAAAGCAGATGAATTTTTGCTGAGAAGCCTTTCATGGCAGAAATACACTCGGAGAGTTTGCCAAACCACTGCCGAGGGGCGACCCCGTTTTGAAAAAACTTTTTCAAACTACTTTTTGATGTAACCTATACCAGGGCTCGAACCCGGACCTTCGGTGTGGTAGGCGGACAACACTACCTCCACACCACGGTGGTAAAATAAATAAAAAAAAATCTTGGCTCATTCTAGCAGACATCAGAGTAAGAGACGCGCTTTCACTGCTTTGAAAAACAGGTGTAGAATGACTTTAGCTTCGCTTTTACTCAGTAGGTGGCGCTCAAGTCGAGTTACCGGAGTGCCTATTCCTAGTCCAATTTAATTAATTTTTGAAAAAGTCGGATAATGCCGATTCAAATTTGAAATATATAGAAGAAATTTTGGCAGATGGCGGTGAAGTCGAAGTACTAACCGTTAGCTAGTTTTATATTTCGAAATCCATTATTATAGACCTTTCTATAACGGTGCAGTTATTTGTTTTTATTGTTTTACTAGTTGAAAGTGAGCGCTTTTCAAATTCATACACCGATGCATTCAACGATGAAACCAATGGGTATTGAAATTTTGCAGTGCCTCAGCTACTAAAACAGGCTTACAAAAGTGGCAGACATTCATACACATACAAAATTAAAAGCTAAATAACTTCCGCGCATAATTAGACAACTTAATAATGGGTATGCAGAAATATTATTAGCCTTCAAAAATGCAGCGTAACGTAGCACAGCTTTTGCGCGAGCATGCACCCATCCAAAAAAAAAAAAAAAATATTTATGGTGGAAAAAAAAAACCTGAAAAACTCAGCAAACTCTTCAATCCAATCAAACTTACCTTTCTTAATAACTTTTTATTACGCATTACAATCTCTTCAGCGCTGCTATTTCTGATAAATTGCATTTGACGATTGCAATCGCGTTCGCGCATGCGTTGACGCAACCATTGTTGTTCTTGTTGTTGTTGTTGGCGCTCTGCGCAACGTTCACGTTCTCGCATGCGTTGTAGTTGCGCTTCCATTGCTGACTTGATAGGCTTATTTTTGTTAGCAATACATTCACAATCGCCGTTGTCATTGCTGCTGCTGCTTGGAATCGTGCGCGCTTCAACATGATTAACGCCACTGCTGCTGTTGTTGTTGTTGCTACTGCCATTTGGCGCATGTACGCTTGCTTGCACTTCAATGCGCGACACACAATGAGCATCATCTGCTGGCGCTTCGACAACAATACCGCCATCACATTCATAAAAGGAGCAATTGTCCTCATCGCAACTGGTTAAACTGCAGCAACATTGCTCTTGTTCATCGTGTTCAGTTAAAATTTTGGTTGATGTTGCGCTCTTGTGCTTTGGCGCAACATTGCAGGCGTTTGGCTGCTGCGGCGCATCACTTAAGAATGCATTATTCCAAAATATACCACCGCTACTACCAATACCGCTGCTAGCGCTGCCTATAGAGCTTCGCGGATTCAATTCCTCTTCATTGCACGTCACCTCACCGCATTCAACGCAGCTAATCTCACAAAAAGTATCTGTTGATGGCGTTGGCGAAGTGGCGCATGCGCGTGTCGCATCCAGCGCACCGCTCACATTTATGCATGCCGCGCGATTAAAGAAAATACCCGATTTTGTCATGCGTTGCAAGCTGCCCAAGCAATCGGTATACTCCTCGAAATCAGCATCATCGTGTGCGCCGTGCGGTTTTTCATTTCTTTGACAGTGGCAATTACATGTAGAATTGCTACTCGAAGCGTTACTCGATATGGTCATATAAGAGCTGCCAGATCTAGAGGATTTGCTAGCGCTTGTGAGCGCTGAAGCAGCTGAGTGCGATGAGCAGCCGGACGCTTGCGAAGTGTACGAATTCATAGAAATGGATGAAGCGCGCGTCGCATTACCGCCTACTCCTGCGCTGCTAATAGAGCTCCTTACAAATATTTTAACACTGTGCTTATCACTGTCGCCAGTTGGGCTGTAATTGTGTCTACTAGCGCTGCTGTTGTTGTTGTTGCTAGCGCTGTTGTGTAAATGTGTAAGCGCGCTTGATGGTTTGGAGCTCACGCGCAATGGGGGCGATGGTGGCGCCATTAAAGAGTCTGTATCGTAGTTATTTTGCTCGTTTACCCAATCGTCATCGATTTTTATTGTTGTAGCGCATAACGGCTGGCGCTCAGTGTCGCTCATGTGTTGATTATTATTGTTGCAATTTGTGTTGTTGTATATGCGTTGTTCATTATTTTTGAGGTCATTTGCAATGTTGCACTGTTTCGTATTGCAAGCGCTTGCTCCCTCCGCTGCAGTCCGGTTCGACAACTTATCACCAATTCCCAACTTTTTGCCATTGCTGTAGATATTTTTTGTTGCCGCCGCTGTTAATAACTCATCCGTAGTTGGTTTGGTGAGATTTTTTTTGGCGAAATTTTGCACATCGTTCGGGTCACCGCATGACTGCGTAGCTTTCCCAATGTGAATTTTTATTTGTCCCTCTTTCAACTTGTCATTGGCAAATTCTTTAAGTTTCGACGTTGCAGCAGTGGGCGATAGTTGAAGCTTGTGCTGCATAATCGTGGGTTCGTTGTGTCCTTGACTGAGCAATATTTTAACACAATCCTCACACTTACCCAGATTTTTCATGTTATTCTCTTTTGTTGTAGTCTCTCTTGCATCGGCAGCAGATGAGACGCCAGAGTCTGAGCAACAACTCTCGAGTGATAAGCGTTTGCGTGTATTCAGCTCCTCGTCGGACAGTTGTGGTGTGCTAGCGCTGCTGGCTGTTGCACTACTCGTTGAGGATATGGGACAGTTTGCAAAGTGGCAGTTTTTGTAGCCGCACGTACGTCGACTACCATCCGCGGGCGCCTTGTGTGTTGCACTCTGCGCGCCATTGCATTCAACTTCTTGCGGCTTCGCTAGCGCCGCGCTGCTCTCTGCCGCTACTCTGCTGCCATTTGTTGCTTTGGACTCATTCAGTTGATTGATTATTAGCAACGGCTGGCGCTTCTTGCGTATATGCACGCGCTCCGTTTTAATCTTTTGAAAATTTGCTAGCGCTTGCAGACGTGTCGTATTCAACAAACCGTTCTCCGCGCGCTCCTTGCTACTAGGCGCTTGCTCAGCGCTGCTATCACTCACTAGCTTATCCGCTGGTGCAAGTTTGGTAGCGCGCAATTTAATTTTCTCGCCTACGCATTGCATGCGAAATTCAGCCGTTATTTGGCGCTGCAGTTGCTGCTTGCGTTCCTCTTCTTGATCGAACATTTGACGTATACGCCGCTGTAGCTGCTCGTTTGTTTCATTATAGGCGGCTGTGTCTGAAGAATTGCGCTGTTGTTGCTGCTGCGCTTCGCTTATAGGTTTTGGTATGCGCGATGATTGTGGCCGTTGTTGTTCGTGTGAAAAGCAATCACTACCACACTCTTCTTCTTTGCCTGCGCTTCTACTTTCTATAACGCAATCCAAACAATTACCAGGCGCGCTGGAGTTACTAAAACGCTTTACGCGTTCTTCAATGCTTGGCAATGGATCACGTAAGCGCACGCGCATATTTGGCTCTTTAATGGGTGTCGGCGCTATGCGCAGTGGCTGCCTTGGTAGTACACTTACGCTGGACGTTGATTTTATTGGCGTAGCTGTTCGTAGCACTGGTGGTGCGGGTGCGCGATGTTGTTTCGTAGAGCGCCGTTGCTCCGGCAGTTTGGCTTGCTCGAAAAGTCTATTGATTTGCGTAACCACCTCTGGCATTTGCGCTCCAGAATTTGTCAAAGACGTTGGCGTTAAACGCTTCAGTCCATCACTATTGGCTGCAATGCTCTGCTTTTGCTGATGTGCACAATCAGTTTTCTCAATGCGCGCAATACGATCAGCGCGTGATTTAACACCAGCTCGTGCAATGTCGCGTCGTATATCGCAGGTAGAAATACGCGCGCGATAATTCCAACTGTTTGACTTTTCACAATCAGGATGAATTGTAGATGTGCCATCCTCAGCATAGTCATCATCATCATCTGAGGAGCAAGTTGATTGCGTAGCAGAATTACAGGCAGAGTTGCAACATGATACCAAATCAGCGTAATCTTCAGAGTCGGCGTGTGCGTCTTTAGTGCGCGCACCTTTCGTGCTTACATTCGAACTTGCTGAAGAGGCGCGATCAGCAGACTGCTGTTGTTGTTGTTGCTGCTGCGCTTGGGATTTTGTTTGTGGCATTTGATGTATAAATTTCCATGATTCAATTGTTGGTGGTGGCAGCGGTTGATGTGATGCTATGCGCACTTTATTCAAAGCGGTGGAACTATGGGTTTTGTTACCATTAGTAGCGCTCAGTTTTGGGCTACCAACAAATTGACTGTGATTGCTGTTGAGCGCTTTTGTGTGACTTAGGTATTTCACAGGCGCCGCCATAAAGCCAATACGCTTCGTTTGCTGCTGCGGTGCGCCTGTTGTAGAGCGCGGCTTACGCACTTCCTTGCACTGTTGCACATAATTGACTTTGAGTAGCTCCATTTGTGGTATTTCTGCGCTGGACATGCGCGAGTCCAAGGTGCTATCTAAGGCGAGGCTAGCTAGCGTTTCATTCGAAGGTTTGCGTTGTGTTTTATTGAGCGGCATTCTTAAGAGTTATTATTTTAACTTTTTGTTTGCACTTTGATTCTTGTTAAGAAATATATTTTTGAATTTTTTTCACTCACAATTTTTCCTACATATGTATGTATATAGCTTTTGCATTTAAGTATTTTTGAACTTTGTTATTAATAATATAAATTTTCTTGCGCACCAATTAAACATTGCACTTTGGCATGCGCATGCGCAGCGCCACATTTTTTATATAGAAAATTGCATGCGCACTTTTTATCTTGGCTAGTTTCGTTCGTAAAATTTTTTATCTCTTAATTTAGTTTAACGTTTTGCGATATAATATAAATTTAAAAAAATTTAAAATGTATGCTGTTTGTTTAACAATTCCACAAAGCAACACAAAAGATACAAAATTAATTCAATAAAATTTGTATATTCGTTTTCTCACATTTTCACTGCATTTCACATTATTTATGTATTTAATAGTATGTATTAAATAATTATAAGCATTTTTCTGTCAAAAAATGCAAAACCAACATTGGCCATTGCCGTTATTTTATCACACTCAACATCAATCATTTATAATTAGTTTGCTTTCATTTGATATCGGTATGTCACACAATGTTGTTGTAGCATAATATTTACCAACATTAATACATAACACAATTTGACCCGCTCATCGTTGTTTACTCGTCAAAGTTTCGGCTTAAACTGTTTGCTGCAATGAGCCAAGTTTGTAGCCACAAGCTGGCTGTTAAAATAAGTGAACAAACATGTCTGACGCAACCTGTTTGATCCAGCATGTGCGCTGTAGCATGTTCGCTTCAACTAAATCTTTTTTATTTTTTTGTTGTTTCAAGTTCAGCTGAATATTTGCTTGCAATTTGTTAAGCAGCCGTTCGTTTTTTTGAGCTTTTCAAGTTTTATCGCTTGTCCGACAAGTTCTTGGTCAAATTCGAGCAGCTTCATTACCTGCTTCCTTGTATTCAAATTTATTTTTAGTTTTGTAAGATTGCACAGTATGCGCACCCGTTTTCCGTATTTACTAAATCTTTTTTAGCGAATTCCACCTTTTCACATTGAGAGGGGGAAATGTTTAATAAGCAAAGCTAAAACTGAGGACGGTGTCACTGATTAGTAATATCAGAAAGTCTCAAGGCTTGGGCTTAAAACCGGCGATGTCCCAACGTAATTTAACCAATAGTAGAAGGGGAGAAAGAACATTACATTTCTAGTGTAAGACAATGACTTTCATTATATCGAAGTTATCGGTATATAATCGCTTTATTAAGAATCGTTGCAACATGAATAAAATCGATCTAAAGTTATCGGCAATATTAGTCTACCGATTTCACATCCCAAAACTAAACTTTCATTATAATTTTTTTCACCTCATACCGCTTTTAACTGTACTTTACAAAACAACTTTTCCTTCACTAAGAACCCGATGACCGTAGTTAAGATGTGTAAGATTATAGACATACTTCATCATTATAGCTTTCTTGCTCATCTTTTCATATTTAACGTGTATTAATCTACTCAATGCACTCAATGAATAATCTTACAAAATCAACTTGACAGCGTATTAAAAATCAAAAATTAAGTTTTGAATATTTGACACAAAAGCTAGATCTGCAACCGATACTCTGATTTAGATTAAACCAAGAGATAAGAGTATTTATCGCTTATTAAGTGCAGCTCGCAAAGTATTATTAATATATGTATGTATGTGTGTGTGTGTGTGTAAGTGTATGAATGAATTCAAGTAAGCACTAGTTAAAATTGAGAATAACTTTCGCTTTCAATTGGAAAACTTATGATTTAGTTTTGGAGCAGAGGCATTCACCTGCACGAGTATAGCAAGCATATCAAGCGCCACCCAACAATTTTTTTAAGCTATTCCAACTATACACCCGCGTGCAGCGTGATTCACATCACGCTTGACACCTCAACTGTCAAATGTTGTTAATTAAATACCCACAGACATGCGTACATATGTATTACAATCCAAATCTAATGTGCTACCCACTAGGAAAGATATGAAATATTTTGAAATATGAACACTAGTAAAAGATGCTTCTCATGAATGATTCGTTTAAAATAGATCTAAAATTTCTTTTAGCGAAACCCGCTTGCTCAATAAATAATAAAATTGAAATAAATAATACTGAAATCAAAAAAATGGGCAATTAAAAATATTATCGATTAAAGCAAAAATCGCTTATTTATTCACATCGCTATTTTAGAAACAATAGAACTACCGCTCATAGTCAAGTTAAAATACATTTTAAATTTGAAAACATTTGATTTTTAATAAATATTAAATTTAAAAAGACGAAATCGTCATAGGTATTAACATTTTAAAATCACGGTTCGTGTCATCATGGTTGTGGGAGGTTATAACGCTCACTACAAACTTGAGTTTGGCTTTTTTCGCTTATTGCCACAACTAGTTTATGGTTTGTGAATAAAATATTTGACACAGGCTGACCTTGGAAAACATAAAAAATTTATAAATCGAAGTTCGGGCGTTCTCTAGTTCTCACTTATCTAACAGTTTTTTCTTAAATGAAAGCTATTTACCTATTTCCTATTGGGTCTATAAGCATTTTCTGTATAAATTAAGTTACTAATATATATTTATGTTGGTGGAGTGTATACAATTAATATTGTAGACAAGCAAATAAACATATTTGAGTATCAGTATTTACTCCTCAAACAAACACACACATGGGTATAATCACGTTTCAGTCAACAATGTCAGGCAAAGCTCAAATGAAAGTAATTTGATGTCACTGCGGCTAACTAACCACATCGTGATATGCAATAGCTCTAGCTCAACCTCATGCAGCTAACACACACACATACATATGCAACGGAGTCAAGAGACATAATCCAAATGCTAACTAACTAACTATAAAATATATAAACCTCAACCTCTGCTCACTACGACACTATGTAGCGCAGATTGGAAGTAAATATATCTATATTTCAGAATATGTGTGTATGTGTATGTGTAATTTTAAATTTTCATCAAAGATCCATACATCAAGATAGCCAAGTAGACTGTCACTGTGAGCTGCTAGAAATTGAAATTTGCTGACGCTAATCAAAAGGCACGCAGCTGTGATTTTTTTCTATATCTTTTGTTTGTTTTTGTAATTATGATTTCACAATTGTTATTGTATTTTTGTATTATTATCGCATTTCCATCTCTGTATAAGTGCAAGTATGTAAGTTTAACAAAGCCCTTTGTATAGGTATCTAACTTGTAAAGCTTTCGAAAGTTCAAACGCAGGTACCTCCGACTCGTAGATCGTTTTTGGAGTTAGGCTGAAATGACCTAAGATATCTGTAAAAATCAGGTGTGATCTTTGACGAATCTAAAGAACCGCTGCTACAAAATAATATACATATTTCCCAATTGAAATTTGTTTTTTTTTACAAATTAAAAGTAAGTTTAACATAATTGTAAATTGTTTTTCGGGATCGGATTTTACAATACCGAGCTTTGATTTGAGTGAAAGTTATTTGGTTAATAATAGTGTAAAAAAAGAAATTTGTACAAGGCAAAAAATTATAGCCCAAACTTTTAAACTTTTTTTGGACTATCAAATTTGGGTAAGCATTAAAACTTGTTCTGTTTTTAAAAACTGTCGAACAAATTGTATAAATAATGGTAGAAGGAGTATTTTATTTCTTCAAAGCTTTCTTCTAGGAGTGCGTTTTAAACTCTCATGCACCACATGTGTGCACCACAAAACTCGATTTTTATAATTGATTTATTTTCATAAAGCCCGTTAGCAATTTTAATTGATATAATTATAAATGCTGTATAAAAATAAATTTTGTTTACCTAAATTGCTACCCATTATCTAACTATTTTGAACTCTACAAAAAAATTTATAATTACTACCAAAAGTTTAGTTTTAGTAATTTGCGGCATAGGAAAAGTACAAACGCAACTTGACGAACATCATAATTATAATTGCCATTATATGTAGGTATGTATAAGTAATTTAAGTAATTTTAATTTCGCTGTCAATTAATAAGAGCACTGGTCACATAATAAATACAAAAAGAAAAAGTTAATCAAAATGTGATTTATGTTCGCGAAATTATCTTTTCTATGATTTGATGAAAAATAGCACTAGTCTGATGTTGAAAGAAAGTTTTATTGTAACAAAGATAATTGACTAACGAAAAGTAATTTGCTTGATTATTTAACAAATACCTAAGTAAGCCACATATCAAGTTACAATATGTTTGAAAGTTTTATAAGAACAAAATATAAATGGATTTACATATCTAAAAATTTGTGAATTTTATGCGATTTAAGACGTGGTATGTATGTATAAATACAGTTGCGTTCAATATAATAGTAGTGAAATTAAATTTATTGTCGTTAAACGGAAGTAGAATAAGCTGTATTTTTTTATCATTTTCATTTAAAATATACCAAATGTCAGAAAGCACACATCCAAATAAAATTCAAAGTTCACACTAGGTTCAAGAAAATTAATTAAACTGTAAAAAATGTCCATCAAAATCTGCAAATATTTTTTCCAGAATTTCCAGAAAATTTTTGAGTACACAGTTTCGTAGCCTTATCAATTTATGTGCAAGTTAGAACTCGCTTTAAAATTAGTATTAATTTTTGGAATTTTTTTCGTCGAAGGTGTTGACTGATTTCTTCGATACAAAGCATGAACAAAATTTAATTGAAAAACAAAAAAAAACCAGAACTGTACATACCCATACACTTCTATTAGTTTTAAGGTAGTGACTTATTCCATACTTTTCATGGAATATTTTCAATAATTTTCTAACATTGTTGTCTTTGTTTTATATTTAAAAGCTTTAATATTCCTTAGTAGGATATTTTAAAAATAATTATAACGTACATACATATATTTTTCTATAAATTCCCCGTTAGCCTTAGGCTATAGATAAACCTTAGCTGGCCAATTTGGCAAGAATTATAATTTCATCGAAATTGTCAATGACTCTATTATGGTGCAAATATCATATAATTGTTAAGTAAACAAATTTACTTACATACGAGTACACAAAAATTTACTAAGGCTAGCGACACACTGCACTCAGGTGAAAATGTAAGGTAGATTTGAATGCAAATGCATTTCGAAACTTTTGACTGCAGACTTTAGGAACAAAAAAAAAACACTCGCAGCGAGAGAGCGCATTTTGACATTTCATTCACAGAGAGAGCTACATGTTTTTACTGTGGGAATTTCACTCCGTAAAAATTGTAAGTGCAAAACAGCTGATCGTGACTAGGGAAATAAACAAAAATTTAAATATTTCGGTATATATGTAGATACACAGACACTTTCAGTACTTTTCGTTTTGTAATTAAATAAAAAAAAAATATTTTCTTGCTTAACCTTTTTTTGTATTTTATTTCCATTTTAATGGTCATCGAGGTATGCACATCAATGTCGACATAAAAAATTGCCCGGCCCACACAAATGCTATGTAGGTTTCATGCTAATTATGAACTCAATCAATTAAATATAGGAAAAATATGCAATTAAAGAAATGCATTCATGTCGTGTGAATCAAACGGACTATTTAAGCATAAATTAATTAGTATCTACATATTTGAAATATGCCATAAATTGTCGAAAATCATTCATGGAATTCATTGAAGCAAAACAAAAATAACAAAAACTATGTGGTAAATTGTTTTGTTTGTCATTGTGGTAATTTAATATGAACGAGTATGCGCAATAATTAGGAAAAACAAATCATTGAAAATGACAAGAGCTCGTTATGAAAAAAAAGAAAAAAAAAAGTAATGAAAAAAAAATTATAACAAAGCAGTGTAGTGTGCCTTCGGCCTAAGGTTCAATGATGTAAATAACTTGCCTTATAAGGCGTATAAGAATTCCCATAGATGCCATTTCACTTTGAGTATCTTAAGTAGAATCACATTTCTAAAGCAAATCCTTTCAAAATGCTAATGCCAATAAATTATTTGCAGAGCATTTATTGGACGCGCATATTGAATGTGATAAGTAAGCGTAAATATTCAAAAAAAAAGTTTAAATGTTAAGGAACAAAATTTCTCTTTTATTACATTTCTGCAGTGCAAAATTATCTTTCAACAACTACAACATGCATAATTTGGCCTAATAGTCAATCTCCAATAAGTGGGCAAGATTTTAATACAAACACTGGAGCAATCATAAATATACGTCAACATGATTTGGAGGCATCTTTTCAACGAGATGTTGTAGATTTCGAAGTTAAACGTAAAGAACTGCTGAAGGATTATATTGATTTGAATCCTTTGGTTGCGAAATTGACTTTATCTATAGAGAAGTCGCATTGTGAGGTAAGTGTGCGGAGTATTTTTTTTTTATATAAATCTCAAGAGTATGAAATCTGACTTCTTCTCTTTTTGTAAAATTGATAGTATTTTTTTTCGAAATTCACCTATCGACGGCTGAAAAAACAAAAAAATTGTTTCAAAAACGCCCCGTCTTAGAATATTCTGGAAGAAATCTTTACTGTAGAATTTTTTCCAAAAGTAGGCCATTGTAGGACTTGTTCTGTAAAAAGAGTTTTAGAAATATTTTAACTCAACTAACCTTCAACCATTTTTTAGCTAAGCTAAAACACTTGAAAAAATAAATGTTGTAATTAAAAACTTTCGAGTCTTCTTTGCTAATCTAAGACCAGATCTGATAAATATTGATAACTAATTTCAATCATTGATATGTAATAAAATTAAATATTTTGTTATTATTGTAATAATTGATTAATTATGATAATCGAACATTTTTATAGTAATTAATTGATTAGCATTAATTTTTGTGTTCAATTAATGAGGATTTATTTCGTTTTCTAATTTAATCCTAGTATTAATCGAATGAATATATTTAATGTTCGATTACCATTACTTTAAAATTTTAATGATTATTTTCCAATTAATTAAAAAATAATAAAAAATAAAATATGTTTTTCACGATTATTAAAAGAATAAAAAATAAAAAAATAAGAAAAAATAAAATAAAAAATAATCAGAAGAAATAAAAAAAAACATTTTTTTTTGGATACTTACATATGATTACTTTTGATTTTTTAAACTATAATTAATTTATAACTTATTTCTTGAAAACAATTTAAATAATCACCACAAAATAAAAAAAAAACGTTTAATCAATTGATTACAAATTAATAATCAAATTTAACTGGTCTGCTTTAAATATAAACCAAAACTGATAGCATATCTGTCTTAATTTAAAAAAAAAAATGGTATTATTTACTATTAAACTTTAACAAATTAATCACTTTAAACTATATGTATTACAGAGCTTTCTTGCCTTTCAAACGGATATTCCAATTTTCATTGAATCGATTATAAATGCAAGTCGTTATTCGATTTGGCGTTCAATACATAATAAGTTTCTGCTTGCCTATAACAAGGATGAATTAAAGGAAGACTATTTTCAGCACCGATTTTTTGAAGGTAAAAATGAATTAGGTTATCAAATATTATTAGCAATTTTAGCTAATTATTGGTTCTAATTTTCTGTTTCATTTGACAGTACAAGCGAATATACTGCTTATAGAAACTTCCAATGCCAATCCAGAAATGTTTGAACTAAAAACAAATAAGTTCGTCGGTCCATATTCGGAGAATCCCAAACAACTATACTTACTGGATCGTTTCAATGCATCGAATAATACCTTCGTGCTGGGTAATAACCTATTTCCAGATAAATTTAGTAATTTACAAGGTCGCGAAGTGATTATGGCAGCTTTCGACTACAAACCAGATGTAATTTTAAAATACGTGAGTTGAAATTTTAGAAGTATTTAAAAACATATTTTGTAACATAATAATTTAGAAAATATTTAGAAAATGGTTACATGATTTTAATTTCGATAAACGTGTACTATTTCCGTCTAGTATCGTGGCGCACCATCGCGCGATAGAGCTTTTGCACGTGGAGATGAGGCTGGTGATGTGCAAATCGACGGCACGGAAGCGAAGATTTTGCAGACATTTTGTGAGAAGCATAACTGTATAGTAGATATTGATACTTGTAAGTATACGTACAGTTAGATTTTAAAAGAAAAAAAAAACTGGAGAATTTTTCGCTCATATTTTAATGCAAGCTGATGCAACCGACTGGGGTGTTGCCTTTAGAAATATGACGGGACAGGGTGCTTTAGGTATGATAGCTAGAGGTAAGGCAGAAGTGGGCATAAGTGCGATGTACACATGGTAAGGAAGCATAAAAAACCAGCACAGGAAAAAAAGCACAAAATAAATGTAGTTAATATGTTTGCAGGTATATCGATTATTTATCATTGGATATGTCGATGTATATCGGACGATCCGGCATCACTTGCGTAGTGCCTGCACCAAAGTAAGTAAACAAATTGGTTGGCTGCAAAGCTCTCAGTTATCACTCAAATTTATAAACTAATTTTTTTTTATGATAACTTAGGCGCTTAGCCAGTTGGCTTTTACCCATTGAACCATTTCAGCCTGTACTTTGGGCATTTGTTATCGGTTGCTTGTGCGTTGAAATATTGGCGCTATCATTTTTGGATCACTGCCGCCCGACCGTCACTGCGTTGACGGAGAAATTTCATGAGAACAACCAAAATAGTTGGTGGGAAAATTTAAAATATGCTTTATCAGCAACATTGTTGTTGTTTGTTTCACAATCCAATAAAGGTATTATGGTAGGATTTACACCTTTAAGGTTAATGCTTTTTGCTTGCTTCTTGAATGATATTGTCATAACGAGTATTTATGGTGGCGGGCTGGCGAGCATTCTAACGGTGCCAAGGTGAGTTCTTGTGCCAGAAATATTATAATATTTGCAAACTTATTTACCTCTTTTTATAGTTTTGAACAAGCCGCTGATACTGTGGAACGTTTTTATGCTTTTCAACTGAACTGGGGTGGCGATTCAGAGGCATGGGTGTCAGCTATACGTGGTGATGATAGTGTAAAGTGAAAGCGTTCATTTTTCTTCCCGGAGATAAAGAAATAATTATACTTAAATCTTTTTCAGGAAACAATTCAAGGTTTGTTGCGAAATTTTAAATTGTATAGTGAGGAAGAATTGACGGTATTGGCTAAAACAAAGGCGATGGGCTTTACAATTGAACGTTTGCCGTTTGGTGAGTAATGGACCTATATTAAAAGCTTTGGATGAAAAAAGAGAACAAAAAGTTAAAACAAGATAATTTAAAATAAATTAAAATAAGGTAAAATAAAATAAAACAAAATAAATTAAAAGCTTTGGATGAAAAAAGAGAACAAAAACTTAAACAAGATAAGGTAAAATAAAAAAAAAAAAAAAATAAAAATTAAAAGCTTTGGATGAAAAAAGAGAACAAAAAGTTAAAACAAGATAAGGTAAAATAATATGAAATAAAATAAAATAAAATAAAATAAAATAAAATAAAATAAAATAAAATAAAATAAAATAAAATAAAATAAAATAAAATAAAATAAAATAAAATAAAATAAAATAAAATAAAATAAAATAAAATAAAATAAAATAAAATAAAATAAAATAAAATAAAATAAAATAAAATAAAACAAAATAAAATAAAATTAAATAAAAAGAAATAAAATAAAATAAAATAAATTAAAACAAAATAAAATCAAATAAAAAAAAAATAAAAAAATAAAGAGAACTAAAATAAAATTAAATGAAACGAAATAAAATGAAATAAAATAAAATAAAATAAAATAAAATAAAATGAAATAAAATAAAATAAAACAAAATAAAATAAAATAAAATAAAATAAAATAAAATAAATAAAAGAAAATAAAATAAAGTAAAGTAAAATAAAATAAAATAAAATAAAATAAAATAAAATAAAACAAAATAAAATAAAATAAAATAAAATAAAATAAAATAAAATAAAATAAAATAAAATAAAATAAAATAAAATAAAATAAAATAAAATAAAATAAAATAAAATAAAATAAAATAAAATAAAATAAAATAAAATAAAATAAAATAAAATAAAATAAAATAAAATAAAATAAAATAAAATAAAATAAAATAAAATAAAATAAAATAAAATAAAATAAAATAAAATAAAATAAAATAAAATAAAATAAAATAAAATAAAATAAAATAAAATAAAATAAAACAAAACAAAATAAAATAAAATAAAAAATAAAGAGAACTAAAATAAAATGAAATGAAACGAAATGGTAAATTTTATAATCTCTCTTCAAAAATGTTTCTTAACAGGTCACTATGCCGTTCAGGAGCATTTAACCAGTAGCGTTTTGGATAAAATGAAACTTATGTTAGAGGATATTTATTTCCAATACACCGTGGTATACACATCACGCATGTGGCCTCTATTGGAACGCTTCAATGATATGATTATTATGTGGCATTCCTCGGGATTGGATAAATTTTGGGAGTGGCGTATTGTTGTCGATAATTTGGATATGAATGTACAAAAAAAATTGGAAGCCTCACAACATAGTAATTTCGATGATAATGGGCCGGTACAATTGGGAATGTCAAATTTTGTGGGCATGCTATTGTTGTTGGCATTAGGTTTAATCTGCGCATCATTGGCCTTCATAGCAGAATTATTGTGGGATCATATGAAATGTAAAATGGTGAAATGAGAAAGTTTGATTGTGGAGCTGAGACTTCTTTTCTAATTATTAATTGCTAACAATAAATATTAGCACTAAAAGGCTTATAAAGCTGTATTTTTTCTGACGGAATATGTCTTAAAACATTTATTATTTTTAGTATAAAGCTTCTCTTCTTTTCGATATTGTCATCGACAATAACGCACAATTAGCGTTGTAATGTCTGTCGTCGCACGCTTTCAAAACAAATAATAATGATTAAAATAGAAATTTTTACTCAAAATAATTGAATGCTGTCATTGCTGCATGGCATTTACTTTAACGTAGTAATTGTTGTTGTTGCCGAAATAAATAATTATCATAAACGCATATGTATGTATGTATGTTTCGAGGTATGTACTCGTATGTAGTTTGTCAAAGCCAAAAGCCATTGGAGCGTCTAACTAACTAACTAACTAACTTGATGATAATTAAAAATTCAATGAGCGCATAATTGGCGGCAAAAGCGACAGTCGCTCGTTACTTAAAAAAGAGTTAGATGAAAGCATAACATTGCACGCCAAATTGTGTTTTATTTTCATTATTTTCATTGCGCATGCGTGCAGGTCATACTTTTGATGCATTGAAATTTTTCATATTTGCAGTAGCTCATAAAGTTAAGAAAATTGAGTTTTGCGACGTGTTTGGCATGCAACAATTCATAATTAAAAACATTTTTTTGTTGTTGTTATTACGAGTAAATATTATGCAAAAATGTATGCTTAAAATTATGACTGCGTTATAGTCAGTACTAGGCACATACTTACATATAAATAATTTAAAAAGTGTGCAGTTACAAAGTGTATGACTTTTATGGTATGCCACTAAGCCATAATCATAGGCCAGCAGCGACAATTTTGTATATTTCCTCAGGCCGCAGTGAAACGCTTTGCTACCGAAACGCATTGAAAGTGTTTCCATTTTGACAAAAAAAAAAGCAGCCAAAAAAGGAAACTACTTTTGATCATGGATAAGCGGTTGAACCTCGTGGCTTATAATGTGTATTAACCTTTCAATCAAATGCTAGCAAATGTTGGCTATAAGCTCATCAAGCTAAACACGAACAGTAGACTTTCGTATGCAAAAATTTCACTATAATTACCTCAAGAAGAGTTTTCGAGCTATTTTTCTTGTGTCATTTGTAATTGGTACTTTTTTCACTTTTTCTTTCTTTACGTTTTTTTGTGTCTTTAACTACAAATGGCCATGACCCACTGAAGGAAAGTTGAATCGAAAAAGACTAAGGGGACTGTGGAGATAGATACGAAAAAAGGAGAGCAAGAAAAATAAGCAGTAAAACCCTCTCTCGTAGAACAAAAAAAGAAAGAAATATACCCTATAGAAAGGCCGTCGTGGAAAGTATTAGAAGGAATATGAGAAGTTTTGTCTGGCAGACCACAAACAAGAAGAAAAACCTCAAAGCTCTAAGCTAATTTGGAACATCACCGAATTTTGGAAGGATTTTGATAATTCCCATTAATAAATTGAGCTGTCAAACAATAGTTAAAGAGAAATAAAAATCTGATTCATAGCCCGAAAACACTTACACACCTAAATTGGCTGCCAAACGAACATAAAATAAATTTGTTTGCGAAAGTTGTTTTTTCTTTCGCAATTAAAAGGGCATTGAATGCTGGCAAAAAGCGCCAATGACTTTGTTTTTGTACAAAGAGAGATGTGTAATGAATTTAAGTTTATTGAAAGTGAAGATGATGAATCAACATGAGAGTAATAAAAATAGCACGACATCAAACGACCGATGTTTATATAAAAAATAATTTTTTTTTGCATGCAATCAACGTGTTTTCAACATAAATTATGATATGAGTACCCAGATACTTTTGTCTACATTCACACTGAACAGTGGACCAGCATGTCAAGAGTGCAATAAGTGCGAATTTTTGCGGTGCAAGTGCAATTGCTGCCGAAAAACAAAAAAAAAAAACAAAAAATTTGTAATCAACCATGCATTATGAAAGTGTGAATGCGCTGCAAATGCAATGAGAAGTGAAAAATGACAGCGTTGTATTATTATGTTGGTATTCAATTACAAATTATATATGCTTAAATGATGGGAAAATGTTTGCATTGTAGCTTCGTCATGTAAAAAAATCATGTCAACGTGCTGTGATGTTATGTGTTTAGGAAAATAGAAAAAAAGCAGCGGGATTGAACGCAGCCCCTACCACACAATGAAGGCCTACAAATGTGTTGTATGCATTTTGAAAGTCATTCGCAACAATGGGTTCATTGCAGTCAACAATTGTAACAATCGATGTTATTTATATTCGTATACATATGGCATATCTTTAGTATTAGTGACAACCTGTGAATTTGTTTTGCGCATGCGCGCGCTCACTTACTAACTGATCCGCTCCCTGCCATCCTAGTGCACCGTGCAGTGCTTCACCAAATTAGATATGTAGTGTTTTTCTTTGCTATATACACGTTGATTGTTTGTTGATTATGTTAGAGTGTTGATTGTTGCAGCTGTTTGATTTTCAGCTACTACAATGCACTTGTCAACACTTGATGTGGCACATTAGTGTGGATCGATTTTGATTAAAAAAGCTAAAGTCGAAGTTCTAAAAGGACCGAAGTACTAATATACCCGCTTTTATTTTTTACTTCCATGTTTAATTCTATTTACCATGGAACAAAAACTTTATTTTATTTTTCTCTTTTTCTGTTTCATGTCTTTCTGTAAGTTAATTATATTTAATACAAATTTTATTTGATTTTATTTTATTTTATTTTTTAATTTTATATGGTTTGACTTTATTATTATTTATTTTTTTTTAATTTAGTTTAATTTATTTAATATAATTTAATTTTATTTAATTTAATTTAATTTAATTTTATTTTATTTTATTTAATTTTATTTTATTTTATTTTATTTTATTTTAATTTATTTTTTTATTTTATTTTATTTTAATTTATTTTTGTTTATTTTATTTTATTTTATTTTATTTTATTTTAATTTATTTTATTTTATTTTATTTTATTTTATTTTATTTTACTTGATTTTATTTCATTTTATTTTATTTAATTTTTTTATTTTATTATATTTTATTTCATTTTATTTTATTTTATTTTATTTTATTTTATTTTATTTTATTTTATTTTATTTTGTTTTATTTTATTTCATTTCATTTTTTTTCTTCTATTTTATTTTATTTCATTTTATTTTTTTTTTTATTTTATTTTATTTTATTTTACTTTATTTTATTTAATTTTTTTTTTTTTTTTTTTTTTAATTTTATTTTATTTTATTCTATTTAATTTTATTTTATTTTACGCTATTTATTTATAAATTTTTTTATTTTACATTATTTTATTTTATTTCAATTTATTTTACTTTATTTTATTTTATTTTATTTTATTTTATTTTATTTTATTTTATTTTACTTTATTTTATTTTACTTTATTTTATTTTATTATTTTTTATTCAATTAAGTTTTTTCTTGATTTTGTTTTTATGGTCCTATAAAATGGCAATACTATAGTATTCTATATTTTCTTCATTCCATTTCCACTTGTAGGGCCGTCCCAATCTAGTGTGGCGTCCGCACTGCAATTTGTCAATGAAGGTGCTAAGCGTTGCGCATGCGTAGCTACAATTACTTGCTAGCTTGCACATTGGTAAATTGAATTGTTTTGAGTGTAAATATCACGAATGATACTTCAAAATAGCAGCAAAAATAAAAACATAAAAGAAAATGTAAGTTATTACAAATGGCAAAACATAACTAAAACAAATTACTTATAAGCAAAAAAATAAAAAATACGCATACAGATTTTCTGCAAACTTACATTTGAAAAATATTCGTGCGGTGAATGATGAAAAGGTTTAGATACAGGTTAATTGATATGTAGCAGGCATTCCCAAATTCCACGCATTTGTGCACATTTAATTCACTTTTAATTATTCTTGAGTAATATTTGAATCCTAAGATATACATACATATGTACATACATCATGAAAGCTCCTAGGTGGATAATTTTTTCTGCGGGCTGAATAAGAACTTGGGAAATAGTTAAAACTTACATTGCTATTGCGTTGCTACAAATATTTGATTCAGCTTATTACAGAGAAGTCATAAGCAGAGCCCTGCTTTTATAGCCAACTAGGACTAACCAACCAAGCCTTTGGGCTTTTCTTTATTACCTGCACAATATTCAAACTCATTTTTCCGGTCCATCACCCGATTTTTAGCCGATTTTAGCGATTTCCAAGCCTGAAGATGCGTTGCTCAAAGTCTTTTGGAATCGCCGTATAAGTTTTGTGTGGAAGTAACCATTCCATGTGTGTTTGACAATTTAAGCTTTTCTTTTAGTACAATTTGAAACAACAAAACTTGGAAAGACCGACAATTATACGCATTTTAAATTTAAAACTTTCAATGTAAATTACCTGAACTGGTCGTTAGACAACGATAAATGCGGGTCAAAATAGCAACAAAAACAATGAAACACTACAATAACATATTAACCATTAAATAAACGCTGAAAATACGCCCAAATTCATCTGCTACATCAACTACAACCCAACAACAACACAATATTATCAAAGACATCCAGCATATTATTTATGTTTCCAACTACCAGCAACCTATCGTTTATGTATAAACACCATACAGCCTGCAAACATTAAAAACACCAACAACAATAAATGCCATAACAATAATTGTCATTATGTTGAGGGCTATAAAGTTGTTGGCGATTGTGTTGATGGCGAAGGTGATGGTGATGGTCATGCAAATTAAATTTCACACGATTACCCACTAAGCGAATTGCATAATTTCCGTTGCCATTTAGCCATATTTACATATAAATATGTATATTAGACTGGGATAATTTGGTTTTTAATTTTATTTATGGTGTGTTTGAGAGATCGAAAAAAATTGCAGCAAAAGTATTCGACCGGAATTTTAATTTAAGAGGTCTATCATTGGTGGTTTGAAGTTTCAAAGACTAGTTTGGATGTTGCTTAAAAGCTGTCAAATTATTACAGTAAAAAATTAAGTTTTGTAGAAATTTAAATTCTGCACGAAAAAGTTGTGAGTACAAATTTTTGTCAGTTGGGCTGTCAATATAATTTTCAGAATTTTTTTTTTGAGCTTAGTCTAATGTCAATGCGGGGAACTCAGTGACTAGTGAGAAATACTATATAAGAACTAGTTGAAAAGTAACTCGGTTTTCGTTGGTTAGTTTTTGATTGTATTTGATAAATAAAACTCTTTCTACAATGAGTCTCTAAATACTTTCAATTTTAAAAAATTTTACTATTTAAAATGTCTATCTTTGCTGGTAGGAATAAAATAATTCGTAATGACTTGCATTAGATAATCGCAATGATAATAATAATGGGGCAACAAAGGGGACTCTTCTGCGAAATTATCATAAAATGTGGGTAGATAACATTGAAAGATTGTCTCATTAGATTAACTGGACTTTTGCTAAGTTTATGTGCTTTTTATGAGAAAAAATTAATTTCAAATTAAAACTGCCAAATTATATTTTACTAGTACCACAATTGAGCAACTGCAGGTGCTGTCTGAAAAGTATGATGTTTTCATTAATAGCGACATTGGATTTGAGTGTTTTACTAGTAATTAAGTGCTTAATTATTTTATGGAGAATTGAACACACCGAGGGAGGCCAATTCATGCTCGAACTGCATAAAGTGGCGCTTGCCTGAATCTTTTACAGTAACGTCTTCGCCTTTTTCGATGTGACCACAAAAAGTCGACAACAATCAAATATGGGTCGGCACTCGACAATCGTGATAGGGTCGAGTAAGTCTATATGTAGTTGTTTATGTCAACAGCTATGCCTGCAGCAACATATGCAATGTGAGCACTTGCGGTAAAGTGTTTTCCTCACTACTTACAAAGTTAGCCACGCTTCATTAGAGGCATTAGCGGACAATCACGGTATAATATTACAGAGAAAAATTCTGTGCACATATTGATATACATACACAAATACATACATGAATATATAAATGGAAAAAACCGTATGCAACAGAACTTGCAACATGCAGCATATTCCACTTGTAAGTTCCGGTGGCATGCAACACAGCAAACAGTTGTAATTATTGACCAAGAATGAGGCACAGTTAAGGGCGATTAGTAGCGTAACAAAACGGTGTAAATAGTATATAGTAGAAAATATGCATGGCAAAAGTACTATGCTGCACAGACTAGCAAATGATGATATGAAGATTGAGTTACGGTTAATATTAAGTTAGTAGCAGGAAATCGTAAAAAAAATTAACCTTCCAACACAGTGCATTCGAAGTGTTGTGCTACTACTGGAATTCGCGCATGTTTGTTTGTGTAGATTAGCGTACGAGTGTTTTATTGCCACAGTTGGTTACTGTGTCTAATCATTTACCGTTTGCAAGTGCGGAAATTAAAACAAATAAAAAAATAACAAACAATCGCATATGCTTTATTTTTTTATTATTTTTATTTATTTAATTTTTTATTTAAAATCAGTTGCCGGTAGCGCAAAGCAGAAGGGGGTTTGCATGTGATGTGAGGAAGAGGTGCGAAAAATACCACTTAAATAATCAAAGAGGTAAAAAAAGCGCATTGCATGTACTTAGATAGATACATTTGTATGTGTGAATTAATAACTGTGTAAGTAGGTATGTGTGTGCATTTCTTCATTTGCAATATTGCATAACAGTTTTACTAAAATTATGATTGTTAGCGGTGTAACATCTTTCGCCCAGCACACTTCCTAGATATGCAGAAAACACCATAGCAACGAGATTTATAGGTATATACATAAATGTATTTGTTTTGTAGATACTACGTGCATTTGTGTATACCCAGCGAGCATTTTTATAAATGCTGTTAAATAACTTGAACTAGACTAATTAATTGATTAATTTGAAGGTTTAAAGTTAAGTTTTTATTAGCTTGAAGCCTACATTAGAAAATGTAAGAAATCCAAAAAAAAAAAAATAACAAAATCGGCCAAGAATCACGTCCACTTTTATATAATAAATTTTTAAAACAAGCATTTTTGAATATATGTAAGTGATAAATAACGATTACCGATTTGATTAATTATTTTTCTGAGAATCCATTTAATGATTGATTACCATTACTTTTAATTTTTAATGACGTTTTTTTAAATAATTAAAAAATAATCAAATAAATCATAATTTTTAAGATTTTAAAAAATAACCGAAAAAATCAAAAAAAAAAAATTTTTTAATTATTTTTTATTGTTTTTTATAATCCCAAAAAATCACGATTTTTTCAGTTGAAAAAATTTTTGTTTTTATTATAATCAATTTACAATTGCTTTTTCTTGCAAACAATCGAAGTAATCATTAACAATTAAAAAATCTGTCCAATCAATTGATTACTAATTACTAATCAAATTTAACAGTTCTAGCTATAGATAAAAAAAATTATCGTTTAAATACAAGTTTTGAAAAACATTTATGGAAGTTGTCTTCAAAATTTTTTTTTATAAATTTATTTATTTAACATGATTTTTTAAATTATTATTTAAACTATTTATAAAAGTTGGTATTTAAAAAAATTTCATAAATTGATATCAACACTTACTTTACTCACATATACATATAATACTTACTGATATCCGTTTTATAAGCGAATAATTAGTGTTATGTAAGCTCAGTGTTTGTATCAGTAAGCTTTTTAAGTCTGTACTCTACTTTTATTTTGCTTACTGGGATTTCCAGCTACCTATCAAACGTGCTAGGTAACACGCCTACCATATACATATTTACCACCATACATATGTATGTACATAGTATATGCCCTAAGTAATAATTTATAAATGCTACTTTTCCTTCCTATTTCCCTTTTACACTCTTTTTCAATTGTCAAGCTATGTCATTGTGCCTTTAAGCCAAACTTTTCCTTTCTTTGTCAACGTCAATGCACATGTAATTACCGTTGTTTGTGTAAAAAAAGTAAGTCACTGGTGCTTCAACATTTTCTCACTACTGCCGATTTTTGTTTCAATTAACTTAATTTACAGTTATCACTTTTGTATAAAACTATGTACATACATATATGGCAATGGTGCGAGTATTATTAGGGTGGCCGTTATTTACCAGTTGAGTTTATTCACATATAATAAACTTATATCAGGTCGATGTGTGTACATTAAAGACAGCAAAGAAAAGTTAGTGTGAATTAAAACAATTAATAGTTTTTTGCTGTATGTCTAAATGTTTGATCGCGCATCACTGCAAAACTGCTCTATGGAATTGATCGTAACTTCCACACAAGTATTGCTAGTTGATCAACTTAAAGTTTAAGCATCCTTTTACAGGATCAAACTATTTTGACCCCGCAGAACACAGTGGTGACCAAAAAAGTAGGCTCACATTTTGTACGAGCAGCTGGTGAAGTATTATTGGGTGTGTGGATAAGCCTCTCAGTACCGCTGTGAATTATTACAAATTTCGCTTGCTTTGGTGCCAAGATTTTTTATTTATTTATTTAATTTATGTTTCAAATTTATGACATTTATCCTTATACAACAATTTGGTAGAATTATGTTATTTTAATTCCAAATAGGCATTTATTTTAAATTTTCATACATCTCCATCTCAATCAGGAACTATTACTAAATTGAATAATGTTGAGCGCACCAATTAAAAAACACTTGCAAAACAGCGAACACCCTAATGCAAAGACTTAAAAATTCAAATTTTAATAAAGCAAGAAAGGCGACATATTTTTTCTCTGTGTCATCTAGGATGTAAAGACAGCTATTGTTTACCACTTCTTCCGTAAAATGAGCACAACGGCCAAAATTAAGTTACTCCAATTAGCAAGGCAAAGCATTAAAAAAGGGGTTGCAGGCAATTTAATTGTACATATTTGATACAAAAACACAATTTTAAAGCATGATTTTTTGAATACGCCCATTTCCACCAAGCTTAATTACATTACATAAGCCAAAGTTGTGTTTATGTTTCTGTACAGACTAGCTATATAGCTTAGCCACGTTCAAGTCCTGGGGACGGTGAAGACGAATACCCGAAACACATTTTAAAATTATTATTTTTTTTTTCAAAAAGGTATTGAAACAGTCCATCCTTAACCACAGAACCTTTTGGGTCGTCCGCATATAAATAATAAATAATATTCAAAGAAGAAGATGGGTACAAAACCAATAGCAGCCAAAGCAACAAAAATCTCTCTCTGGTAGCTAACACATGTTGTGTGAATAATTGATGAATTAATGAAGATAATAAAGCCGAATCTGTACTTGATTGAAAGTAATGGGCCATCATGCTTCTAACAGATTTGCTTGAAATGTGTGATTGCACTTTGAAACGTGAATGTGAGAGTGAATCTGATTTGTTATGGGAATGTGTTGGGATGGTTTGGCATCATAAGTTTTTGTAGTTGTAACTAAATCTTGCAGTTCATTCGCAGTACTTCCAGCAGGGTTAAGTTTTCTCAAGTTGAATACAAAGAAAGTGAAACAGAAGGGACCACAAATAATTACCAACTTAGTAAGAAAATTTTAACCGAATGGTGGTAAATTAAAAAAAACAACAATCACAAATGTTACTCGAAATTTATATGCGAATGAAAATGTTGCTTGCCACAACAATTGGAAAACTCAATTCGCTGCGGGCTCATACGGGTGTGAATCCAGCTTTTACATGAACTCTATTTTCAAATGAAAGTAAATTGTGTTGTTATTTGTTGCTTCTTTTTTTTAGGTTTTGTTGATTTTTATTTTTTTCGCAGTTGACATTAAGCCATTTTAGCTGAGAGAACAACTTCATATAGCGACGGAAACATTTGTTTTTTATAGTTAAAAGGGAAATTTATGCATCCGTAAGTATTTGCAGAAAATGCAGAGGAAACAGACGCAAGTACACAATAAATGGTCGTAAGGAAAATAGTTGTTAGGTGTAAGATAAAAATGTTTATGAAAAATTAACTGTTTCTCTCTTTCTAGGTTTCACATATGTACATGATACACTTACCTAAGCGTGAAGAGTATAATAGATGTGAGAAAAATTTGGAAATGATCTCAAATAAAGAAAATTAAAATGTTGAGGTGTTTCAAACAGCACGGAGTGCCTGGATTGACATCTCTAGAGCACACATACAGACATACATAATTACTTTCACACTAGGGTTTTCATATGAAATTATATATCATGCTTATATGTAAGTCTTAAAAGTTCAAGTTAATGGTTAACAAAAAATCACAGTGACACGCACAAAACTTTGACATTTAACGGTGAATTCATCATATGAGAAAGCACAAACAAACTGTTGCAAATAAGGTTTATTGTGTTGTGTGTGAATTATGAACAATGAAAATCAGATTCTTCTAAAATAACAACTACGTAGATATTAAATTTGAGAGGAGTAATTATTTTTGGCCAGTTATGACCAAGTAACCAAAATAGCATACCGGTTATTACTCACGTTACGGTCAATTCTTCTTCCACTCATTTATTCTTTACATTCATTAATTGACGAAATGACCGCATTTGATTTGAATGCTGCCGCAGTCAAAGCTCATCTTAAACTCATCGTAAACTCAGGAAGTCGCAGAAGCGTAACCATAAATCTTTTGAAATTCTTCCTTCTCGTTATTTCGTTGTGAAAACTTCAGTTTCTTAGAAAAACATTAAAAGCATGACTTTCAAATTAACATAAAATAATATTTAAAATGAAAGAAAGAAAGAAAAAAAAAAAAAATATGTCAGAGAATGCTACTGACCGCAAACGCACCAACTCATTGGTTTTTGCTGACAAATGACAAATTTATGTTTAAGAAACTTGCACTCATATACTGCTACGACATGTGTATGAGCCAAAAGGCTAACTGGGTCAACGGGCAAGGCATAAATCTTCTTCACTGAGAACGAAACGTATGTCAACTGACTGATGCAATATGTTTTTGGTAGGGATGATAAACAAGAAGTACTACTCGATTAATGATAAAAGATAATTTACAGGGGATAGAAATATAAAAAATAGTATAATAGAGTTCACGAGCCCAAAAATTTGCATTGGTGCGTACCATACATGTAAATGAGCTCAAGCCCTAGAATAATACGTTTTATGAAAATGATCACTGTTCCTATTTTGTAATAATTTTAATTAATTATTAAAACTTTTTATGTAAATCCAAAGCTTTTCTTATACATCCATTTCGAATCTGTTGAACTTCTTCAACACAGAAATTTTAGGACGTTCTGTTAACCATTATGCTATTAGAACGAGGATTTGTTTGTAAACTTAAATCCTATCACCAACCTTAGCCTAACTCACCACCAATTTTTTTTATTTTTTTTAACAGTTTTTATTATTATGGATATCAAAGATTCATTTTCAAGTTCTAGTATTCTTAATTTTGGCAAGTTCTATTAACTATTAGGCTATCAGAAAGATAGTTTTCTTTTATATTTTTTGTATTCAATATTTATAGATTTTATTTCTGCAGAAAGCCTCATTCTTGAATCAGCCTTCGATTTCGACACTTGATTGCCCTTTTTTTATTGCATATATTTTACATTAAAGCCAAGAAATCATTCTCACATTTAGTTGTTTATAAGAGTACCACAATTCTTGTTGTAACTATAAGTTTAAAAACCTCAATTATTTGTGTAAATGCAAGTATAGCGTGGAGAGCTGAATAAGTTGGTCAGAATATAGGTACAATTCGTCGATAATAAACAATCAAAATTGTTGCCTTCTTTGAAGGCAGAAAATCTGACCGAATTTTGAGCTTTATCAAACATTAACTGTGTGCGTACTAGAGCTGCACTAAACTATACACACACAGATCCGATATCACTTTTTCAATTCGTTGATGCATTCATAAATTTTAATTGAATACTCTTCATTGTTCAAGTTAAATGTACCGCTTGTTCTAATTTTCTTAACTACAGAGGTGAGAATCTTAAAATTTTTAATTTCCAATTTACAATTTATGCGTTTTGTAACATTGAAATTTCCATAAACATGTTAAAAAACGGCTCATCTAAATTTAATAACTTGCTATTAATTCATTTATCTAGGTAAAATAGATAGTAAAAAGAGACATAAAAGTTGAATATATAATATGTATCTACAACAAAGCTTAACTGCAGATAGATGCTTATGGTTTGGCTAACAACTTGACTTCGATCTTTGCATAAAATTAAAAACCTTGATTAAGTAGAAAAGAACGATGTTTTTACTCATTCATTGTGGTCAGTGAACGGATTGAAGCACACAAAGCGAATAAGAACTACATAATGCAAAGATTTCTGCAAAAAATAGAAAAAACTTCAGAGCTGTGGGATGGACATAGATTCGGATGCGTTTTAATTCGTGCATAAATTGGGAACACATCTACAATTTTCTTGAATTTCAATTGTTGTTGGAGCAGTGCAGTCTAGTTGAGTTTTTTTTTTCAGCTTTTTATCCATGGCTAGAGTTCATTTAAACTAACTTTGAATCAGTTGTATATTTTGAAACTCCGTCGCTTTTATAGGCAAAATTTTATTAACAGTAGCACTTACCTTATGTTTTCTTCTAAGTAAATGTGGTGCACCGCCTTGTGGTTGTAAGGGCACTGCAGGTTCTGGTGTTACAGTTTGTACCGGACGTGGTGGTTTTAAAGCCAATTTCTTTAGACTCGCAATACGTTTATCACACATTAATGATACATCATCGATTCTTTGGAGGACCTACGTAGAGACGTGAGTAAAGATAGGTATGTCAGAAAAATATATTCAAAACTATAAATTGATTAAAAATAAACGTAATAATAATTTGGCGCACATATGCAATTTGTTATTTCACAGATTTTACTTTTGGGCCAGTGTTTCCAAACCCAAGGAAAAATCTAAAAATTTCCAGTATGTCACAAAATGGGATGAGGGACAAGATGTTCTCCTCTTTCTGTTTAGATAGTTTTATATCCTTTTAAGCTCTAGTCTTACGAAGTACAAAATTGCGTTGTGTTTTTTTTCTACATGGTGTTTTCCTTCCATATAAATTATCATCCTATTTCAAAATATTTTTAATAAACTCCATACTTCAGAAATTTTTTCTGCAGCCCTCTATTCCAGAATTTGGTAGAAGTATGGCCGATCTCAGATTTTTGCCCTACCTCACTTGAAAATGTATGAAATTTTCGTTCAGAATAGGAGCTCTTCGAACAAATTTTTAAATAGGGTGCTTTTGAAAAATATTCTGTACTAGCGCACTTTTAAAAAATATTTAGAAGTAACCGGAGAAGAAAAACTTCTCAGTAAACATTCAACTGCTGTAGTCATTAAAAAATTATAAACTTTCAGCAAGTGTGGCCTCTTTCTTTTGTCAGAATAGGGTAGCGAGGTACATATGTATGTATCTCCATCAATATAAATTTATGTGAAAATAACTAATCGAAGGAATCAAAAGAACAAAAGCTTTATTCAAAATTGCTACTTATTCGACAGTTTGAGAGCTCTTTTTGTGTTCATAGTTTATGCTTCAAACAATAGATCTAACTGTATTTTTTTGTTATTTCACATCACTAATTTGATCTTAATCAAGTTTTTTTTAATGTCACATTCTCTTCTGTGACATTTTTAGTAAGATTTACACTCATAGCTATCACAATTTTGAATTCATTCTATTATTACAGTATTATTACTAACAGTTTGCTTTGGTTTTCTTTTGTTAAACAAAAATATAAAAAATGAAAAAGTCTTTTCATTTTCAATACGGTTTTTTATTATAGCAATAAAAATTCTTTAAACAACAATAGTCTCGTATGTATTAACAAGAATAGAGCAAAAGCAAGCCGTCACAGAGAAAGCGTTAGAAATGTGTTCACCTCATCACCTCAAGGTGAAAGAAGTTTTTTTTTGTTTTGTGAGCGCGTATGAGGTTTGGCGCATGCGCATTGTGTGAAGAGTTCAAAACATAAAAGTTATAACGAAAGCAATAGTGTAAATATGTATGTAAGTGTTAAGTCTCTAATAAACATACATAAATAAAAGAAAATGCAATAATAATATGCATGAAAATGTTCTACTTTCATTTTTTTTTGTATTAAAATGCGTTTGAGCAGCTGATGTACAATGGCTAATGCAAAGGCTTACAAATCAATTGTTATTAGCAATTCTTGAATAAAATGACAATTTATAGGTGGACTGATTATAGATCATAGAGTGTTGATCTGGATATTACCAAGCAGTTGTTTTAGGTTAGGGACGGTGATATTAAGTTCACTTTCCGACCATGAGATTGACTTATTTAACTCAGGAAATATTTATACCCTATCTCAAAGGTAATATATAATCGGATTTCTGCAGACCCGCCAAAAGAATACCCGAAATCTGTATGAATTTTTAACCCTAAGCCACGGTCTTAGTCAGAGATTGCGATCAAGGATTTAGGGAGCAGGTAAGTCCGTACAAACGAACTAAACCTAATTTAGATAAAGCTAATTAACTAAAAGGAGGTATATCGGTCACTATCTTTCCTAGCGTGAGGACCATTCCACTCTCTTAATGCGGCGCTAACACGAGTCTTCGAAAAGGCTGTCTTTTAAGGTACATATACACTTCGTAGCTCGTTCGGTATCGGTACAAAATCGAAGTCTGCAACCAGAACAACTCTTAACTATCAAAAACCCGGGCTGAGAATGAGCGCCAAGTGATGTAATGGGCTATACTTGCCATGTAAAATTTGACAGTTCAAATGATTGATTGGGTATTGAGAGAGAACTAGTACCGTTTTCATATGGTTTAGGTCCAGGTTAGTTCCGACGTTTTTAAATGCATGCCACTCTAATCTCGCTGAACACATAATTTGAAACACTTGCAAACATTTTTAAATAAATATTGACAAACAAAGTTTGCTGTTTTTGATTGAAGCGTGAAACAATGTTAGACTAAATTTTGTTGTTGTGGTTAACCACAATTTTTTTTTGCTTAAACGTTGGTTGTTTGTAAATCGATTGGCAATGTGTGGCAAAAAGCACTTAACTTGGTTAGTTTTTCACTTTTATTGACAAAACGTGTGCTCAAAAGCTTTCAAGTCTCCAAGCCGCACAAAGCAATTAATCATCGTTTGGCTGACGTTTGACGATTTGACAATTACAACAGTTGGAAGTAAAAAACTTTTATTGCACACAGGCGGGAATTGATTGCACATTTGTTGCACTTTGCATTAGCAGCCATACCCACGTGATGTACCGTCAATTAGTAACGCACAATAACTTGTCTGGTCATTCGTATTTGAAAAAGCTGCGCATGCGTGGCAAATGGTTTTACCTAACTACGAATGTGTTTATCACTTTCGATGATGATGTTGCCAAATTCGGTGATGCTATGAAAACAGATGCAATGAGTTGCTGAATGGATTTATTAAAAACGATATTCTGGGCATGCTTTCATTTTTTGGGATAATGGAACATACATAAGAGTGGGAGTGGAGTGATCTCTACTTTCTAAAGACGTTCAAAATCGTTTATATGGTTAAGCGCCATTTATATAAGACGAAAAAGTTATAGTTATAGTTAGAAGTTTTCGAGTAGAATGCTTTGGTTGTTCGAGTTCCTTTCTGTTCTCTTCATATTTGATCTATCCCATTTTCGATTGTATAAAATTTGGTACTCTCTATTTCGAAAACATATAGATAAACATTCGAAAGTTAGAATATTCTATTTGACAACAATTTAGCAAACGGAAATGTGCTCGAAAAGCTTATCACCTGCGCTACTGCGACACTTGCGTTTGAAATATGTGAATCAATGATTTCTGCTGTCGTGGAATATCTTCTAAAGTAAATTCGAACGAACTATAGAGTGCCTATGTGCTTTTTGCGTTCGAGTAGAACAACCTTTCGAATAGAGCTACAGAGCAAAAGCTTTGAGCTATCTGACTTGCATAAGATCTCTAGATCACAGGATTTTTTTTGTATACAATATCGACGGCTGAGTGAGAATGATCCAAATAAAAATTTGTTTAATTGCAGCTCTTTTCCTCTCAACGGAAATTCAATTCATTTTCAGTTAATATAGGAGAGTGATAGGTCAAAAAAAAAGTGAAAACCAAAAATTATTTGTGTATCAAATTATCTATTAGTCTATTCCACCATATTAATGGCACAACAACAAGGCATTAGCAAATTTTTTTCTTGTCACTTAAAGCTAATATATTAGAAAATTAATCAACTTCGGGAAAATGCTATTATAAAAGGCAATTTGCATGCGCAGGTGAAAACGATTAATGCTTATGCAATATTTTGTGGCAAAAGTTGTGTGAAAAGTCATCATCCGCATTACTGGCTTGCTTTGCAAAATTATATAATTTGAAAATTCCTCCTAACAAAATCAACCAAATCGATTTTTATTCAAATTTTTTTCTTCACATTACTCGTGCAATGCGGCTGCTGGTCATGCTGGCTATACCAAACATACTTGCCACTGCCACCATCATTTATTCCGTTAACTGCATGATTATGCTTATGCAACATTTGCCTTTGAACTTTCAGCTGCTACAAAGCGTAGTGCATCTTGCCATTGCTGTCTAATCAGCAGTACAGTGGGTGCAGCATCCCAACGTCGCGCGTCGTTTCGTGTCACGCAGCGCTTTCACTTTTCCAACTTACAACGTTTGCAACAATTGTTTAGGATGTTATTTATTATAAATTGTGATTTCTTGTTGTTGTTTTTCAATGTTATGGCTATTACCTTTGCCAGCTGCAGCATCTTCATCCAGTCATCCTAACAATGTTGTTGTATTTTCCACCTATCTCATATTGATGACCTGTCTTTTGGCGCCGTTGCTTTGCAGTTTTCAGTTTTAATTTTTATTTTTTTGTTTGATTACATTACTTGGCTAATGACAGATTTTCTATCTCGTTTTCGAACAACACGCCGAGTGGTTACGAAATTTTCCAAAGCATTTAAATAAGTAATGCTTGCAGTCGTTTTCGTAAAGTTAAGTTTTTATGTGGCCTTTAGTGGCGAATTTTTTATTGAAAGAGTTGCCAACTTCGATTTGAATTTTTTTGTGATTTTTTTAAACTTTTCGAACCGCCATCCTAAGTAAGTTTTGCGGGGGTGAAAGAAATGTGTAACCAGCACTCAACGATCTTGCATTCTTATTTGTAGCTCATACCAGGCTTAAGTGGACAAGTCATGCTCTGGGGAATTCGTGATAGAAGGTAACCAGCAGTAGATAATATCAAAAACATTTGAAGACAGGGTCTTTATAGAAGAACAAAATAATTGCCCATACCCAGCTATGACATCAACGCACTGATTTCCAGAAGGGAAGCCTTTTCCTTAACCATCGTTTTAACTGCTGAACCGAGGATAATCTTCTAAAAGAAAAATTAGGTGGACAGTCCGATAGAAGAGCTTGATCATAAGTTCTGGGCCCATAAGTAACGATAAGATGGGACTACAGACTGCTACAACAACAACAACAACAACAGAACGAGATAAAAAAAAATACTTGTAAGATTAAGGACTGGTGACAACACTAGGACAACAAGAACTCCAATCGCGGAACTACTATTGATTGTCCTCTTATGAAGCCTTAAAATCGTATTTCCAGAGAGACACAAACGGGCAAGGATGAAGAGCATGATGTAATGTTTAACTTACAGTTCTTCTTTGACAACCCAGTAGACGCATAACTGTCTGCCCGATAGAGTTAAAGGCAGCAAAGGAACGTAGTCGGCCCAGCCTAATCTCACCTATCCTATCTTAATATCAAATATCCTTGATATTAAGTAAAGACAAGCATAAGAAGCATATCCTCTTCACAAGCTCTCTTAATTCAAGTTGTCCAACTACCATAGCAGCCTCCTGCGACTTTCGTTAGAAGATAATACTAACAATATTAATACTCGGTAAGGCGAGACGAGGGTTGGACTCTATCGCAAGCAGCCTTTCATTAAACCATTTAAGATATTTCTTGTTCTTTAGAGCCTATTTTATGCATCTAGGAAAGCAAACTAAGCCGCAAAGCTCATTCAGCTCATTGTAAAACTCGATATCGCGCACGTGTAGAGGTCCTTAAATCTTTCGAACCATTTTTATATCAAACATTTCCCGAGCCGTCTCATCTGTTGTTGTGAGCATTCAGGCGCTATCGCCAAGTTACGAATAGCTCCGGGGTATAGTTTTACGAGATATCAACTTACATTGCAATTTCTAATTTTAAGAACATTTGTTGTGGCTACTTCTCGAACCAAAAAAATTATTATAAAAACAAACTCCACCATCGTCGCCATTTTCGAGTTTTACCTTGAAAAATATTCACTCAAATTCGTGACTGATATTTAAAGAAAACTCTCAAGATGGCAACTCTGCACAAAAATAAAATGTTAACCTTCCCATCGAAAAGTTAATGCAACGTAATTTTTCAATCGATCACCAAGGCACGAAGTGAATTGGTAATGTGCAACATGCGACCGGAAGTGTATGGGCACAGTGTCGCATGACCGGTTAGACGTGCGCATCTTCAGCAGATGAGCCCACAAGCGCCAAACATTGTCAGCGACATTACCTTGCACGAGTACGAGTATTCGTAATCGCAACAGAAACAATAACAATTAAATGCAGACTCGTCTCAACTTGGGTTTAATGCAAAAAGCGAAATTTTCGATGCTCAAAGCAATAAATTGTTGACGTTCATTGCATTCAAGCGAGATAATTTCATTTATTTATTTATTTTTAAAGGTCTTTTGTTGTTATTGGTGTTGTTGTTGTTATTGCTGATACATTGTCAATGTCAACAAGAGTTAAACAATTACAATAACTAGCTGACATTAATGTTGTTGTAATTGCATTTACGGTTCAACAGCCCCCCAAAAGTAAACAAACAAAAATCGAAATCGCAGGTGGGCGTAACGCGCAGGCGCGCTTCTTAGCTGTTAGTTGTCGATATATTGCGCATTGATTGCATGGTGTTGCGTTGTGTGCAGGAAATCGGCGATGACCCTTCTGACATCGCTTTCTGACACTGGCTGCTGGCTAACGTGCTGCACAGACGTGGCAACTCTGCGCGCTTGGCGTGGGATTGAAGATGCGCATTGCGCATGCGAACGCCACTTTGGCCTTTGGCTTATCGTTTTGGCGTGCAACTAAATTTTATTTTGGCTACTTTTCGCATTAATTCATTTGCAATTGAAACTAAGTCTGTGCGCTTTCTTAGCTGGTGGTCGATGGTTTCGCTTTTTCGGCTGATTTTTGCACATTTGCTGTGTTAAGCGATTATTTTATTTCAATTTTATTTTTTATAGCAATTTAGTGCCACACTCATGAGTCATGAGCTTGTGTTGCATGCAAAATTTTCACTAGCAGCAGTGGCAATAATTTGCATTTTACCTGCGGCAGGATGTCTTACGGCTTTTCTTGCCCACAATTAAGATTACATTGAAAGGAGAAATTGTATTTATTTAACATAAATAAAAGTCGTAGTATTAGCAGACACAAGAGTCGAGGTGATCAACTCAGTGACTGTACTAACTCCGGAGATCACCAAGCCCCTTTAGTTAGAACTAAGAGTCGTGCCATGGAAGTACCAGGTGTTGAGTGATTTTGAGGTCCATGGATGTGGATGATGGAATCTAGGTTCACGACATTAGACTACCTCTGAACTGCTGCGTATTTCAGGCTGCTGGCGAGTGGGCAAGAAAAGCCAAAAAGACATCGGAGCTTAATCAAATAAGGAATATTTTTTAACCTCGAATTCGGGGAAAAGTAAATTCTAAATGGATACTGGAAACCACATGCGAGGTGTAAACGGACTGGGTTCATACTCAACCTCAAACGGTCCTCCCTAGGCTCCTTGGTTGGGATACTCACGCTACATTGTCCAATGGAAATATATTGTGAACGCATGGGGGCCCCCTCAAATCTCTGCTGTAGTAGCTGTAGTGACGTGGAAGAAGTAGAGAGTACTGAATCTTTCCGCTGCAGCTATCGCGCGTGGTCTAGGACTTGATACACAGGTGCTTATTGACTGGTTTAATGGAGCTAGACTCTGCCGAGCTCGAAGACAGCGGAGAGGTTAGCCCAACTTTCTTTCGCTTGGAAGGGGAATGGGACCCAGCTCATAGTCAGTGACTTCACAATGGGCCACTATGACTAACTAAGTATGCCTCTCGGCGCTGTAACCTAGCCTAACCTTAAATACCTCTCTAATGAATTCATCTTCATCTTTCAACAAGTACTACTAAAACTGTGTTTGAGCCGCGAAAAAAGCAAATGAATTAACAAATGCCATAAATCACATTGCATGCACCTGCGCGACAGTTTTCACACACGAATTCGCCACTTTATGAGGTGGTAAAACCTCATTACGCAGCTTTGAATTTTATAGCCAACTCGCTTATTTTTACCACCTAAGCTAATCACATGTTTATGTGCATTTACCAATTGTTGTCTTTATTGGTTGTTATTCACTTTCAACTCTTTGCAAATTTTATAGCTTTTTTACGGCAACGTTTGGCAAGAAAGTAAATTCATTAATAACGATCTAAAATAAATTGATGGCTACTTACTTGAAAACTAAACTAGGTAAGTAACTAAGTAAGCGATGTAAAGTGGAAAAGTACTCAAGCAAAATTTATGGCATTTTAATAGGCGCTTGCTGGGATTATTGCAGTTGTAGATCAATATTTAACGAGTAATAAATTTGTTTTGTTGGTTTATTCTGCATGCTTATTTGCATTTGAGTCAGACTTTTTTGATGCGGGCAGGATAACTTTTAGGATAGGAAGGTATATGAACTCTATGGCAAGATTTTAAAAATCACTACCAATCAGTTGGCAGTTTCCTGAAGATGACTTTAAACTGAACTCGAAATATCGACAAATTTTATTAAACGACAATTTATTCTATAATACAATAACATTAAAATACTAAAATTTTTGTTATACAAATATTAGGGTGGCCTAGAGCTCTGAAATTCTTCTAACAAATTTTTTTAAAGCCGAATAAAACAAAAAAAGAAACAATCATTAAAAACTTCATGCAGAAATGGCATAGATCTCCTTATCCCAAGAATTTGGTGGGCCAAATGTAAAATCACACTAGATGACCAAATTTGTTTCTTAAATCAGTTGGGTAAAATAAAGTATGAATATGTGATATAAAGACTTTCACGGAAACTATAAATTTTACAACGAATTTATTACCTTTAATATTCAAATTCAGTATCAGATAACTTATATTGAAGTCTCTCATCAAGAGGTCGTAAAAGTTAGTCTCAACTCCATTTTGCATCAAAGGTTTAGTTTTGATTGGAGATTTCAAATAAAATAGCATCTTGAAGATCAGTTAAGCCGTGTAGAAACTGTTTTAATTTGGAGAGAAAAAGAACAACTGCAAACCACGATATACATACATATGTACATACATATCTCGAACACGCACACCTGCACTGGATTTTGTTATTGTTTCCTCATTGACTTGTACCCACTGAACGACACTTTTTTCCTTTAGTTTAGTATATGAAAAGTATGAATATGTATGGATTATAAATATTCCAAAAACTATCCAGTAGAACCAGGGAACATTGTTTTATTAATCGCAAGAATGGGATTACTTCCATGTATTGCCATATAATTTTGTATACTCCCTTTTAACATTGAAGGTCCTAGATTAGTAAAATCGGAGAGTGTAGAAATTGCTGTTCCGAAAGGATGTTAAGTGGAGTAAACTATGTTAAGGGGAGTAATCTATAATTCATCGTTTGGTGATAAACCTATCTCCTTGTCCTCCTTAAAGAGTAGCATAAAAGCAGAAAACGTACAAATATTTTCTAATGTTCCAAAAGGAAGCCAAGTACTCTCTTATTCAACGCTTGGCGAGATCTCGTTTCAAGTTCTACTGGGTAGGAAAAAACTCCCTTTCATTACGGAGATAGGTATGTATCTATGAGTAAAAATATTAAAATCATATTGGGAATAGCATTTTGATTTGTGTTTTACTATCTGCGCCTTTCACATTGAATTTGAAGTATCCCGTCTCCAATTCGCTGAAAACACTTTTAATTCCTTTGATCTCGTTAAATTTGTTACACACATTTCATTTCTCAGCATTTCACTTTAAAATCCATAGAAATGTTTTTGCTAAAAAAAAAGTGTCTGCGCTGCAAGTAAAACCACCGTTACTTGTACTAATTACCGCTTTGACGCAGTTTTTGTTTGAATAGAAAAGTGTGCACGTTTCGATCTTCGAATAATGCATTTTTAATGGCTGATAATAAAAAACCAAAAATTTTCGACTTTGTTTGGTATTAAATAGTTGACCTTGTGGACGAGAGAGTTGACACACAAGAAATATTTTTTTTTTGTTTTGATTTTTAAACTTTTCAATTAGACACCAGTTAGACTGGCCAAATAAAACTTAACAGAAGAAGAAGTCAACAATTAGTCTTTGCATACAATTTACTTTGTATGCATCTCTGACGAACTATCAAACATACATGCATACATAGCATATAAACTGCAGAGTTCTATTTAAAAGAACATCAACTCCATTGAAAGTGGGTCAACCAAAGTTGTTGGTCGAGTGGTTTGCATTGACCAAATTAATGCCAAAGAAATTTTTGCTTACATCCAACAGGAGCATACAGCACACCTCGTTGCAAACAAGACTTACTCGTAGAATTACAAAAAAAAAAAAAAAACAAGCTATGTTGGGGGCATTGGCATGCATAATTGTTGCTGTTGTAAAACATGTACTTTTTTAATCATAAATTTCGAAATGTTTGCGGTTGCAATCAAATGTCAGCTGGTTGACCTATTTCGCTGCTGGTCAACAATTTCAAGTTGTCATGAATGTTCTTACTTTTTATATGCTGCATGTGTGTGTGTGTGTGTGTCGCTTTGATGGATTTTGTTGATTTATGTACTTGGCTAGCTGGAAGGCGAATCAGCGCAATCGTGTTGGAAAAATATTATTTTATTAATAAAGGGAAATCGTTGCCATCTAAATAGCAGATTTGAAGAACCATTTTTTTTTGAGATTAATGACCCACTATGAGGTAACTCATCGCAATTCGCTTTGTTGTTGCGGTAAGGAAGAAATTTAAAGCAAAACTATTAGTGTACTAATGTCCTTCTTAGATGCAGTTTATGTAGTCTAAATAGCCCAGTTTATGTAGTCTAAATAGCCCAATGACCAGCAAACTGCAGAAAATGGCATCAACCTAGTTATATTTCGATTACTGGCAGATGGTGCCCCATGATATCTTACTTTAAAATTTCATTGTTGTTGTTTTTGTAACTGAAAAATATATTAAAATATCTTTTTATCGTTTTGGATAATATAACTACAATGTGCTAATATAATTTGGGCAAGGAAAGCGATATGGTCAGGGCGATAAGCTGAGTCGATTTCCTCGTACGTCTTTCTGATTGCACTCGAACTAGTCCCTCAGTTTTTGAGATATCTAGATAAAATTTCTTACGAGACTGCCATTTTGTATTATATTAATCAGCTGTCGGAACTAGCAAGTTCGTACTAATATAATGCATAGTTCTCATACAATCGATAACATTTAGCTGTCATACAATCGATAGTTTCGATAAATGGGGTTTGGGCTATAAATTTCGAAAGCATGAAACTATGAACGTAAAATTTTGTGGGCTTGGCACATATACATACATAATATATGTAAGGTGATAAATGAAAACCAGTGAGATCGGAGATACATAACATATCGACAGCCATACAATCGATAGTTCCGATAAGTGGGCTTTTTTCACTTGAAAATTGACATTATATAGAATCTTGAAGGTAAAAGTCTGATCGACTGTATCACAAAGGCAAAGCGAATGGTGGATAAAAATGAAAAAAAAAAAATATACATATGTATGTATATGTACATTTGTATATTCTTGGAAAATAAAAAATAATTACATCAATCATAAATCAGCCAGCAGTAATCATTCAACGATTACAATTCCTTGCATTTGTTTGCATTTCCCACTGCTATTCGCCATTTCTTCAACAAATCGAAAAAATTGGTTTTGCTTTACGTATTCTTATTGTGTAACCCGACCGGTGATTTCAAGTTTTTCCATTTTTTTATTTACTTAGAATTCTGCACGCTACTCGTAACAATGCATAATATCAGAGTAATATCAAACAACTTCTTATGTTGCAATAAAATCCTGTTCTGCTACAAACTACTGAAAGAGGCCAATTGCGCAGGCGCAGCTCAGCTTTATATACACATGTATGTATATGAACGTATGTATGTATAGCTGTATAGCTTCCATAGAATGGAATGCAATGTATTTCAAGTTTAACTTATTGCCAATATGCACTGATACTGTCATGCAGTAGGCCGGTTTTTGTGGTGACTCGATTCCAGGTTATTATCTCTGTTGTACAAATAAATTGTTAGTTTCCGAGGTGAAGCTGAGGTAATATATAAAACATATATACATACATATATATGCACATAATTTGTGGTTAGCTGTATTGTTAAGTGTTGAGTAGTGTGGTTGCTTCTGGCCTGGTTAAAGTTGATTCTTGAACGGAGCGAGGTCAGTTCAAGTGTACATCGTTTGATTCAGTTTGATGGTATAAAGATGCGCTTAGAACAAAGAAGATGTTGCGACTAGGGATGCGGCGAATATTGGCATAACTGAACTGTTTTTTTCTTGAAGAGTAAAAATATATTACTTCGTACGGAAGCCCATAGTGTTTTGAAAAATCCCATTGTTCATCCAATTTACATTTTTCAAATTTAAATCGACGCTTTCGAAGATCCAACAGACTATTATAAATTTGAATTGATTATTTCTAGTTCCGTTCTTCAGTACTTTCCCGATTAGTCACAAACTAAACTCCCTCCCGCTGTTAGAGTGTGTCCTTAGAAGGCTTAGACACTACTAAAGTTGCCATATTTTTAAAAAACATTTTTCGACATTTGCATTTGCATTTTTATTAGTCGAAGTCGCATTATCAAATAAAAACTTCATATTCGTAACATAACTAGTTGTACCAACATGCAACTTGTTACTTTGCCACATGCAACAAGTGTTCCTACAACATGTTGCAGTTGCATGCAAATTGGTAATTTTTTGTACCGGTTGCAAATTACCTCTTTATTTGTTTATATGCTTTTGATGGGCGTGCTGCTTGTCCAATGTCAGGATATTTTTTTTTTTTTTTAAGATTTAACATAATTATACCAATTTTCTTCGTACCTGATCCACTGTAATTCATTGCTGTAGTAAGCTCCCTATTATTTGATTTCATTTATGTATGTGCAGGGTGATGTCTACTGCATGTTTGGGGGAAACTCTTACGACAATATATTTTTATTTGGAAATGAATCCAATGGCTCCAAACCGCTTTGTCGCTTGGCTCTAGACAATATATTGTTCCTTGTAAATACAGAAGTGTAGAGAGTATGGGCGCATTAACCCTACAACTTAACAAATGAAAGCTTCCAGAATTGAAATCTTACATCCAACTTTTTGGAGTATTTTTTTTTTTTATTCGAGAGTTAGAGTGCCGAGGTAAGTTTGTATGATATAATAACATATTTAGGTGCGTTCATTACAGCTTGATCGAGGGTAAAAGCGGACACATGGTATAATCCGGAAATTAGTCAACATATATGTATGCCATGAGAAATTTTTGAAATAGTTCCTCATACTACCAAGGAAACGATATACAAACTGAAGGGATAAAAGGTACAAAGGAACCAAAGCAAAAGCTTACGCTAGTGAAGGAAACCATATGAATCGAACCGACGAATGCTAACATACATGGACCGGAAACCCAAAAAAATTCTAGATATCGAATAGTATTGCAATCAGAAACACACGAAAGAGGAAGGCTTACCTAACCAATTATTGTATAACTCTTCTCTGGGAAAATGCTAAAATCGTGAGAAGAAGCTGCAGCATTCTAATATAAATTCTTAAAGCATCTGAGATTCCTTTCCATTTATCTCTCATCTCACAACTATCAATAAGGCAATTAATTCGGTTTTATTTTCCTTATTATTGTCAATCAAGATTTCAACACAAACATAGGTGTTCTACTAGCCATCATGACAGCGATCAAGCGTTAAAAAAGCTTGGTTGTTGTGATAGAAAATTGGTGTACATTAAATTGTCTATGTGCATGTAACTACGAGTGTGTGTGTGTAGTTATGGGCATTTATAGATAATTTGTACTAATTCATAGAATATGGTTAGGGGTCGTGCATATATGACGTCACGCTCTTTGGGGGGGGGGAGGGGTCTGCGATTTGTGACGAAGTGTGACATGGGGGGAGGGGGGGAGTAGCACTTACGTGATGTCACGTTATTTATTGCATGTTTTCTAGCGTGCAACGTCCATGAACGTTTTCAAATTTGGCACGTTTTCATTCTTTCGATTGGCAGCACTGTTTCATTCAAAGCAAGTTGGATACAAAGCGAATTCATACAGGTGGCGCTTTGGTTGGAAACCAGCTGTTCACAACAACATATGTTTAGTTTTGCAGTGTATTCTTATGTTTATTGTTGGCGATTTCTTTTTATCCTGTTGAAATGAACACTAAAAACACTCCATACTCTCGCCTTTATGAGGCTTATAAAAAAGCGTATCAGACGTCGAAAACAAAACGAAGGTTACAAGATGAGGCAAACATTCTGTGGGCTAGCCTTAAAAGTAGACCGAATGTGGAAAAAGCCGTTGACGAGGAAGTCAAGAAATTAAATGGCATAACAACAAATACAAAAGCGAAATTTCTGAGCTTTTTCACGTCATTGCCCTCAACAAGCAAATCCTCTTGCGCAAATGCAGCTCCGCCAAAATCTCCTTCTTTTCCTCAGCAAGAAAATATTATTCAGGTGATATATATAGTAATACATCTATAATATGTTTACAGAAAATTAACGTAAAAACATTTTTCACATATCGAGCTTAAGATTAATTGATTAAAATTTTCTCACATACAATCATTAATTGAAAATTATATTGTAATATTTTTTATTTGATTAGTCAATATGCAATTCGAATTATAGTGTTAAACTGGGAAAAGACTTCTAATATAGTTTTATCATTTTACAGGATTATGACGATAAAGAAAAAGAAATTCCTGACAATTTTCTCAAAAAGCCTCGCGAAAAACCATCTCAGGAATTATCTCAGAAAAAAGTGACTATTCTTGAAAGTGAGTTGAATAGTTTAGTTTTGGCTCGTGAGTCAGGCTTAGGAAGAGATGATACGAATCGTAAGATTGATAATTTAAAGAAAACTTTGACGAAAGAGAAGAGAAATCTAAAACGGAAGCAAGATGATGCTGAAAGACAACAGAAATGTCGAGATTTGAAAAAACGGGAAATGACTAAAATTTTGAATGAAAATCCCGATTTGGCAGCCAAGTTAAAAATTCGCAGTGGGGTTGGAAGACCAAGAATAGAAAATGATAATCCCAATCTCCTAAAGGTATAAGAACAGATTTTCGTACATTAAAACAGAGATATTTTTGTATATAATTACGAGTGTTGCAAGCCTAGTATAAAACTCATTGCGTCAAACCGGGAGCGGTAATCGAAAAACAATTGAAATCAATTTAAGATGCACAGACTTAATTTAATCGCATATGAATAAGACATATATATTCCTATTGATTGACATTGAGTTTGTACATCTTTAAGTGTCTTAAATCGTTTCTCGATTACCATGGCCGACTTTGTATCTACTAGGCTGAAGAATATTGTGATGAATTATGGATCGTTGTGAAATACAGAAGTCACACAACTATCAGTAGTATATCTTGTATTGAGGATGTGATAGCATATAATAATTCTCAACAATACATTATCATATCCAGGTTATATCTGAGATCGCCGTTTTCGGGGGCGCCGCGGAAGACCGACGTCGTTCGGAGATGATTCGAAGTTGTCACACTTTGGATGACTTACTTGAAGAATTACAAAAGATTGGTTTTACTATAAGTCGCTCTGCATTGTATCTTAGACTTCTCCCAAAACGTTCAACGACGATAGAAGGAAAACGCCACGTTGTGACTGTCCCTGTGAAGCTATCAAGACCCGAAGCAAATCAGCATGCAAAACATCCCGATGGAGAATTTTGTACTGCGACTATGCGAGGTTTGGAAACATTGGCGTCAGTACTTGGTCCTGATCAAGTGTTTTTCTTTTCCAAAGATGACAAATCGAGAGTCCCACTAGGAATCACTGCTGCTAATAAGCAGGCCCCAATTTTGATGCACCTCGACTATGCAATCCGTTTACCCGATCACGATTTCGTTGTGGCTGAGCGTCACAAACTTATACCTTCCGTGTATGCTGGCATAGAAATCGCGAAAGACGGAGAAGGACAACCTACTGCTGTCTCGTACTCAGGACCGACGTACATCGCTATTCGTAGTGGCAAACACTGTTCGTCTACTGCTGAAACGCATGCTGCGGATTTGGAGAAACTCGTCGAACTTCCAATTTTCGAACCACTTGTAAAAACTCCTGAAAACATGGTAAAACCGATTTTCATCTGTACTTCTGATGGCGGCCCAGATGAAAACCCACGCTATACCCGAGTCATAGCTAGCGCTGTAGAACACTTTCGTAAATATGACCTGGATGCCTATTACCTCGCCACAAATGCTCCCGGTCGCAGTGCGTACAATAGAGTAGAACGACGAATGGCGCCGCTCAGCAGAGAACTCACTGGGATTATTTTGGAACATCAGCATTTTGGGTCACACCTTAATTCGAAGAATGAAACAGTTGATGTTGATTTGGAAAAACGTAATTTTGAACATGCAGGCCAAGTTTTGTCTGAACTCTGGAATGGTATTCAAATCGATAATTTCCCTGTGGATGCAGAATATGTTGGCCCAGAAGAACATCCAGCTGCATCATTGACTGTTGATGAAGAATGGTACTTGAAGCATGTTCGAGAATCTCAGTACTTTCTTCAGATTGTAAAGTGTGATTCTGAAAATTGCTGCGGTCGTCGAAGATCGAGTCTTTGGAATCTTCTTCCAGACGGTTTTGTACCACCTCCAGTAGCCATTCAACAAACCTCAGAAGGATATACTGCAGTCGAGAATTCGGAGATAAGCGGGAAAAAATATTGTCCTTTACTTCTCCAGCTAGCCCTCAAACTCCGTCCCCATACTAATGAATACGAAATGGATCCGTATGATTATTATTGCCCAAGTTTGCAGTCTTCGATCAAAAAAAGGTAATTGTACCCGGAGAAAAACAATCTAAAAAATAAAAACCATAAGAATAATAAGTTTTTATTTAATATAAAACTCTCGATTACGCAGTTTGCTCGCATTTGCTATTCTTATGGTAATTCCAAGGCACTAATGAGGGTTGAAATCTTATTATATTATCATATAATATATACACTTTTTAATAAGTACTAAATTATTTTGATTTGATTATTAAATAGGGTTTGCGAAGTTTGTGGTATTTACCGCGCATCAAACAAAGCGATTATGAAACACAAGCAACAGATGCATAAAAAGCAGAAAACTACTTTACCGGAAAAAAAAATCCGCCCAATAAGGGTTGCCGCAAGAAGAGCGAAAGAGCTCTTATGCATTTTCAACAAAAACAATTCCGGAGTGGAAGACGCTGCTTGGATAGATGAAGAAGAAGTAGATGACCAATCTATCCCTGAATTCCCAGAAATTAACTATTTGGAAGGAATGCCCGTGATAAGCAGCATCGAAGAATGGTGTCATCCAGTATGGCAAACCGAAAATCTTAAGCATTGAAACAATTTTGTGCAAACGTGTCTATTCATGTATTGATCTCAATAATTTTAAAAGGCAACAAAAGAGTTAAAAAAGTTATATATCTCATAGAAGAAGGTATATATATCTTTAAATATTATTTAATAATTAATATAAACATTCCAAATATGTATCGGATTTTATGTCAAATAAATATTGAATTTATATTTATTAAGGGTGTGATGTGACGTTCGAGGGGGAGGGGGGGGTCTGGAGTTTGTGACTGGGTGTGACATGGGGGGAGGGGGGGGTCAAAAACTACCAAAAATCGCGTGACGTCATATATGCACGACCCCTTAAGAACTTGTTACTGTAATAGGATATACGGTTATGTAACTGTTTGTTCAAAGTAGTGATACTACATAAAAACAATTAAATTGCATATTGAGCAGAAGAAAGACATATACAATGCAGAACCTAAATTTAGTTGTGTAGAATAGATTTGTGCATAAATAATCGATTTTTATTTTAATCGGATTTTTTGAACGATTTTATTTATTGTAAACATCGAATTTTAATTAATCGACTATATATTTTAAATTTAGTATTATAAATAGTGACGGTTGCTGTGGTGATTCACCATATCTGTGCTCGTATTTTCTATCATATCCTGCAGAAATTGGAATGGAAAATTTATAATAAGGCAATTCACGATGAGTATGATTTGACAAACATAAATGCAATGGACCGTGAAGAACTCTACTGAATCGAAATTGCAAAAAATCTGTTTTATAAAATTTAGAATTTTAGAGCTTTAGACTCCCAATACCAAAAATTTAAGACTGCAAGCGTCGATTTTGCTTGTAACAGTGTCGTTTCGAGCATTCCTGAAAGCGCACATCTCTAGATCTGGACTAGTGTGCAATCTCTTTTCTATAGTTCCGAACTATTTAACTATTCTACAGTTTAGATCGATCTCTTTCTTGGTCGTATTTCGTTCGTAATTTGAAACCTATCGCGTCGGTTACTCGACCGTCGGTTTTGAGAAATTGGTCTAATTTTTTTTTGTCACTTTATATTTTATTCCATGCCAACACTTTTTTCTTACTAGATACTGAGTTCTTTGCAGGATTATAACAGACTAATATGACAATAAAGAAGGGACATAGCTTTTCCAAACTAAGTGGCAACCTCACCTAAGAGAGATATATGTATATCAAAACATAAATGGTTTCGTCCAGCCAAGCTAGCAAACAATTCAAAGCCTTCAAAAATCTTTTAGAAATTAATAACAAAAAAACAAAAAAGGATTTCTACTTTAGGTTTTGAACCTAGACCGAATGACATTAAACGTTGGTATGGGCAATTGATAGGTTTGAAATTTACTTCAAAAAAGTTTATACCAATTTTAAAACCAATGAATGGTTTAGAGTTTAGGCTAAAATTTAAAATTTTTTAAGGTTGAGTTTGCTATACAGAAAAGATAACGAGGAATATTTCTGCTGTTAGTCAAATAGTCCGTAGAAGACTACCGATGATCAGAATATGCTGTGGTCAAAGGCTACCACACATCATTTAGTCATTCAATAAACTTTTCTTTAAATAAATATTTTTCATATCTTCGAGTCCTATACTCGTACTAGTTTTGTGGGCCTAACCAAATTTTAAATCGAAATCGTTTTATAACAACAAAGACCAAAAAGAATTGTTGAACATGACTACAACATCAAAACTCACCATCGATTCTTTGATCGTTCTTTAATTTCCAATAAAATTACACAAATTACCATAACGGCCCAGCCACATCATCCCAATCCAATTGTGGAGAAGACAAGAAATGTTGTTGTAATTACAACATAACAAAAATCCATAAATGACCATACATCCTTAGAGGAAATAAACACATGCACTTAAACATACATACATATTTACACGAACGGCTTCCAAGTGTAGCAAAAGGAAAAAAAAATATTACAAAACAAAAATAACTGATTAGACCGAGTTCAGTAGCCGCCAGCTAACGGCACAGAGAAGCGAAAAAAAAAAAAAAATTAAAATAAAACACAACTATTGCTAATACAAACAACAACAAATAGCTTGAAGTAAAACAAGTTGGTTGATGGATTTTATTGGTGCAACGTGATGTGTAAACATTTTGTATTTGTTGCAAGCAATATCTAGTGCACCAAATATGTGAATAGCAACAACAACAACAAATTCGAACGGGATTAATTGTTGAATGAAGGAATTGTAAATGAAATTAATGTACGAGAACAACTTGCCATGAGTGGACATTTGGTGGGCGCAAAACTGGTTAAGCAACAATAACAACAACACATAATGCAAAATATGCATTTGTGGCACTTTAAAGGCCAAGCAAGCTAAATGAGTTGGTATGGAAGGAAATGGCAGTTTTTTGTTTTTGTTATTTTACTTGGATTTTTGTGCGACACTTGTTACTTGCCACACGCCACTTGAAGCTGATTTGGGTGTGTGTTGTGTTGATACTCGTACCCTGAAACAACAAGCTAGTCAGAAAAAGCACTGGTTAAAACCTATAATGCTCTAACTAATTCCAAACTAGTCCAAAAGAGCTCAAATAACAAAGCGTTTAAAAATCGCAGTAGAACAAATTTTTTTTTTTTTTAATTTGATGGTTCCAGCGCAAGACCTTCAGAGTTGAAATAACAGCTCTTGGAAGGGGAAAAAAGCGCCAAAGCTCAATTAATATTCTTCCATATTTACTATTTACGGTTTCTGAAGTACAATTTCCAGTTTCTGAAGTACAATCGACTATTCTGAAATTCATTTTAGCATTTCTGAAGTACACTTGATTATTCTGAAGTACATTTTACGGTTTCTGAAAATCATTTTACGCATTCTGAAGTACACTTGGAAAAGGTGTAGTTGGTTTCACTAGAGGTTACCGACGCATTGCACAAATATGGGTTAAGTGGTAGCGGACATTGGAGATTTTCAGTTGATTAGTTGATAAAGTGTAACTCGAAAAAGCTATGTTGTCGAATTATTTTTTTTTTTGTTTTTTTTTTACAGTTTTCCGTTTATTTGGTCAGTGGCATTTAAAAGTGTCTGCATCAGCGGAAATATGTCTTGTATAAAAATACAAAAATGAAAATTTTTGTTTTTCTCGTTTTATAAATGACCATGACGACAAATTGAGACACAAAATAAATTAAAATTTATTTATGTATAAAAAGATCTGAAAAAATATTCATCGAAAATTAAGCAATCTAAGCGCTTTGGAAGTGTTTTGGTTGAGTCATACTCTGTTAAAGATGGTGCCAAAACAGACTTTAAGGGGGAAGGACTTAAGTTGGTTGAGAAAAAAGAAGTTCATTGCGTTAAAGTTATTTTTGGAAAGATGTGTATCCTCATCAATAAAACTAAATGACATCGAATTGCTTTGGGCGACAGCCTCCATTGCTTGATCAGTTCATACTAAATTCTATTTAAAAATATTTTTGATCACCATCTACGAGTAAACACGACATACGTTATTATTCTATCGGGATTGCTGCCATAATATATTATTCCAAATATAAACTCCGGTTCAAATCACTGTCAAATCAAATCAACCTAACTTTAAGGATTTTCACAAAACCATTCACAAGGTCCCCCGGTAACATTCAAAGAAACAAACAAATGCTCAAAGATTGGTAAACTTTTACCTGTAAAAAAAACCTCTACTGATCTCTAAATAGAGTGATCCTTTACAGTGGGCTACAATTGATTCCCAGGCATAATTGGGATAAGTCGATTTTAATGGTACAAGCTTTCGAATTCCATCAATTGAACGGCATTATTCTTCAAGCCAGAAACATCACTACCGACATTAAAGTGAACAACTTGAAAGCTTTTTCTCCGATTTAAAGTTAATTCGGAACCATTTATCAGGGAATGAATCAACCAGAAAGAGGAAACGTAAAAGATTTTTGGACTGGCGTTGTTTCAGCAGGAAAAAAAATTTAATGCCAAATTTGCTTTTCGACGATGGATGGGGATGAAATTCCGAATTCTGTTACCAATGTACCCTGGAGATGGCCCCGACTACGAAACTCTGTATTCAAAGCGGACAACAAAAATTTTACATTTTAAACATCAGCCTTTTAGAACCAACTAAAATTGTTATTTGATCACACACAAATTTGCATTACTCACTGGCGATTCCGTGGCAGTGTTGTTGTGATTATTGTTATTACTATAACTATTTAGCATACATTCTTTATGCTCCTCATTATTAGGCTTTTCCCTCATTTTAACAATTTGAAGATCACACGCTTTGTTATTTTGGTTTTCATTTTTGCATTCATTCTTATCACTGGCGCAATTTTTGTTATCAATATCCATCACACTTGTACGATTATTACACAATCGCGCTGCGCTGCTGGCCATTGCCATATATGAACTGGACCAACGTTTGAAAAAGCAAATATCGCTCGCTATGACGGACATAATTTTTGTTGTTGTTTGTTTCTTTTTTGTTGGTATTGTGGTATGATCTTTCTGACGAGTGTCTAACAAAATTTTATGATATGCAAATAAACATAGTGATAGGCGAAACCACTAAAAAAGCTATGCAAGTTCACAAAAACCACAAAGATTAAAAAGTAAATAATTTGTGACGCCCTTTGTAGCGGTCTATGAGCGAAAACTAAGCTCGTGCTTTACTCGGCGCGACTGACTGTTTGTTAAATGTGTATCAAAAGCAACAAAAGCACACACCCACAGCTGATTCATATTCGCAAATCAATGTTAACAAAGAAGGTAAATATATGCAAGCATTTAAAGTGCTACAGTAGAGTGCCGATAGGAGAAACTAATGTGCCTATTAAAAATTTCGGTTCGTGCGAGCGGGGGAAAATACAATCAACTGAAAATAAAATAAAATAAAGTAAAATAAAATAAAATAAAATAAAATAAAATAAAATAAAATAAAATAAAATAAAATAAAATAAAATAAAATAAAATAAATTAAAATAAAATAAAATAAAATAAAATAAAATAAAATAAAATAAAATAAAATAAAATAAAATAAAATAAAATAAAATAAAATAAAATAAAATAAAATAAAATAAAATAAAATAAAATAAAATAAAATAAAATAAAATAGAATAGAATAAAATAGAATAAAATAAAATAAAATAAAATAAAATAAAATAAAGTAAAATAAAATAAATTAAAATAAAATAAAATAAAATAAAATAAAATAAAATAAAATAAAATGAAATGAAATGAAATGAAATGAAATGAAATAAAATAAAATAAAATAAAATAAAATAAAATAAAATAAAATAAAATAAAATAAAATAAAATAAAATAAAATAAAATAAAATAAAATAAAATAAAATAAAATAAAATAAAATAAAATAAAATAAAATCAAATCAAATCAAATCAAATCAAATCAAATCAAATCAAATCAAATCAAATCAAACCAAATAAAATAAAATAAATTCAAATAAAATAACATAAAATAAAATAAAATAAATTAAATAAAATAAAATAAAATGAAATGAAATAAAATAAAATAAAATGAAATAAAATAAAGTAAAATAAAATAAAATAAAGTAAAATAAAATAAAATAAAATAAAATAAAATAAAATAAAATAAAATAAAATAAAATAAAATAAAATAAAATAAAATAAAATAAAATAAAATAAAATAAAATAAAATAAAATAAAATAAAATAAAATAAAATAAAATAAAATAAAATAAAATAAAATAAAATAAAATAAAATAAAATAAAATAAAATAAAATAAAATGAAAAAAAAATAAAGTAAAATGAAATAAAATAAAGTAAAATGAAATAAAATAAAATAAAATAAAATAAAATAAAATAAAATAAAATAAAATAAAATAAAATAAACTAAACTAAAATAAAGTAAAATAAAATAAAATAAAATAAAATAAAATAAAATAAAATAAAAGAAAATAAAATAAAATAAAATAAAATAAAATAAAATAAAATAAAATAAAATAAAATAAAATAAAATAAAATAAAATAAAATAAAATAAAATAAAATAAAATAAAATAAAATAAAATAAACAAAATAAAATAGAAGAAAATGAAATAAAATAAAATAAAATTAAATAAAATAAAAAAGTATTCTGGTTCGAAACGAGCTATAGACCTATTAATAATTTTTTCTGCAGCGAAAAATTATTGTTGTTTTTGGGATACTTCAAATATAAAGACCAAAAACACAAGCTTGTTGTTTGTGTAAAATCTCAATAACAAAAAACCAAGAGCACATGGTTGGCAAACTGTGACACCAAAACAGACTTGCAAAAAATCCATCATGATACCAAATCTAAAACGTCAAATGGCGTTGTTGGTACATGAATTGGTAAAGAGTTGATTGAACAGGGCATTTAGAAGGCAAAAAAACCCAGCGTATTGTTAGCTTAATAGTTAGCAATGCGTGCCAAAATTTCTCTGATGAGTGAAGTTAGCAACTTCCGAAATGGATCTATAAGAAAAGCTATGGCGGTTGTCTCTAAATTTTTCCTGTTCAACTCAACAAAAAACTTTTAATAATTAATAAAAATTATTAAGAAACCCAAAAACAACAATAATTTTTCGCTGCAGAAAAAATTATTAATAGGTCTATAGCTCGTTTCGAACCAGGATACTTCAAATATAAAGACCAAAAACACAAGCTTGTTGTTTGTGTAAAATCTCAATAACAAAAAACCAAGAGCACATGGTTTGCAAACTGTGACACCAAAACAGACTTGCAAAAAATCCATCATGATACCAAATCTAAAACGTCAAATGGCGTTGTTGGTACATGAATTGGTAAAGAGTTGATTGAACAGGGCATTTAGAAGGCAAAAAAACCCAGCGTATTGTTAGCTTAATAGTTAGCAATGCGTGCCAAAATTTCTCTGATGAGTGAAGTTAGCAACTTCCGAAATGGATCTATAAGAAAAGCTATGGCGGTTGTCTCTAAATTTTTCCTGTTCAACTCAACAAAAAACTTTTAATAATTAATAAAAATTATTAAGAAACCCAAAAACAACAATAATTTTTCGCTGCAGAAAAAATTATTAATAGGTCTATAGCTCGTTTCGAACCAGGATACTTCAAATATAAAGACCAAAAACACAAGCTTGTTGTTTGTGTAAAATCTCAATAATAAAATAAAAAAGATATAAAAAAGTAAAATAAGATAAAACAAAATAAAATAAAATAATTCTGCAATTAAAATAAACATACAATCAACTAAAAGAAAAGAAATTAAATATAAAATAAAGTAAAATAAAAAAAGAAATTAATTTAGAAAAAATAAAGCAAAATAATATGAAATGAAAAAAAATAAAAAGGCCTGCCGAAGTAAAATCACAAATTGGTGAAGCAGCTCAACATTAATCTCCTCGGATATAGTACAACTCGCTAGAACTATAGCTATGTATTTTAATTTGCCCATATACATATATATACATATGTATGTATGTATTTATGTACTTAGCGCACATAAATAAAATTCTTTTTCACATCTGTTTTTCTATAGCTCAGTGGAATTATCTCAAATTGCGCTGAAAACATTTGCGTACTTGGCGCTCCTAATTCAGACGGTCAGAAATAAATGGGCGTAACTGGCTTAACCACAAAACGACTGAAGTGAGCAATCACATTATTCAAAAACAATTTTATTTCTCGATAAAGGGATATACAAGAATTCTTTTCAAGTAGCGACAGTTATGAGCTGAAAGAAGAAGTACTTAGCAATATCTTCAACGTATGTACTTGGAGAAGTTTTTTTCCCAGTGCTTTTAGCTTGAACTTATTCTTATCAAAACTACAAAATTTGCACTTACACCGCTTTGCTTCTAATCGCCTCAATTGCTAAATGTCACAAATAGGAAACTGTTCTTTTCCGCTTTTATTTATAATTCGCTGTTATCAGTCAAGGGGGCTGTTTAGCATTTGATATAACATTTTTAAATTCCACAATTGATGCTTTGGTTGATGTTTGCATTTTTCTCCACAAACAACAAAAATAAAAAATTAAGAATTGCATGAATCACATATTTAAGCTTTCGTTTTGAATTATTCATGTTTAGATTGCAATTCATCACCACATGTGCATATAAATCCCTGCAAAGAAATCGTGCGACTGATCTCTAAAAAGAGTGAGCCGGGACTAATATCTTTCATCTGCGGTGGGCTAAAATTTATTCCAACTACTCCGTCATTGCGTTAGAGGAGGCTGCCTCTCGGCTTTCCTGGACTTCCGAGAGAGAAGAAATTGACAACAAAACCAGGTAGGAGTTTGGCGACTAGGAATGCAAAATATCGCCAAAATAATAACGATCGTGCTCGCAAGATATGTTGGTTCCCACAAGGGTTAAAAAAATTTTTAATTCACAGTTCATTATTATTTTACTTACTTGCGATACAAGTGCTTTGGTTTCAGGTGTTGTACTCTCCAGGAAGATTTTCTTAAATTCACTTGGACTAGATAATTTGAATTCCGCTGCCGAAGCAATAAAGGCCTGTATCTCTTGTAGGCTTTGTTCGGCAATTTCCGGCGAAGACGAACATTTCTCGATGCGCTGTGTAGCTAAAAGCTCAACACCATTGGCACACCATTGATTAGCCTGCGAACAAAGAATTTTTCATTTTAATTGGTAACATAAGCGAACTTAACGATCTCTCACCTTTTCTACTCTCTCCATGAGCTCACGATTCTTAGCCAAAATCTCAAGACGCTTGCATAAACGTTCCGATATAATATCGCACACTCGTTGCAGTTCGTCACATTTCGGCTGCACAATTTCCCATGGATAAACGCCACGTACACCAAGCAATTGCTGACCAGCACCAATAACCTCACCTGCACGCTCGATATCGACTTGACTGAGTTGTTGATAGTGTTTTGTATCGGCCATTAAGGTGTCAACACGTTCCACACTCTCGCCAATTTCGGTCATCTCAGCGACACATTTCAGGTGTGCATCGAAAATTGTCTGAAAACAAGAAAGTGTAAGAAAATGAAATGAAAATTTCCGAAGAGCAATACTCACTTGTAGTTCACGAAAATCTTGTTCGAATCGACGTAACTCCAGACATTGTTGCAGCCGATTACGATGCGTTCGCCAAAATTCGTCAAAACGTCGTTCGGTCTCCTCCAACTGCACCAAAAGTCTACGATAATCGCGACAATCATCAAAATGTTGCGGTTTTTTGAATTTATATTGTTGATGATAGATTATTTGATGAGATGGACGATTGCTAGTGTTCCCTGCACTGGGTCTGCGCATGAGTGATTTTTTTACGTAACAATACAAGACATTGGTATTTTGTCGGAATTTTTTTAATTAGACAATTTTCAAAGGGAGTTCAATCATTTTATGTTGATTTTGCAAAGCAATTTTCATTTTTATATTCGCGTGCGAATGTAAGTTTATGTGTGAAAGTGTTGAGCGAAAAGAGAGAGAGAGAGGGAGAGAGAGACAAGAGAACACGAAATGCTTTCATGAGAGCGATGATAAAGAAAATGGACGGGTGAGTAGTTTGCTCTGAATTGAAAGGAAATTTATGAAAACGAACACAATAATTTAACAAGTGTTATGGTGATTCTTTTCCAGTGTAGCCGTGTTGGTGCTGATTTCTTTGCAGTGTAGCAGTGTGCATGGGTGAAAGTCAGTTTGGCTGTGGTTTAGTTTTGAAAATGGATTTCTTGAAATTTAAAAAAACAAAAACGGAAGTCAAAGGTGTGCAATGTTGCATTGTTATTGCTGTACAAATTAGTATGCGTTTTTATAACACTTTTTTGCGAATAGCAAAAATATTAGTTTACAATTCTATAGCCCATAATCATAGTCAAATTAAAATAGAGTTTTATTTACTTAAATATGATTCTAAAGTACATATCATGTCTGTCATAGTCAACTTAAAATACATGCTATGTCTAAGACAGAGTTTTAATTTTATTTACATTTTAAAATCACGGTTTGTGTCTATGATTGCGCGATGTCACAACGCTTACTCCAAACTTCAGTTTGGCTTTTTTCGCTTATTGCTTATGAATAAAATAGTTGGCACAGGGTGACTACAACAAATTTTTTTTTTTCATGAGGGAATCCTGTTACATTTAATTTTATTTTTTTTTAATATGACTATGATTGACCAGCAATTTAAATCGTTTTTTAAGTTAAATAAATATGTTAATTAAAACGCGTGTTAAGCACTATGATGATGGGTGTAATAATAATAATAATAATTTCTTTTTTCAAAATCAAAAGTGAGAAATTTCTTTTAATTCAATTTAATTATATGGAAAAATAAAAAAAATTTCGTGGGCGAAAAAATAGGTAGTGGTCTTTACTGATTTTTTTCAAAATAAAATAAACATTGAGCTTATCGATTATTTGTTCCATTAGTTTAGGTATGTAAGTGTAAGTTTACCAAATTTTTGGAGGTACTTGGCCTCTCTAAAAACACGGAAATTTCCCTCGTAGCAACACATCGATGTTGAATAAAATTTTTCTGCTTGCCTAAATAAATTTTTGAATTGTAAGCTACAAAAAAAAGCAAGCAGAAAAAATATAAGCGTTCATAATGTTGGTTTCTATTTTTAAGTCACCAAACGCTTATAAAAAAAATCGGTTTGTGTAGTATATTAATTTCATAAGTAAATGTACAGATCTGGGTAATGACTAGTGAATATACACACAGAAACATTAACAGAACAACAACATTAACTTGTATTTTCTTATACATAAATATAGTTTTGGTAAAAAACACACAAATTTACATATATGTATGGAAATATTTGCAACACGGAAAAAGAATGTTTGAAGCTAAGCTCTTGTGTTAGGTCATGCAATTAAACTAAAAAATCTAAATAAATAAAATGCTTTTCTGTTTAATTACAATGGATTGTGTGTTGGTCTATCATGGCAAAAGTGACAGGTTCCTTTTCCGGGGCAGGTTACTTGAAAAATACCTTATAAAGTGTTCCCTGATCATTTCTTGCTGTGCTCGGCAACCCTTAGAGTAAGGGCTTTTGGCGATATCACGTCTACTAAAACAAAAATTTTTTCTAGAAAGTTTTTTAAGTAAATGGTTTCAGAGCTACATTAATCAATCGATTTGGCATGTTTTAATCTATAAACTGTTACATTTTCGCTACATTTTATTCCAATAAATAATTTTTTTATTCTTATTATAGCATTGAAAAATTTGTGGAATAGTCCACTATAAAGGGGCGTTTTTTTGAAAATTTATTTTTTTCCAATTTCTTTGCATGAAATATATGTAATTGAAATAAAATTAGTTTGCGAAGAGCTATTGTGTGCGATGTTTGTCTGCGAACCTTTTTAAAATGTAATATATAAAAGTGGGCGTGGTGCCTAGCCGATTGCGCTCATTTTCTGAGGAATATTCCTTGTAGAAAGGATAATCTGTGCCGAGCTTTATTATAATGTCTCCAAAGCTTTTTTTATTTAATTTATATTTTTAAAATTAAATTAATCCAAAGGGGGACCGCCACGCCTAGGTCCGAAAAGAACCCCAAATTTGGCTCTCATGTTTGAAAAATGAACAAGTTTATGCTTATTGTAGTCAGTATCGAAATAAAAAAGAAGTTAGTACTCAGATGCTTTGTGTCAAAAACCTAGAGCTGTTGTGTGTGTGTGATCGTGTGTACCTACATGCGTATCATACCCTTTTGCCAGAACACCCATGGTTTTTATGAAACGTAAAACTTTCCATAGTTAAGCCAATTTCAACTCAAACTTTGCTCTTGGCAAAAGGGTGACGATATGTATTTTTGGAATTTCGAAATGTGTTTTTGTACATTAATATAGAGTATTTTATGCTTTTCCTTTTTCGTCAAATCACCAACAACAAAAAATTGTGTTACCGAAGTTAATCAACAATAATAATCAAAATTGATAATCTCTTTTACAAAACCAGTGCAGAGCTATTTATAAATATAACTTACAAAAAAAAAAATATATATTATACTATATAGAAAAGTTTATAGTAAAGTGAAATATACTGATTAATAGAAGGATTTGGATTGGAAAAGGATTGAACTACCAAAGGACATGAAAGGAAGATATTCTTTAGGGAAGAATTATATAGAAGGAATCGTCATGGGAACCATTGTTAGTAAGTAAATATAACATGAGATTAGTACTCAATAGTAAGCAAATAAGCACGAAAGTATGAAAAAGAGAATACCAGCCGTTGAGTGAGCAAATAAGAATTAGAATTTACCGTTCGATGGCGCTAACATTGCCGGTGCGTTCTGAGAATTCCTTAATTTCCTCATTGCCTTTGATGTTATTTAATAAAGTTTCGCCATGCTTGGCAGCGGCTAATATTTCTTCCTGCATTTTCGGACAAGCAATTAAACGTGTTAATATTTTAAATAATTTGCAAATAAAAATGTGTTTTGAAAAACCTTTAAACGCTCATAATCATTTCCTTGCACATCGATCAGCTTTTGTGTGGCTTCAACAGAGTTGGGAAATTCCGTGTCATGTATGGTTTGTATGAAAATATCCAATTCAGTAGAGACTTGATGTGTAAGACTAGAGAATTTCTCAAGTGCCTGTGAAGAGGTGAGATATTTATTTGTGAGAATACTAAAATTAATTTTTAAAGCTCATAATTTTTGAACTTACTATCCGCTGCTGTATCCACTCATGATGTGAATAAATCAGCGTTCCACCCATTTCGAGTGTTAACTGACTCTTGTCGATATATTCATGTAGATCATTGAGCGCCGAACAGATAACGAGCCGAAATCGATATTCATCTTTGGAAAATTTTGCGCTCACTTCGGAAATGGCTTTCTGGAAGAGACCCGATGGGCGCAGTACATAGACTACATGTATTATGCCAGGAAAGTAAATCTATGAAAATCAAGAAAAATAAAGAGAAAAATTACTGAAAAAAGGCAAGACTAGGTATAAATACTTGTGAAAACAAGGATGTAATAATTCCACCCTTACTAACTAAAAGTATAGCGTTCCAGTCAGCTCGCAAGAATACTTGCTACAATGCCGCTTTATCTTAGAAAAAAAGAAGGGTCACGCAATGTGTGGGTTCTCTAGAAAATATCAGCGAGTTCCTTTTATATTACAAAAACGGATATAGAGATTCGATATTCCAATCATTGATAGTGGCGCCTAAGCTCCATCGACTGAAGCACAATAAAACCCAATTACGTCGGTGACTCTCGGCAGAAACTCTATGTGATCCAAACGTGTTCCGACAGGTTCTCAATAACATCCACACTATGCCAGATTCCGCCCGAAGTAAGTGACGCAAGCTTCACCTGTTGCGTAGACGAAGAAACTATCTGGCATCTACCAGCTTTCTGGTACTTCCGTTAGAACTTGGCAAGTTACAAAAACGTCTATGTTATACCCATGAGTGGACGAAGATGCTCGGATTCAAAAGGCGGGCGATTTCGGGCTTTGTTCAGGGAAGACTACAATTGTCTAATCGACTTTGGAAGGGGAAATTAAAGTTGAAGATAAGCTGAGTATTCCAAACAAGATGGAGGTCAACACCCAGCTTCCGAAGACTTTAGAAGTACCTAAGAGTATGTGAAAAAACAGTTTCAGACAATCAGTCTTTGACTATAAAGTGACTTTCTTGGGCGGTATGAGTATTTCCTTTCCTGCACAATTCTCTTCTTGCATGATTCCCGTCATCTCATTAAAAAAATGGCAAATTAAATTACCGATATTCGCTGAAGCGCTGTTTTTACCGACGTCCACTTGTCTTTTCGTCGGTCTATAATTAACTGAAAACCCAAATCGGTATCTTGCAGCCTAGAAATAAGATACGAATTATCATCAAAGCAATAAAAAATAATATTTCACATGATTCTTACGATGGCACTGATGTGAGATATAAAATTAATTTCTGATAATCCGCCTCCTCCAATAGACTAAAATTATTATTGTCCGGAAATATGATAAGCGGACAACCGCCATGTGAGCGACCGCCTAAAAGTACAACACAATTCGAAATTTATATGTACGTAAATGGAAATAACAGAAACACAAAATGTTGCGCATACTAACCCGTTATGATGGCATGTTGCGGATGTAACAAATCAGCAACATCTGCTATATTCAAAACACCTTCACCGCTCATAGCAGCTGCTGCTGCTGCCGGACTTATATGCTCCAACAGAGAGTTTATACACTCAGCTGGTGGTAATTGTTGTTGTGTTTGTTGTTGTTGACTGATTACTTGCCTTTGTGGTAGTAATGTTATTAAGGCTTCTGTAGCATATGAAACACTCTGTGCTGTAGATGTGGCGTTACTGTTATTTATACTGTTACTCTTAGCTCCACTGTTATAGCTTGCTCCACTAAAGTTAATTGTTGTACTTTGTTGTTGTTGTGTTGCTATTTTTGTTGGCGTTGCAGCTCGATGTGCCGGTGTGTTGTTATTACTTGATATGCTGCCGGTATTTTGTATGTGTTGTTGTTGTTGCTGTTGTGTACTAATTGTGCTTGTAGTGCTCCCATAAATCGACTGTTGGAGCACTGTTTGTATTGAAGCGCCACTACTCACAGACGTTTGAGAATCGAGCATATGTTGATTAATTATTTGTTGTTGACGTTGTTGTGATGCGCTCATAACAATTGCCTGAGATTCGGCGAGTACATTCTCAACGTCATTATCTGCAAAGAGATGAAGTGATGGTGAGAATTTTCTAATTTATATTATTTGCTTGTATGTATGTATATGTTGTATGAATGTAGCCATATGTTTGTTAAAGCAGATAACAAAAAAGTGGTTTTTGGGGGGGAAACAATTCATTTCGTGACAAACGTTTTTACACCGTGCAACATTTTCAAGGTCATTGTTGCTAACTAAGGCAAAGTTGCAAAAAAATTTCGGTCCAACCGTTTCTAAATTTTTAAAGTTGCTAGCTTTAAAAATTCCCTACTAACCCTACGAAATTTCCCAATGATCGCTAAAGTATCAGCAAATCATACCTTGATGATGCTGCTCCACCACTGAAAGCAACTTTATTTTGTTTATGTCTGTATATCAAAAGAATGTCTATACCATTTAAAGATATACATATATCACATGTTTTTCTAAACCTACCGACAACCCTCAAATCTCCCACAAATAAATTATGACGAACGAGAAAGGCCGTCATTAACTGGCCTTCTCATCTCAATCATTGAGAATTTATTGGATACACATATTGATGTATTTCACTACATTAGGAATGATAATCTCGCGAAAGTTTCCTTTGTACAATCCTGAGAGTTTCGGGATTGAAAATATGCTATTGAAAACTAAATACCAGAGTTCGTGATAGCCGATTATTCGAATGTTGAAATGTGAAATGTCATTGGCTGCTTGAATTGGCACTTGATAAAGCCAGCAATTTTTGCAAAAGTTTTGTATTTTTTCGATTTCAATAGAATTCGATTAAGTGGCGATTTTTCGAAGAATCTAAACAAGTCAACAAAGCAAATAACGTAATTCGTTTAGGAATCTTCTTTGAAAGCTAAAGCAACATAGCCTCAATTATTTTGGCTCTATCCTTTCATTAAAATTTTGTGAATTTGTTTATTTCTTTTAACTTACTGATCCTCCATATTTTATATAGATATGTACATATGTATGCGCAGTTTTTTGCAAAAACAATTAACAAATTTCGGCTATCTTAATTGACTGAACTTTCAACCTCCGAAAATCCCGAGACACGAAAAATCCCGAATGAAGACATCTCTAATCTACGTACGCTGACTTCATATTTCTAACATTCGAGTGAAGAGACGTAGAGAAATGCCCACGTAGAAAATTGGAAACCCTCAATTAGAAAGGTAATAACTAGCTATACGTAACGATTGTTACAACGTTCTAATACAGCTGTTAACTTTTAGTAACCCTACAAAAAATGCGATCAGGATAGGATCAGTCTGGGATGAGTCGCTTTGTATGGGCTGGCTGAACTGTTCACATTTGTTTGAGCATGCCCCATGATAAGACTAATTGTACCCGGTTATAACCGAACGGGTACGAAGGGACTAATCCACTTTCCAACAAAATGGATATTTCACTCCTATAAGTATGCTACAAAAACTAAAATTTACTCATACCCCTATAAGCATGCTACACAAATTGAATTATAGCCAACTGTAGACTAAAGGTATCGCTCCCGGACCGTTCTCTTTACAGATTCGGCACACAATTTTTTGCAGGGAAATAAAGTTAAGTCATACATATGACCAGCGAAAGGGCGGTAAATATATGTATAAACCTGTGCATATGAATTTTGCAAAAAAAATTAAATCTAAATCTGAAGAGCAATAAAAAAAAAATCAACTACAAAGTAAGGCAATACAAAAATGCGAATTTTCAATTGAAGGCCGTAAAGAGCTAATACTACAGATTCTATTTTGGATATATGTGTACAGTACATAAGGGTGAGCCGAAAAATGCGTTGTAAAACACATACCACAATTTCAAAAAAAATAAAAAAAAACAAAAAAAATAAATTAATAAAAATGACATTTTAAAAAAAAGTTTGAATTATAAGAACTTTATATAGCTTTTATATTTTTTATAAATAAGGGTTATACTACAAAAGTATATTGAGTGATACAAGCTTTTAGTCATACCACACATTTCGCTTCCCATAACAAAATTAATATCGATATCAGCCATGATTGTATGATTTTTAAGTTTTGATGAGTTCCATTCAAATAAAAAAAGCAGAATTTTTACCTTAAACCATATGCTATATACATTTCTGTATATCTAACAACTCCAATGAGCTTTGGTAATAATATTTGTTTACCATTTTTATTTTCAGAACACCCTAATACCACTCAATACTCAATATAATATATTATGTACATATTACCCATGTACATACCCAGCAGCATGCATTATTGAGCGGCTAAAAATACTCGTCTAATCCCAATAGATTTAAAATTTTCATGAATATTCATGAAGTACCTATTCTAAAATATTTCCTATTCATTTCCGCAACGCGCTATTGTGCATTGGTTGGTGTGCGAATGTTTTAATGAAAACGTATATTTAGAAAATAAATAGTATTTTTATGATTATTATTAAATATATATTTATATTTATAAACAATAAAGTACATTGTAGTTAGTACAAGGTATACTCAGACAATGCGCTAATAGTGGTAACCAGAATGAAAACGGCAAACGACAAGCGGCATCTGTCAAATTCTTTTTACACGTGTTCTTATGGGGAGGAATTTTTTGAACACGACGCGACAAAGCGGCAATCAATCACAGATGCCGCTGTCGCCAGATTAAATCTAATTCTATTTTGACAAGCGGCAGATGGTGGCGTTTGGTTTTTTTGACAATAAAAACGAAAGAAAGAGTAAATAACTTGTAAAATAAGTTCCAATTATTACAGAATATGTCTCTTTCACACTTTTTACAACATTTTTTGCTACTTTTCAAGATGATTCGCACCTGTCGCCTCTGCTCTCATTATAATCATGTCGCCAATGCTTGACGGCAAATATCGTCAAGCTTCAGTTTTTCGTCGTTGTCGTTCGCCGCCGTCGTGTTCATTGTGGACGGGCCTAATAACATGATTATCATTATTGAGGCTTAACCGCTTAGGTGACGAGGTTAGTTCAAGTTATCTATACACTACCGATTTTCTGTTTCCTTCCTTCTCATAACATGACCAAATAGCTTGCTTGATGATGCTTACATTAGCTAGAGATGGTACAGTTCATCAACTATCAATGCACGATTTTGTTATTTGGAATATTCAAAAAACAATCAAGTTTTTGAAGACATGATTCCAAACCCTAAATCAGGAAAGTTATAATGAGACGGAGTGTTATCGTCGTGCATCAAGAGATGACTTTATTTCCCAGTTGAATACTGATTCTCGGTTAATTTTTTAGGCTGGCAATATTTTCGCTACTAAAACTTGTTCCCAAACACTCGCAGTTCTATACAGTTTCAAATTTCGAGACTGTTTCTTTATTTCATGAAACGGCATTGGATCTCTTTTTCAATTTCTTTTACTATTTTTTGTCAACATCCCAATATTCTTCTTAATATGTTGGTTTTTGAGTATTGCATTTTTGATTTAAGAAAAAAGCCTTTTTCTCGTTTCAAGCATTCTAATGTTAAAATATATGTACTGAACGAAAGACAAATATTTCTTCATCAGAAAATGTACGAAAATTGATTGCCGAACAGCTTTGTTAAGTAAATACTTTGACCAATATTGAATAAGAAGTCGCCATGGCACACATTTGGTCTGATGTAAAAATATTTATTCAAAAACAACTGTTATTTCATTTTAAGTTTATTAACAAAAGAAAATAAACCTGACTATTTGAAATTTCCGCATGTGTTCCCGACACATGTAATGTTGTGAGTACTTTTACCAAATAAGTACAAGTACTCAAGACTTAAAAGTATTAAGTGCAAAGTATAAGTACGCGACTTAATAAGTTCTTACAAGTATTTGAGATTATATTTTTGATCAGTGCTGCGCAATCCATATACATACACTTGTAGCAGCTTTGATTTTGTATTGCCCTGAAGCAAATGAAAGTGATAAGCATAACCACCATATTCATAAAAAACAAACGCTTTATAAAGATCTTTGAATTCAAAATTCGTATGGAAATGTTATTTTAAATGACAATTTTTTTTTTTTACATGGGGGTAAGCTTTTAAATATGAAACAGAGGTATGTATTTCAGTATGGTACAGAAAAATATTCCCTAACAGTTTTCAAAATTGCTTCAAAATCTTAGAATTTCTTTGAAGAAAATAAGCTCAAAGTTTTTTTCCATAACGCCAGGTTCAAAATTTGGTTTACGAACACCCTAGTTAGAGAGCTAGAGATTGTGTGTTTTCGAATTAAATTTTGAAGTATAGTGTTATTCAAACAAATTTTGATATAGGGCGTATTTAAAACAATTGAAATTGGTTTCCATGACAAAATTATGTTTAAGAAACTCCATTCATACCAACCGATAGCCTAAATTAACAGGAAGAAAAGACAAATTAAACACATTAAATTTATGGACTCGTTAATTATAATCAGTCGAACAAATTTCCCTAAAACCACTTATCTTTATTTATTTAAGAAATTTGGACAAAATTTTGGTTTTTAAAATTTTCACTCTCTGAAAATGAAAGCTTTTTATGTCCCCAAAATATTTTCGAAAACATTTTTTCTTATTCCGTTACGAAGTTATTTAGCTCATTCAATGCATTCTGTAAAATATTATTTGTTGAATACTTTAGCTTTTCCTACAGGGTATGTATGAGTTCAAAACTAATTAGTAGCGAATTAAGCACTGATTGTGAAAAAATATGTGAAAACGTAAATGAATTCATAATAAAGTAATGATAAAAATTTGTTCATGAGACATGTAAACGTGTGCATATGGATTCTGTAAACGCGAGAAACTCTATATGAATGAGCTCATAAACTTTTATTAAATACTGTAATATGATTAATTTAACTAAAAGAAAAATAAACGATTTTGTTGTATACAAAATCACAAGTTATGTAAATTGTGATAGAAGTTAGTTTTGTGTACCAAAAGGAAGCACGAGAAAAATAAGGCGAATACAACTAAAAATAGTTTCCAAAAATTCGCCATAGCTCAAACTTTTTTTCGCCATTATATTTAGTTTTTAATAATATTTCGCAATTAATAATTATTATTATTTAGCGTTTACTGATGCATTGAAAAAATATGATTGTCCATATCACTTATGGTAGACACTAGCCCCATGAGCTAGATAAAATTCTGACGTTCATATTCACCACGATAAATGTCATATTTTGTCAATGTGTCAAAATGTAAAAAAAAAGTGGAAATATTAACAGAAATTTGCACGACCACACCCTTTTCTCATACACCCAGAGTTCTCATCGGAGGTTTCCAGCGCTATTTACACCACTAGTTATGCTTCTTTCTTGCCGCCAACCTACATAAATATCACTATTGTGAATGTGTGAATCTGTGAAACCCATGTCTATAAGGTAAAACTTCATACAAGTAACTTGCAATATTTCGATCAGATTTACTCTGTTCAATTCCTATTTTTCATGGTCAATTAATACGATCACCGAAATATATAAAAGTCTGGAAACAGCCAGAAAACTGACAACAACAACAAAATTGTAATAAAAATTATTCACAAAAAATGCAAACAAAAGACGCTTAGTTGGCAGTTAAAGCTTTTTCTTTTTGCAAAATATACTTTTTATTTTATTAAAGAAAAAAATAAAAAAAGTAAAAATTAAATGGAATTTCATACCGTCAGCTAATGTACTGAGGCCGTTTCCCATGCTGGTTTATTGTTGTTTGCAATGAGCCGGCTGAGGTGGGAAGTTGTTGATGTCGCGTTTGCGTTCACGTTCGACGCCGTTGCTGCCCTTGTCGTGTTTAGTATTTATTTTTTTAAATTTTTATTTGTATTTAAGCGAGCATATTTTTTTGTGGTACACTTCATAATGCTGAAGATGGCGCACTTTTTATTATTATTTTTTACTTCACATTATACACTGTTTTTTATTTTGATTAATGCTTTTCGATTGAAGTTTGTTGGTTTTGTTTGCGTTTGCACAATTTCAAAAGAAAGATAAGAGAACACATTAAATCGCTTGACACAGTAAACTCATGGGAAAACGACAGCTGATGAAGCTTCTTTTTATGAAACGAGAAATTTTCTATCAAATGCTGTTACCAAATGCAGACGAAATACGAGTTATAACTTATAAGTAATCAGCTGTTTTACATGTAAATTACCACAACAACAACAATAACAATGTAGTGCCAGATCACCTTATATCGTTTACACAATAATCACACACTAACAACAATGATTTCAACAAATTTGCACGAAAAGAATACACCAATAATAATAACAACAACATAAAACAAAACAAATAGTAAATTTGAACGCCAACCGTTGCAAACGTTGTTCGCTCTAAACAATTCTGTACACAATTGAATCGTATGGTTGGCGTGGAGATCGTGCCTTCGTCAGCTGCTCGAAAACACCACGCTCTGACACATGACTCCTCGAGTGGAGGAGATCTTGCTTGGCGGTGGTGAAATGTGCAAGTAAGAGCTACCTGGAAGTTTGAGTAGTAAATAAACACCAGCAGTGTCGTGAAAAACTAGTTAGGCTACAAAAACCACAACAACAACAACAACAAGAACCTTAATAATGGACTGCAACATCACAACAACCAACACCTTCAATTGTTGTTCGTGACGTTTTAACATTGTCAACAAGCAGATCGTTGCAATATTTATTCATACATACTAGTAAATTAGCAACAGCTTGAACAATAGAACAGAGAACAATAGCGAAGGCAGGAAATGCACGTACGAGTGACAATCAGATCATAATATACTCAGTTGCGCATTTTGGCAACAGAGTGGGAGTGGTGTGCTTACGATTTCTAGGATTATCTTGCAAATCGTTTCTAATTACTAACATTTTGGGAAATATTTTGGAAACTGGCATCTTTAATGGAGCCGCGTTTTTTAATTCATAGTGCCATACCGACCGACGTTTGCGTTAAATTTTTCGGAGTTGCCATATAATTTAGGTTGTTATCTACACATATCAGTAAACAAAGTGGCAACACTTAAGTAAAAGTGCTTGAAATGTGTCATATTACTTATTCACATAATTCGGTCAAGGCGTTTGCGATATAATAATGGATATGCAAAAAAAAAATATACCTAAGAGGTTTAGGTGGCAACGCTGTGTAATAACCCTACCTAGATATTTTTTTTTAGAAATGCGACGATGTAAAATTCGAATATCCCCTTCACTCTGATTATATTTTTTAATTGTAAATAGGTGGCAACTCTTTAAAAATATTCCTAGTCGAGAGCAGTTAATCTACATATATACAGAGGTTCCTCCGAATAGTTTAAGTCGTTTTCGCAATAATAACCAATTCGGAAAATAGTAAATATAATACGAATAGGTGGCAAGGTCGATTATTTTTGTTGAAATAAAAATTCCTTTCCCTTGATGCTCTTATGGGTGTACCTCAGCTAATTTTTTAGACAATTTCAAATAGTAATGTATGTGCTATGCGCAACTGAGTATACAAATGAAAGCCGACCAAACATTGTACTTTTTGCGCTTCCGATGACGTTTGTTGTAAAATGTGATTCTTCCGCAGCTTCGCTGAAACCAAGTGGGTAATTCTTGTAATATGATGAAAACAAGATAGCTTGTACGAGACAAATAGTTAGTGTGGGGCTCGCAGTTTTCTATTTCTCCGCTGAGATGACTGATTATTTATTGGTTTTCAGAAAGTCTAGAAAAGTTTTAGGATATTTTAAAGACTTGTATTTTAGTTAACTACTTTATAAAATTTCATTCTTGAAAATTAAAACAATATTTGCTTCAAAACTTCAAACAAGTTTCAAAAACGACCACTCTGAAAGAAACTTGCCTACATTTTCAGCTGAGATAGAGCGTTTTTAAATCGAGTTTTGATAGGGTGTTTTTGAAAAAAATCTGAGATAGGGCGTTCTTTAGCCGTATTCTGAAATGGTGCGTTTTTTCAAAAAAAAAATTGTAAAGTGCGACATTTATTAAAAATTTTTTCAAATAGGGCGATTGGAAATGATAGAACTATGCTTCATAGTAGAAGAGCTCAACTTCCACTACTCATACCAAAATTGATAAGTAAGGATAATTTGCCATTCATATATACATATATATGTACGAGTAAGTCATTGAAAGCTGGGATAGTTCTTGAGCCAATATCACCTTGGGTTGATTGACCTTGAGCTCAACAAAACTTTACAAAAATTTTTAAAAACAAATATATTTTATTATATCACTATTGTTTGTAAATAAAAAGAAAACAACGCAATAAAATGTTATGATTGCAAAGAAAGACGAGAAGAACAAAAGCAAAGATCACCATCATATCAAAGAAGCAGGATAGCGAAATGCGCTAGGCGCGGAGAGAAATAACTGAACATTAGAAAAGAGGAGAAAGAGTGTTAAAAGTGCTAAATCACAACACAACAAAGAAAATAAAAAAACAAAAAAAAGCAGATAAAAAAAAGAATAAAATATAACTCGTTTATTTGCCACCATTACCAACACTGGATCAAAGTCAATCCAAATAGTCGTTGAACTCACACCGGATGACTTTGTTTTCTTTGTGTCCTCAAAGACAGTTGCGTTCTTTTTTAATGATCGTAATGATTCCCGTTGCAAAATACAGACAAAGATCAATTAAATTAATAAAATATGATGCGTTTGTGTGTTTGTGGCTCAGAATGATGACTGCTTTTAAAGTGGATGCTTCGGCCAATGACTGTTTCGCACTAGGCTGGCCAACCGATGGCATACTTGCGAATTGATCAACAGTGATCGTGCAAGTGATGTTTGTTTGATGTTGAGTGACTTGTTTGGTTTTGTTGTTGTTATTTCTAATAGACATTTGTTGTGTAGCACTACAACAGTTAATAAATATAATTGTTAATATGTACCATGTGCAATGGTCGGTGTCAATTCGAAGCAACTTTGGCTCCAGAGTTCTTAGTTGGCGTTGCGTGCAAAATTATTTCTATTTCTTCAGGTTCATTGTGCGATTGTTTGTGTACGAGTAGCTAATGTTTGTTGTATGGTAATGAAAGTTGTTCACAATTTTAGCAATGTTTATCTATAGGTATATAGGTTCAACCCTAGGGTCTTTTTGGATAGCTGATACTATCTGGTGCTACCTTTCAAATACAGATAATATGGTCAATTTCCAGCTTTCTTACTTAAATTTTGTTATGCTAAATCTTAGAAGGGACTTTAGGGGGTAAAGAAGTTCACTTTCGAATTTCAACAACAAAATGTTCCAAAATCCGAAATCAACACAATCACTAAAATGTTCTGTGAAAGGTAGGATCATGGCCCGGATTTACTGCAAAGCTATCCACAGAATTAGCGCCAAAATGTTTCCTCTCCAAAGACAACAGCAACAATATATGTATGTACGACATAACATCTACTGAAAATCGTTTATCTTAGCTTTATCTTTATTCTTCGCGAATTTTCATAATTAATTAACGACGTATACATTATTTCCCATTAAAGTTTTTTATATTTATCCAATTTTTATAAATTTATCTTTATTTGAATAAAATTAAAACTGCATAAAATCAAATAAAAATTTTTCTGTACCTACAAGTCAACAACACATTATTGTTCAACGAACTTTATAGTTATTTAATTTGCGTGCAATGAATGACTCTATCGTAAGTTGAAAACCAATAAACGTAAATTGAATTTACATAATCAATTGAATTTAAAAGGCAGCAAATAAAAATGTTTTGCAACGCTGCTGGACTAGACTAGGCAGGTTTTAGAATTGAGGTCGATGATGACAATAACTAAAATCTAATTTATAAAAATCTTGTTCTACTGTGTTGGTGTTTTTGTGAATTTTTTGGTTCTTGGATCAACTGATAGTCAAGGGTTTACTTTAGCCTATGATTTCTCATTGCGCTTAAGACCATTCTTCGTTTATTGCAATTATTCCATCGACATATTCTATATGCTATATGAGCACTTAGAATCATGCCAAAAAAAGAAATGCGCCATAAGCGCTCGCACAAATTAAAAAACAGCTGCATAAACAATTTCAATATTAAGATACACATAAATCTAGTACAAATAAAGCAGCTAATTTGAAAGAAAAACATGAAAAATAAACGAAAGAAAAATAATAAAAAAAGTTAGATATACATAGGTACATACATACATATTAATATATTGACAGCCTTGAGGCAAAACAAAAACATTCAAAAGAAAATAACCAAAAATCAAAAGCAATCGGTGAAAGAACACTTTCACTTTGCTTTAATTAAAAATCGATTTTCTGAATTGATAGATATTATGTATGTACATATGTAGTATGTATGTCGCTATTTCCTCTCTTCAACAAGCGAACTGAAAATATTTTAAAAGCAAAATTATGTACAAAAATCCCAACGCTATATCCCTCTAATATCTAGTGTGGAGCGCTACAGACGCTAACAGACCGAAGTTGGCGATCCTCCCAGGAAACAGGCCGGGTTAATAGACCAGCTGATTAATATTTATTTTTTTTTTCTCAAATTTTGACAATCCACACATCTTTCAGTGCGATTTACTATAAACACCCAAATTACAAAAACAAAATACATGGATCATGTTAGCGAGTCATACAAAAATGTGATTACTCGGTATTCGATAACGATTCGTAGCAACTCTAGTATAAACATTTTTTGATTTTTAGCATTTTTCTTTTGAAAGTGCAATTCGCCAGTCATGTTGTTATTGCTGTCGTTGTAGTTCTCGTACTCTGATGATTTATTTTTGGATTTGTCTGCTACACACACAACAAAAAAAAAAAAAAACATTAAGAATTGATTGAATTGAAGGAGAGCCAAGTTAAAAATTGCGACGATGCAAAAAGACAAAAAATTACAAAAATTTCGCAATTGTGTTGATAGCTTTTGGACGATGAAGCAACCGAAAGGTGCAGAAATACTTAGCAGACGGAATGAGGCTCATATTTATATTATTTTAAAATTTATTGCGACTTGACTTATGCAACAATTTCGAAATGTACTTTTAAAGTTAAAAATGTTTGCATATTGAGCAATTTTTTATTTATTGAGATTGAGCGTGATTAGAAAAATTTTTAAAAATTCCTGAAAACGTGGAAATGATGTTTATCAAAAACGTTTTCCATGCTCACAAAGCTAAAGCTTTTTTGTAATCCATGTGAGATTTTTGCCGCTTTGAAAAATCGTAAAAGATTTGAAATTGTTCAAAGATTTTAATTCAAGTTTCTCTATATAGCCCATACAACAGAGCTATAATCCTCTGTCATAGTCATAGAAATAATTTATTCAGCATAAATTCAGGCTAAGTCAATTTCAATTTGTGTAGCATACTTCTAGGAGAGAACAAAAGTTGATCTGCCCGACAGCACCCGCTCAAACATAAAAGGGAACAGCTCAACCCACGGAATGAGATCAACCCATATAGATAGATAGAGAGCTCAAAACGCTCATAAGTCGCATACGCCTTTGCGATTTATGCCGGACTCATCTTAGGGCGATTAGTTTTTTTTGCACGGGCTCGAAGCACACAAACAAACAAATTCACATACCATATAGCCATAAGCGTAAAGCATTAAACAGCCGTTAATTTAATTAGAAGTCAACGCTTGTATACGTCATTAACCTGTAAAATTCTAAAAAAGAAACCACAATGAAACATGCGAATATAAATGCGATAGAGGCGCACTAAAAGATGCCCCAGTGACCCTGTAGGAAATTAATCGATGGCTGTTGACAAACTAAAGCAATAACGTTGACAGAAAAAATTAATCCCATTGTTATTGTTGTATTTTAAAACAAAGGACCAAAAAAAAAGTTGGTTAAATGTTTTTTTTTTTTAATATTTTTCTTAAAGATTATGTAAGTATAACTGATAACTACAAAAATTTATTTTTCAGTAATATCTGAGTTAATGCCAACCTCCATCTTCTGCTTGCTCGTTTTAACTTATTTAAGAGACTTGTATCTGCCACATGGACAACTGTTTTCCTACAGGGCACAAATGCAAAAGAAGCGCACTAGCTGTGCAAAAGATGCAGCCGTCATGCTTGTAGGCAGTTTAAGAACACATTTATTTACAAACACACACATTTACTAAGCACATATTGGTTAGCATGTTATTTTCTCACTTTAGCTTTAAATTGACTTTTGTATGATTTAACTTTCGGTAAGATTCAAATGAAAGCTTTTCACATGGCATCACAATCTCAGTCGCATTAGAGTATTTTCTATATATGTATAGTACGAGTATCACAACAACAGTTAGCTGTAGCTAAACGATTTTACACGTGATCTATTTTGAAGTTAATCAGCTTACAGATTTACAAGCGTTTGTTATAGAACTATTCACGTAAAAAACAAAACTTTCATACGAAAACCGACGAGAACAAGCGTTTCACCAAGTTTCTTTCATCGTTCGCATTTGGCACTGAACCCACTGCAGCTGTGGTGTTGGCATGTATGGGAGATTGACATTTGGGAGCAACTGAGAGTGAGCTGAGCGTAAGCAATTGGTGGCGATCACTCAACCACTCACCAACACTCGGGCGGTTTTTGTCGAATTCTTTTGGCAATTGGATGGAAAAAGGAATACCAAAGCACTATGCTATTTCAGCGGTTTCGTTTCTTCTAAATATACATCGACTTCTGAAGTGCAATTGATTATACTGAAATACTTTTTATGATTTCTGAAATACAATTTATAAATTCTGAAATACAATTGACTATTCTAAAATTAATTTCACGCTTTCTGAAGTACATTTGATGAGTTCCGAAGATTCTTTCTAAAGTACACTTGACAAAGTTGTGGTAACAAAAATATGTTGCCATACAATCTTATTTATTTTGCAATGTTTGCTAAAGCTGGCCAAGCGGCAGCTCTGGCATAATTGTTACAGTTGTAGGAATTACCGTGATGAAAAGAGAAAAAAAGGGTGAGAGACCGTTCACAGAGAGTCGCAGTGTTAGCTGACAGACCAACGATTTGGTTTTCTATGTGAGCAGTCTCCATGTTTTCTGCTTTTCGCCCACTCCCAATAACATTTCTTAAATCTTTTTGATAAGATTTGTAAACAAAAGATGTGATAATCACGAATGTGGAGATATGAAGCCATGGTAATGAATTTACATACACATATGTATGTATATGTATGTATATGTATGTACATATGTATGCACATAGGTACCTCGTATAGAACAACGGAACTGTCGACGGGGAAAATGTAGTAGATCATAAACAATTTAATCGATTTATTCGGAATTTGCCTGTGAACTTCAATGAAGTCGATAGAGATCACAAATCTCTTTTACAATTATTCCCCGCCGGCAGTTCCACCCAAATAGCTGATAGACGCCTAAAAGTGGTTTCATATTTCCTATCACTTTGACATTTTTCAGTACCAGAATTTGAATCGAAGCGATTATTGCCAAACTCACTACGTTATGAATTCATCTTGGATAGAATATTCCTCATTTTTAATACAAGAAATGGTTGGCTTCTTCATAGAATTACTTTTTTATTTCAACAATCAACATGCAACGACATTCACAAAACATTAAAATTATTATAATAACCTCATTCACTTGACTCGTATTGCGTTAGAAATTTAAGGTGACGCTCACAATCCTTGTAGGCTACACCCAATCCAAAGCTCGCTCCTAATAAGGGTGCCCATCCACGACCAACAATAAAAATTCTGCACAAAAGTCCGAGGCCAAAACCGGCACCACCTTTCAACATAGCGCTCGTGGTGCAATAATCAATGAGTCTATCCACTCTTTCCTCAGGCAATAGATCCATTCCCCCATTTGCACTGTTTATTGATTGCCCATTTACGCTGCCCGTGTTGTGATCTGTTGAAACACTTTTGTATGCCATTTTTTTGTAATAAATTTTTTAATTTATTTTTATTGTTGATTTATTTAAATAATTTTCGAATGAACTTGTCAAATGTTGGGAAGAAGTGGTTACCATATTTTTTAGTTTTTATTATTTTTTTTAATCTTCTTATAAATAGAGGGTGATTTTGATATTTCAATAATGAATTTATTAAATTGAATTAATCTAAATTCATATGACCTTTCCCTGAGTTCTTACACAATGAGTTCTCTTCTGAGCAAATGCATGAAAGTTCGAGCCAAAAGGACCGGGTGGAGCATGCTACTGAGTGTCTAAATGAGATCCAGAATCGATTTCTTGTCTTTCGGTAGTTAAAACAGCAAGGCCCCTGGTAAAATTCCTATACGTATTTTTCAACCCCACTTCGTATTTCTCAACTAACAAAAATTCCTTATTTTATAAAGTCATAAAAACATAAGTACATACACACATATTTGCATAAAACCGGCGAACCAATGAAGCTTTTTATGTTAATAGCTTTTTCAAACCATTTCACTTTAATGTGCATTCAGACAAGTAACGCACACAAATGCAAGTGCATTGCAACCTGGAAACATCGCGTGACTAGTCTCTGAAGAGAGTGCTTCTCGATCAAAGCAGTGGAATCGTCATTTCGTCTGCAGTGAGTTGAAATTATCAAATTGTGGATAAAAGGGATATGTCCGACAACAACCTTTCGGACATAAATCTGTACAATTAATAGTTCCTCGAATATGTTCATAGAAAGCGGATCAGTACAGCCATATAAAAAGATCAGAAGTGACACTAATTGGTCGCGTGACTCATCACGAATACTTCCTTGACTAATTGGGTTCTTTCGCAGAACATTTGTGTACCTGTGACATATCTATAGATAAGCCTACATGAGGTAAATATTTATCTTCATGCTGCTGCCATATTCACGCAATATACTTGATATACATACATTTATATATTTAGTTACCCACTTACCCAATCCTCCAAATGTCAACGAGATGCATCGGAAACTGTCACGTTAGACACTCATTGAAAGGGTACTTCACTTGGCAATTGTGTAGTATGTAAAATATATGTATATATACTCGATAATGTATGTTTACGAATATCGCTTTTGTACCAAGAGGCAGTTATGATTACCTTGACTGAACATGACAGCGCTGATGATATGCTACTAACTTCGTAATGGAGTATTGTGATCGTTATGTCAACTGCATTACGTTAACTGTATATAAAAGTATGCTAGTACAGGGTGATTCATATTGAATTTTTTCATTACTGAATCGATAAATTTATTTTTCTTTGATAATTATAGATATCTTGTGTTGGAAATCTTATCCGACATAAAGAAGGGACTATCTATTAGAGCTGTTAAAATTCTTCGAATAAGTTGGTAGAATATTCGAATACCCGAAACTTTACTTTGTCGATTTTTTTAAACTGAATAGGTATTCGATAAATTGCAATAAACTTATTATGAGATGTCTACGAATAATCGAACTGCAACGCATGACGGATCACCATCTGATTTATTTCTTGGTTTTTGGCAAAACCCAATTAATTTCAAAACATATCCACTTAGATAAAATCTTTATTAGAGCAATGCATCTATTGATATGATATCACCTGCTTTAACAGCACATGAAATGGTTTACATCAAATTTGGTCATTTCAGATTATATTACATACTGTCGTATGTGCTTTCATGCTATATCGCGCTATAACAATCTAAACTTATTTAGTTATAACTAAGAGTTATGCTTGTTGTGTAGCTAATATCATATGATTTTATATCAGCCAAATAGTCAATTTGACAAAATCTGGATTTGAGATGATAACTTCGCTTGGTATATCATTAGCGTAAATTGATAAGCTTTAGCAACATATGAAGCAGTTCACATGAAATACAAACATATTAGATCACATCACACCACATCACATTAAATCAAACATGTGACTTTGCTATGTCACATCATATCAATTAAAAACATTGAATCAGATGATATCGCACAAGGTGTCGATTTATTCTCACCACAGCCGGTTCTATAGTAACGAAGTGACTCGGGGTGCCATGTCCTATAGAGTTTATCACAACGCTCCCTAGATCATAGTGACTTCGGCATGTCACATCATATCGAGCCAGTATCTTAGATCAACCATAGGAAGTACATAGTTATAAAATCTTAATTAAATCATACCATAACCATAAGCTTTGTTGTCTACTACCGCTTGGTACACCCTTCACCCGCATCTGTTTTCAAACCCGGAAGGTGTTTGTTTTGCAGTGATTGCCCACTGATGAATAAAAGAATGAATAGTATTGAAATGAGAGGCTCCTCTGCTTGTCTTTTGGAGTAACTGATGTAACCAGATATTTACATAAAGCTAGAGTATTGTTCGACATTACGAGTATGCTAGTTTATGTTTCACATAAGTCTGTAATATGTATAACGGCATACATAGAGACATATGCAGTAAGGAGTAATAAAAATGCAGTGTACGAATATAATTCAGTATATATGTAGGTATCTTGGAAGCTAGTTGGCGTGAAAGATCACATTCCGACAGATTTTTATTTTAGCTACTGCACTGACCCAGTCTTTGAGTGTTGGATTTAGACAATCTTTCGTATATTCTGTTTTCTATTGTTTCTCAGTTTAACGTAACGTCATTAGATAGCTAAATGTATTGACATAGCTAAAGGCTTTGCAGTTTTCTTCTCGTCAAGCTGTTGTAATCGAATAATGAATTGATATAAAAACCAAGATGAAATAATGTTTACGATTTCTATCCGGGGAATGAAAATTGCAACTATTCATGAAATTTGTTAGATGAACTTTGCGGTGTTAAGAAGTAAATCAAACCAGCTAAGTACCATAAAAGAGGGTATTGCTTCACTTTAACCTTAACCCTAATCTCAGAGCACATTCACGGATCTGTTTTTAGAAGAAATACTTTACGACACATTTCCACTTACTTTGTGAACCTCGCTTTCGCTTTCTAACGATTGCATTGAAACACTTCAGTTTTTGCACAAGAATTCGGCTTTGTTTGCCCATTTTTGAGCCTTTTGCAAATCTCTCTTCACACTTCTCAGTAAGATCCATTATTAAAGAATTCTTGAAATTTTTAGAATGTGTGTGGTAAACAAATTTTTAATGGAATCAAATATTTTCACAGAACGCTTAGTTGGAACACTTGAAACCCTTTTAAAATTTTTTTTTATATTTTCAACTATAAATAATTAAGTTTAACAGTAAAATTGCAACCTTGCGCTCGGTTCAAAATCACAAAAATAACTGATTAAATGCCATGAAAAATTTTGCGGCAAATATGCCAATCAAGTTTGCAATTGTTTTATAATATGGTCAAACCAAAACAAAAGACGATTATAAAAAAATGAAATTGTATAAAAAAAAATCAATTATAAAACACCTGCAAAATATGGTAGTGCCAACGCACTTAATAATTATTTTAAAAAAAAAGTAAGCAAGTTTTAGTTTAATTTTATACCCAATTGCGCTCGTGGTGAATTTAGTTACCTACAACACTGAAATGCATATACATATTACAAGAACGTACATAAATATCAGCGAATCTCCTAAATCTTGTACAAAAATATTAAGCCCTGACTATGTTCGGAGTATCTGTTACATGAAAGTGGGCGTAGTAGTAAAAATCATTCGTTGGATTTTGAACATGAATATTCTTTAATTTGAAAACACTAACACCTAAGCAAAAAAATGGGCGTGGTCGTCCAATTTTTACCGACTATACATTTGAAAGTCATCACTCCACGAAAAACTATGACGTTATACATATCTCTTACCACACCCATTCCGAACAGAGAGTGTATAAGAAAGATGGCATGGAATTTGAATTATTGGAGAGAGTAGATTTCCGGAAGCTCAATGTTCCTTCCCATAGGATCCTAACGAAGAAATTCGAATGGTGTGCCTCTTTCGGTAGCTACGTCGTGTTATAAGGATGGGCAAAGACGGAGTGTTTCTTCTATAAACACATGAAATTGGTAAAGACTGACAATTGTATTTGTCTTTAAATTATTTCAAATACGAAACTCTGTTAGGTTAGCAAAATTCTAAAGCCCTTCGTTCTCATAAAACTGGGTATATTTTTATACTTACTGGGTTTGCATTAAAAAAAGCAAAGATGGACGTTGGGCGGTTTTTAGTTGTTTGTATGCAAGTCACAAACAAATAGCCCGATTTTGGCATTCGTTGGAATAGTATTTTGCATGTGAGTGCGTATGAGCTGCTTGAGTCACTTAGACGCCACTGCGACTACGCCTAACAGAGTTTTGTGGGCTACTGAGAGCCAACGAACAACCGGAAGACTTCAGAAATATGCGTAAAATGCTGCTATTAATGCCCTTTATGAACATTGATTTCACTAAAAATGTATGTAGTTCATTGGAAATATAACAGGTCTTAATCACTTAAGGGGATGGGAATGGTTTACAGATTTTTGGGATCTACTAAAAGGTATTGATTGATTGGATTGATGTCTCGGCCAATTACCATGGAAACAACTCTTTAGTTTACAATCTATAGCATGTTGAGCCAGAATAGGTTGGGTTAGGTGACAAAGTCAAGTTTCGCGAAGTGAGGAATCGTAATGGCCTTGATGGATTATCGATTAATTTCGAAGCGAGGTTCATTGATGTTTGTGTCTGCATTCTGTATCGACCTGTCAACGGAATGTAATGGAAACAAATTTTCCTGTAGTTTGAAAATGCTGAAAGTAGACCGAAGGACGTTTAGGGTTTCTGACAATTGACTGGAAATCGTGTATTACTTTGTCTATACATATAGGAATTAACACTAACGACCAATCTAATGAGAGTCTGGAACTTCTGCTCACAAAGAGCAAAAAAGTATCCTTTATAAGTCTTTTATCGTGAATAGTCATCTTGATATTTAAGAAAAAATTAGGTTAGTTCGGGGCTACCTTGTCAGACTCAATGAGAGCTGTAATTTTTCAAAATTTTTAATAGAAATGACTTGATTTGCTGTATAAAAAAATTTACAATATCCAGCCCAAGGCAATCCAGAAAGGACTAAAGTGAAATTGATATTAAAAGAGTCGGCTTAGTTGAGCAGATAAATAGATGGTTAGTGTAATGCGGACACACCGCTAGCCGGGTAGACATTTGGCATGTCAGGGTTCTCTCTGGGTTATATTGTTCACATTTGTTTGAGCATGTGCTATGGAGACACCAATTTGGAAGGAATCAATAGCGGAATTCATTGTATGTACATAACTCCCATTAACTTTCTTTATGAGACCACACGGATGCCATACTTAAATAATATATTATACAGTCAAAGATAAGAACAATCGCGAAAGTGAAACACACACTCATCCAATATATTGAAGCACCCCGGGGGATGGCACACCACATTCAATCAAACATTTAGGTATGTTTCTGTACTCTTGAACCCAACCGAATCAGACAAAATCAATAACGAGATAAACACTCACACAAGTGAAAATAAATATGTACACAAAGAATCACTTTAATTTCAAGTGGTCTCTGCTAATTCAATTTCCTGCCATCGAACTCAGTCAGCTACAACATTTTTCCAATATAATTTGATTTCATTGATTAGATTAATTTTCATGTTAATATTTTCAAAACCAAAAAAATTATTCAATAAATGCAGAAACCGATGCAAACGCATGCTGGCGGCCACTTACACGGAAAATATAATTTTTTTCTCATTCACTGACGCGTTCCCTGAATTTGTTGAGGAACAATTGTAATGCATTCAAATACATTTTCAATAGGAACTTCCGGTTTCACTAAGCTTGCTTTTTATTTGTATTTTGACACTAGCATAATTGGCATTTTCACTTGTATTTTTATGTCGGCTATGCCCACATTTTTATTTTTTATTTTTAAATATAGTAAATTTGGATATCACAACCGATAAATTCACTTTGCGTATGGCGTTTCTAACTGCGTTCAACTAAAATTAAGTAAATTCATTTTTGACGTTTCACGTTATACTGCTCTCCTTCCGCCCTAGTGCAGCGTTCACAACATTTTAATCTCTCATTTTGTCTCTTTTATATGTATGTATGTATGTATATCTGTTGCCGGCATTCAGTCGCAAATCAAAAGCAAACAACTTCTGGCTCTCAGATAATTGACTTAGCAGCCAAATATGTAAACAGCTGTTATGCTTATGTTCTTTGTTGCTGTTAATATGAAATTGTAAGAGAGTTGCGTTTGCTGTTCTGTTATATAACAGTTTTTTAACGTTCCGTAGCTCAATGTCAAAGATATTTGTGTGTAAATTTTGCTCCTATTAGTATGCTACACAAATTAAAATTGACTTTTCCGCACTGTGACCTATAACGGTAGATGGGATCAGTTAATCCAACTGTAGAACAAAGTAACACGGTTATTAGCACTGGTTTTAATAATTATTACTACCTTTATATGAAGTCCTCTTCGTCGTCTTTTTAGGTAACTTCCAGAAGATCTAGAGACTCGGAATCCTCTTCAAAACCACTTGACAATAGAATATTTGTTTAAAAAAATTTCGGTAAGTAGAACTATTTTGCAAATTCGTTTGAATTGGGAAGTCTTGCGATCCCTTGGCCAACTAGATCTGTGCAGATTTTTCAATATAATATTAATACTAGCTAGCATATTAGGGGAAATACTGAAGACTAGGCCACACACTTCTCAGTTATACCATTAAAGAGAGCTCCGTGATACTGAAAAGTTTGGAGAAGGAGATATTGCCTGGAGAATGTAAGCCGTTCACGAGTACGTTTCTATAGCTAGGTCAAGTCCCATTCGAAAGGTATTCGAAGCAAAGGTAGGCAGACGTCACCACTGGATGAGACACACACAATTGCCTACAGTCCACTTGTGGCTAACACAGTCCCTTTGGGTAATTCCAACAAAGCATATCAGGCACACACATACATACTAACATTCTTTTAAGTAATTATGCTGTCAAGTTTTATTTTATGTTGATGCTTATGAGGAAGTGTTCACGTGAATGATGATGATGATGCATCCTTGAATGAGTCATAACTCGCACTACCTCCTTACACTTCTAAGGTACCTATTATGGGTTTGTAAGTGCTTAAAAACAAACAAAGAAATGGCCACATTTATGAATGGCTTTCAAAGTTTGTGATATAGCGCAGGTACAGTAGAAACATAAAATATGCAAGGAGTAAGTGGGTGTGAGAGGAGATTGGGACGCACAATGTCTAAGAATGCATGACTCATTTGAACGGTTGCAAAACAAATAGACAGGGACATCGAGATATACATACATACGTACATATGTAGATGTAAAATATCTGTAAGAAGTGTAATCCACCCACATTTTTGTATACGCCCCACGTATAAAACCCGCGTACTCATTTCCAACAATTGCTGTGCTACATAGTGCTTTGCCCTTTTTAGTGACGCCACTCAGTCTGAGCTGGCGCGGCACAAAAATTGAATGTTTATAAGAATCTAAAAGAAAATATGTGCCATTGCAACAAAATGCATTTAAAGGGAATTTAAGTTCACATCCATGTATGTATGTATGTTTTTAGGAAATCTTACCTAGTAAGAAACACAAAAGAATGAGCGCATTTAGTGAAACAAAGTCTCAAAGAGCTAATAGTCATGCCAACTAGTTGAACTGAAACTACTTCAAGATGACCGTAATTTGATCCGATATAGATAACTTCAGGAAGATTTAGAGGCTTTTATTATGTTAAATAGTGAAGATGCTCTGGCGATACCGGTGCCCGGGGTAGAAGAAAAAGAGCCCATTGCATGGAAAAGAACCAACTTAGAAAAAGGCTGAAGACTTTACGGTAGAAGTGTTATAGATTGGTCGTCCATTAAACATAGGGGTTATCCCTGGGGTTGTTGAGACTCTGAACCTCTTTAGATTGATCTGCAAAAGTTGGCTTCAAGTTAAAGTTTAAATACGAACGGCAAGTCAATTGGACGAGTACTACTGGTGTATACAAAGTGTTCGTTGACTCACCACTCTTTGACAGAATTCGTTGACTGTCGGGACATTTTATTTGATTTCTACTCATATCAGTTAAATGATTTTTTATGTTTCTGGAATCTTTCTGGCGGCAAACAGTCGCAAGGCAATGATGATAAAGAGCTTTGTAGCTAACTGGGGCATAAGAAAAGTACATATGCACATACCTTAATACATATTTTAATGAAGATATGTATGTATGTATGTATTTATACTATTCCGATAAAAGTGGAGCCACGATGGCTGCAATTGCAAAGTTTCCAGCTGACAATACCGTGCGGAAAATTCGCTGTTTGCTTCAATTTCTGTGATCTTTATGATTTGTAGTGACCTTTTGTTCTCTATTTAAGAGGAAAACAAGTCATATGTAGATAGATTCAGAGCTAAATATTTGTTGCTGATAAAATTATTGCGTATTTATATTGCTCTTTATTAGTTTTTGCGTATCTAAAGTAACTAATATGGATTAAGTAGACATTGTTTGCATTAAACGATAGAATATTTCTGAAAAAAGCAAGTTAAAATAAAATAGAATAAAAAAAAAATTTAATAAAATAAAATAAAATGAAATTAATAAAATAAAATAAAATAAAATAAAATAAAATAAAATAAAATAAAATAAAATAAAATAAAATAAAATGAAATAAAATAAAATAAAATAAAATAAAATAAAATAAAATAAAACAAAATAAAATAAAATAAAATAAAATAAAATAAAATAAAATAAAATAAAATAAAATAAAATAAAATAAAATAAAATAAAATAAAATAAAATAAAATAAAATAAAATAAAATAAAATAAAATAAAATAAAATAAAATAAAATAAAATAAAATAAAATAAAATAAAATAAAATAAAATAAAATAAAATAAAATAAAATAAAATAAAATAAAATAAAATAAAATAAAATAAAATAAAATAAAATAAAATAAAATAAAATAAAATAAAATAAAATAAAATAAAATAAAATAAAATAAAATAAAATAAAATAAAATAAAATAAAATAAAATTAAATAAAACAAAAAAAATAAACTAAAATAAAATAAAATTAAGCTCTAGTGAGCTGTATGCTTTGTACTTAACTAATGAAGAAAAACTTCCTTTGTTCACTTTGTCATTGCTCATTTTCCCCAAACTATTTGTGTATTTTATTTTTTCTGTTTTTTATTCGTGTTCCACTTATTATTTTAATGAAATGTTTTGATGTATTTTTATAGTACATACATAATTCTAAAATATGAATTTCCAGTCTAAGCTACATGTACCAAATCGCAGCGACCAAGTCGTATAAAAAAACATTTTGACATTTATAGGCCAAAAACATTTACGAAACGAAGTGAGCATAAGTAAATTCGGTTTTTTGTTGTTACACAATACCCTCCCCCTATCCTTGCTGCTAGTTTCTTTTTAAACCAACACAGCAGCCATTTTTCATCACATTTATGCAACTCGTAAAGTTTTATATTGGCTGCCAAAAAATGTTCCGCCTGTCAGCATTCCAATTTCAGATTTCTCAGTATTTGCCCTGCATTGGCTTTGTGTTTATGCAAGAAAATCATTTCGTGTTCGATGCTCATTTCCGCAATGTGAGGGTATTAAGTAATTAAGAGGATGGAGATATTACACTCAGTGCAATAATTGCAAAACTTGCATGTTTAATACTTTTAGCAAAAGTCATTGCATGTTGGCTCCTTTTCTGATGCCCAAACTTTTGTTAATGTGAATTTGTTTGGCCACATGGCTGACGGTTTACTGCTGCGGTTTCTCAGGTGTAAAATTATGCTCGCAAATAGTGTGAATTTACTTGTTTGTTTTTTTTTTCTAGACCTGATGCTGCATAACCCAACAAACATTTTTGTAAATATTTCTAAAAATAATTCCAATCAAAATTGATGCATGCGCTTTCAAATATGGGCGATAGGGTAGTGATCTGTTTGTTTCAACTCTCGCTGCAAATTTCATGTTTCCCATAAAGTTGGATCTAGATGTTGAACATTCCCGCTACAACCGGGGTTACCTTACACCTAGCTAACGCCTGTGTATTAAGTGTAACTCTGTTTAGTTCTACTACTACACTAACAACAAAGCACCATCGATGAAAATACCAAGCGAGACAACTAAACCATTGACCCTCAGAGGCATATGGCCCAACATCCTCCTCTTTGAGCCACCTCTATATTGATTCAAGTATTCAAGGCCTTTCCTCAAACTTTTCCTTATTCAATGAGTAGATTGCACGTCTTCTTTTATAAATTAATACAGTTCTAATTTGTAGCATTTCATTGTACAAGTTTCTACTTACCCAGCCACTGTCACATAATTCTACTTGATTGACTTTGTAGAAACATTTTGCCTTAGAGCACTTTGTTTGAAAATGCATTTCATTCTTAACACAAATTGATGCGAAGATTCAAGGTCGTTTTGTTGAAACTTTAAAAGCATTGTGCTTCAAAGAAACCATCAACATAGGAACATTTATGGCTGAGAAAGAAGGGCAAAGAAAAATCAAATGAAGGAACGGAAAATGCAGTAAAACGACAAACTAAGCAGGAAAAATACTAGTCTACAACTAGAACTTTCTAACTCTTTTGAAACAACTAGTTCAAAAAAGACCAACAAAATTAAAACAATATTTTTTAATTTCATTTTTCCAGCAACAAAGGTCAACCAAGTGACCTCCCTTTGCCAACATGTCGGGATGCAATTCAATTATTTTCACTTCATAATAAACACTGGCATTGAACTATGTAGATTGGTTTAATAAGAGTTGGCCTAAGCTAAACTGGTGCCTGTCTGAAATCTATCAATTGAAGATTTGATGTTAAAAATATCAAAAAAAAAAAAAAAAAAATGTTTCTGACTAGTTCCATTTGATGTTGCTCCTATATATCCACTACAATGTACTCGTACATACATATGCGTGTGCCGTAAAAGCGTGCCGTTCAACAAACCAAAACGGCAAAAATTATTTCAAAAGCTATTGGAAAATGCTAACGTTTGCTGCTGCACAAAAATCACCCACAACAAGTGGAATGGGAAAATTGTTTGTAATAAGAATAGCAAATGCAGTGGGTATGCGATTGGAAGTGGAAGCCGACAACGAAAGAGGGCGCCAAAGACAAATCAAGCATAAAAACAGATGGCAAGAAAATCAAGAAATTATGATGAAAAACTATGTTTGTATGTGAAAGTCAAAAGACAAAAGAAAAAGCCGCATTTTAATCATAAAAAAAAAACATAAACGAGTGCATCGTTGTAAAAGCGCCCATCGAAATGCCGTTACCATGCCGTCAACATGAGCACATAAGCATATAACTTGCGGATAAGGGGAGGAAAAAGGGCGGCAAGAAAAAGCGTGCACCTTACAATTTATTGCATTTAGCTTAGAGTGTGATGCTTTGAATTTAGTGTTAGTGATAGTGATAGTGATAGCTATAGCGATAGTGATAGTGATAGTGATGGTGATAGCGATAGTAATAGCGACAGTGATAGTGATAGTAATAGTGATAGTGATAGTGATAGTGATAGTGATAGTGATAGTGATAGTGATAGTGATAGTGATAGTGATAGTGATAGTGATAGTGATAGTGATAGTGATAGTGATAGCGATAGTGATAGTGATAGTGATAGTGATAGTGATAGTGATAGTGATAGTGATAGTGATAGTGATAGTGATAGTGATAGTGATAGTGATAGTGATAGTGATAGTGATAGTGATAGTGATAGTGATAGTGATAGTGATAGTGATAGTAATAGCGACAGTGATAGTGATAGTGATAGTGATGTAGAAGAAGAAAGAAAGGGATGGTGGGCAGGCAGAAGGGTGTGGATTTGATATGATAATTGAGAGTCAAGTGAGTTTTTGGGCTGAAAAACATCAGCCCCGACTTTACTATAATGATTTCTTTGTAAATATGAAAACATAAAAAAAAAAAATGGAAAATCGATGACTCACTATAAGTGTACCACCAAGTTTATAAATACATAAATGGAGTAGTAAAAGATTGCACCCCTGTAACTCGTCGTTATTCTACAAATGTTACTAATTACACTCACCTAAAACGACTTATCACAGTTTACTCACCCACCCTAATGTACATTGAGATGCAGCAAGTGCAATAATAAAACTACTAAAGTGACTTACAGATTGCAGTTAAAAGCACTAAAACGTACAATAAACGAAAAAATGAAGCGCAAATGGGAATGTCTGATTTTTTAATGGCATTTCCAACAAGAAAATGTTTGTACTCATACGCCATGTTGACCCTGCAACAAAAATACCGAAACACCCTCAACATTGCAAATAAACCATGCCAACCGATAAAATAAAAACAACAGAAAAAAAAATGACGCATGTCGTTTCTCTTTTGTCGGCGAGTTGAAAAAATGCACTCAGTATATAGCAGTTAACCACAGATTTTATTGAAGGGGAGATAGGAAAATCTCTTACTGAATTACTGAATGAGTTCCAAAGTACCGATTGAGGGGAACGCAGCATTTTTCTTCAGGAGAAAGGCTTATTTAATTCGAAAAGTGTCTTACTCCCCATTAATAATCATGATGATTGAGGACCACTCTGAAAGGTGCGACAAACAATGATAGCTTTGCGACTCAATTTCAAAAGATTTAGGCTAGGGTACATTAGGGTGGATTTAATTTTTCTTTATAAAAAAAGCCAACTTTAATTACTTTTATTTGCTAGAATGGGTTATTGTCAGTGAAAGCAATTTTTTAACGGTGTTGTAGTTAGTCTAGAATGTGTATGAGATCCCCTCGAAACTCAATTTGAAGTAAGAAGAGGAAATCGATTTCTATTTACAATTTTTGCGATTAAACTAACAAATAAGAAAATTAAATGCACTTTCTTTGTATGCTGTATTATTTGTATTAGAAAAAAATCTTTAGAAAAACAAATTCATTGGGAAAATTATTTATTTATTTATTTAAAAATCGATTTATCCCAAAATCTTGATAAAAACATGAAAGAAAAATTAACAATGAAAACATTTTAAAATAAATAAAAATTTTTATATAACGTTGGGTTATCACCTCTAATGTATGTATGTACGTAACCAAATATTTAAATAACTACATATGTATGTAGCAACATAGCTAAGAGATACGCCCCTCACAACAGTCTAACGCACAAATACTCCTACTAATTACAGCTACTAAAGGCCAATAACTCGTTGTCAATGACTTGACTTTGCTAACCCTTTCTTCTTCAACATAGACCGTCACGCAATTATCCTCTTTTCTATATGCACGTTCATATGTTTCCTTGGACACTCCTTAGTGTAGCCTCTTCGTTAACTTCTCATGTATATGATTTTTTTTTGAAGAATTTGCATTAACTTCAAGTTGCCACTGCCCGTGATTATTGTTTGACAAAAAAATCAATACTCAAACCCACCCACAAGACGTAATGTGTCATGTTAATGCCCTGCTCAGCAGTCACTTAAGACGTTTTGCTGTCGGACGTTGGGCGTTGAGCTCTTGGCGTCTTCTTGACGGTATCGAATGGCATACAAATTGAAAAGGGGAGAAATGTTAAGAAGGAATGAAAATAAAATACAAAAATATATATACAAAATGGTAGCAATGTATTGGCGAATTTTGCTGACATTGTGGCTTTGAAGCTTAGCGAAGACAATCGTCTTCAAGCTGCTTCCGGTATCCTTTGAGATTATTACACGCCCTTAACTAGCGTTGAGTATTTTAATACCCAGTTGGGATTTGAATTGCATACTTTTTAATTGTGTATATATGCATTTAAACAAATTTACAGTAAGAATGTGCTGGCCGGATGAGTACCAATGTATGACGATTTATTACTCCCATCGCCGATGTCCAGTACTGCCAGCAAGGCTACTAAGGTAATCCTTCGTAGGCTCCTAGCCTCAAGTGGTAGCTACACAATGAAGCATCTTTTCCTGAGTTTTATATTATTGCTATATTTATAGTTTTGCGATTGTCAATTCCTAAAAAAATAATTTCTGTGAATAACAGCAGCGGATAGGAGCAGCTCGCCCAAGTATGTAGACAGTTCATTGGTTAGCTAGAATGATAGTTTTAGAAGTCGCCAACTCTGCTTAGACGTCCTATCAAGACAACTTGACTTTGGGGAAACCTTTCGCAGTTTATCGAATATCTATTCGAAAAATATTAACTCATCGAATATTCGAATAGTAACATTCGATTTTCAGTAGCAAAAAAATCGACAATCAAAGCTTCGCATATTCGAATATACGAGCTATTCGAATAATTTCAAGAGCCCTGCCAAATGCTATAAGGAATTTTGTGGAAAAAAATGCACCAGATATAATATTAAAGATTTTTATCACCACTTCGCAAAAAAAAAAACTTTTTTTCTATTCCGTTTTCAGTGAGGTCGTGTACGCAGAGATGAGAGAACTTACAAATCTTAGCGGATTGTTGAACAAAACTTTCAATTTGATAATTCTAACACAAATAAATTTGTTATAACAAAGTTTGGAGAGTAAAAAATATGTGAGCCTAATTATATGGCCACCACTCTATTCTAAGGATCTAAGGGAATAACATAGCTTACTGCTTCTAAAAGGATCCTAAACTTTAAGTCAAACCACTGAAAACACTGTTGTGAAAATTTCATTCAAGTCGATTTAGCAGTGTTTGAGTGATGCGCGTTCAAGCATAGAGACATACTGACAAAAATTCTCAAAAATTTTTGAACTCTGTTACTTCCCTAAAAAGGCGCCAGGTATTAATTTTTAGTTTTTTAATATTTCAAAGATCCGTTTTTATTTGATTGTATATAAAAATGATTAACATTAGATGATTCTAACGCTACTTTTTTCCAACAGGTTCGCCAAAGATTGTAGTTTCTAATTAAGTTAGAAAGCATTAGTTAAATGCAGATTTAATATCATCACATTCGATGAATTTGTTATTTTAAAAATTAACTAAAGCTTTAATAAGCCAATTACACACTCACACTCACTGTTACAACAACAACAATAACAAAAAAAAAAAAAAAATGAGAACTAACCTGATAAGTCGGAAATATCCAAGCAGCTGGAACGACTTTTTGTGCGTTGCAAAAGTGGATGCGATAGTGGTTGTTGTTGTTGTTGCTGCTGCGCTTGATTTATTGGCGATTGATTGACAGCACTGACACTGCCATTCGTGGCAGCAACACCACTAAAAAGGCCACTACATATACCATCAGCAACCGCACCAGCGCCAACATTTAAGCCTAAACCAGCAGCCAAATTGCTCGATGCATTACTGCCACCACTGCCAGACGTCGAAACACTGCTGCCACCACACCAATCAGCTTCCATTGCCTTAGAGGCGCTACGTTTGAAATGTTCCAGGAAATTATCAATTTGTTTTTCAATTGAATTCGATGGTGAATTTTCCATAATTGTTGCTGCTGTTGGACATAATCGAGGGAGAGCGTGTTGAAAGTGCGCCGTTAGACTTGCTTTTGAGTTAATCTAATTTTTTTTTTATTTTTTTTTTTTCATACAGCAAAACTAACTGTGTCACGAATTCGGCTGCTTGTTCTTGCTGCTTTTATACTCGTAGTTGAAGGTCAATTAACTTCCACTGTGTGAACACTTTTCGTAAACGAAACGACGCACAATGTACGCACTGTCGGCTAGAGGGCGTGTCGTGGTGGGTGTTGTTGAAGGAAGAATTGCAGATTAGTTGGCTTTGCCTTGAAGTAGGTTTGTTGTTGTTATTGCTGCTGCTTTTCGCAATTTTCAATTTGGCCAGTTTTGACGAGACCTTGACGGTCGGTTGTAGATATTTGCTTGCTAACTGTCGTTGATTAACTTGAATTTATTAAATTTTCATTGATTTTCGCAGGCAATTTTTTGCTAAATAATAAAATGCAATTTTTTTAAAATAAATTTCACACACGTCTTGCCTGCTTCAGTCGCTTCTCATAAAATTTTACTACTTCACATTTTTTTTGCACTTTAACTTTGGCAGCTTTTTTTCATTAACATTATTTGTTTGCACTTTCTTCTTTCAGAAACACAAACTTCTAAGCTACACACTCATTTTTCAGCACTTCCGATATATTTTCGATTACTATTTTCTATTTTGCTTCAAATGCGCTGCTTTTTTCGTGTGAACTTAACCCTCGTTCTCACACTTATACACACATACACTTGGCACTTACTCACGTGTTTTGGCGTATGTGTTGTGCCACCTTTACACCAACACTCACACAGCAGACCTTGTATTATATCCTTGCTTCATCTACTTTTAGGCGCGAGCACCCGTTCTACTATTTAAACACATTCTCACAGCGCAAAATTTATGTTTGATACATTTTTCCAAAAGCCCGACCGTTTGTGAGCAAAGCTACCGTAAAACTAAAGCAATGGCGTGGCGAATATGCAACACTGAGTAACGATTGTAGTAGCTTTCATAGCCAACGCGCATCATGCCCCTTCCCCATGCGAATACTGCTACTTGTCGTTTCGCCCTCTTTTCTTACATTTGCTCTATTTTGTTGTTATAATGAAAAATGCTTGGTTGGTGCCTTTGCTTTTGAAATGCGGAACCGGCTATAAGCTGATGAATTTACACGTGACTGTGTGTCTGTTGGTTGACGCAGGCGACAAGAGCGAATTGCATTGTTTTGTTGAATTGCGGTTTAGTTTTTCTATTTCTATATTTTTTTCCTGATATATACATACATCTTAGTTTCTTTAGTTGCTTTGTTTTGATGCTGCTTTGTTGTTGTTACGTTCATTATTGTGGGTGTCTAAAATATGGTCATGCGCATTGCTTGTTGCAAGCAAGCGAAATCAATCAGCTGTGCGGCGAATTGTGTTAAAATATGTAATAGATTTTTATTTGGTCAATAGAGTTGTTCAATTTGAACGATTGTTTGGGGCAAAAACTTTAAAACGTAATAAAATATGTTTTATTTCTGACCAATTAGTGAAACCTCTTGACCAATTATGAATAGTTAGTGGCCGCTTATTTGGTATAAAATTCGGTTCAAAAATCGATTAATGCGGTGCCTGCATCTCAGTCGATAACAAATTCGATAATTTAAAAAACTTTAAAAATTATTTAAAAAGTTTCTCCCAACCACCAGTCATCAAATCCTGCTGACCAGTTGTGTGTCATAATTTTTTTTTTGGAAAATCTTTCTATTTAGGTTGCATAAATAGGTAAATTTGATTTTCCTCGAAAGACTTTAAAACGTCACAAAAAAGTTTCTATGGCTGACCATTTAATGACCAATTATTTGGCAAAACATTTGACTGAAATATCAACTAATGGCGTGCCCCCATCGCAGAGCTGGAGCAAGTCCCATATAAGGAAAATTTGACTTAGTGTTGGTTTTCATGCAAATTTTTCATTGAAATCAAAATAATCCAGTAATAGATTGGGATATGCTAATTAAACAGGTAATAGCTAATAATATTAAAGCTACATAGCCCAAACCATATTTAGCGGAACAATAGATTGGTTAATTAAATAACAAAATGGCGTCCGCCTATTCAATTTCATTGAGATATCTCTAAGACTGACAGACTTGCGCTCAAAGAGATAGACGGGCATAACTAAATCGACTCACCTCATCACTCTGATCATTTCGGTATACTTATTGGTGGGTCCATATCTTCTTCTTCTCATACTTACAAACATCGGGCCAGAGTCCTTTTCATGGAAAGTCCTTTTTTCATTAAAAAAAAAGTATTTTCATTTGTAGATCTTGAACTTAAAAAATTATGTTTAATATCCAATCTAAGAAATAATTTCAGTGGATATTAAAAAGGAAAATATTTTTATACTTCATAAACTAATAAATTTTTTCACAGTGTTGAAAACAATTGCTCTTTTGAATGCTTTTCAATTAGCTCTCTTATATATGCAAACTTGTTGTTGAAAGCTTTTACTTTCATCTGAATTATGCATTTCTCATCTCTTGATGATTACTCTTAATTGTGTGTTCAAATTGGTAGTACGATACCAAAATGAAGAGCAGCTAAATATATTCTACTAAAGAGACTCTCCACCAATACACACGCGTTTACTTAACAGCACCACACAATCCATATAAGAAAACTTTCTAGTTCTGAACTAGTGCTCTTTTAGTTCATTCGGAAGCACTACTACTTCGTCATAAACATGCACTTAATTACGGTTTATAGGGTTCCGAACTACATAGGTAAATATTGTTTTGTTTCGATCGATTTTCTTATTGGTACTATTTCCAAATCAACACGAAATTGTTGATATTTTACATAACTAAGGAATTTCTCTAAAAAAAATTTATTTTATTTTCTGAAGCTTTTTTCAATTTAGACCATTTATTATACAAATTTTTAATTATAGAGATCTTTTTTAAAACGATAAATTGTTTCAAAGACCACTCGCTTTCAATTAAAGAAAAGTTCCGATTTTGAACTAATGAGAGTCTAGCTACATAATATCGAACTAGTTGTTATTCGCTACTTTAGTTCGACTGCGGAACCAGAAATTTTTTGCACTAGTTACTGGGTTCCATGCAAGGAACATACAGCTGCAGGTATATGTCACATATGTATGTGTGTACATAACTACGTATGCGTGGGGGCTTACAGTGAGTAAAGAAAATATAAAACGTAATAAATCCCCCCACATAGAGTGGCAAAAAGACGAAGAACAAGACACACATTCGTATCATCAACAAGCAAGAATAGCACAAAAATGCCAATACAGCTATAGCACTACAAATACACATACAATACGTTAATCTATACATATTCAAGTTAAAGTAAAAAAATAAAGAAATGATTGCTCTAAAGGGGAGGTGGTCGCATGTGTAGATGATGTGCCAGCTGCCTAAAGACGCTTTGGTGCTATGAAACGGCACAAACGAAAATCAGTTTCTCGCAGCTCGTAAACGGAACAACAACGTTTTCTCAGAAAGTAGAAAAGCAGCAACTAAAAGTGTTGAAAAGAGACTCAATTGAAAACGGATCATAAAGGCAGACGCACAGTGCAGATTGTCAGTCAGTTGGGCTAAAGCAAGCCAACCAAAAACACAGTGCCATTTAAAAGAAAAAAAGTGTGAAACCCAAGTGATTGACTTTGTTTAAAAAAGAAAATTTCATTTATTTTAACTAATAACAACAGCAACAACAGTTCAAACAAAATGAGCAGTAAGTTTGAAAGCTTGAAAAAAAAGATGCAAAAGACATAAGAAATAAATAAATAAAAAAAATTTATAAGAATTAACGCCAGCACGTTTCAAGCTTTAAATAACAACAGAAAAACAACTTGCAAAAATGCAAAAATAAAAAAAAAAATTAAAAAAAAAAACATTAAAAAAACCAGTTAAAAAATATTATGTATTAATTTAAAAAAATTGAAAACTTCAATAAATAAACTTAAAAAGAATCTGCAGAGAAGTGATAATAAAAGCTCATTTGCTTGCCTAACAAATTCCGAATTGAAGCTCTACACGTAGTAAGCGCGTATAGCAGCGTTAAAGCGTTTCTTATCAGTCATTATCATTCATTCTTCTTTGCATTTTTTATTGTTATTATTTTTTTTTTGTCGGTGTTAAATTATAGCGCCGTTTTTTTTTTACTTTTCGTTTTTTTACTTTTCCTTCACCTTCACCTGTTATCGTTTGTATATTCGAACCTCTTGCAATATCTTTTTCTTGCCATTTTTTGTTGTTTATTTTGTAAATTAATGTTGCACCTGTGAAAATATAAAAGCACATCATTACACCTACCCACTGTCCTCTTATCGGCACACCGGCGTAGCCATTTTTGTGCTTGAGATTAAAGCTTACAAGTCGCTTAAACTGCATAAGTAAATTGCATCAAATTTGATATTAAATTAAATGTTTTTTTTTTTCAATATTTTATCTGATTTTATTGATACGCATTTCTTCTAAAATAGTTGATAGCGCCAGAATGTGCGACCTTAGGTGACCTTCAATGTTTGACGCCTGCATGGCGCATTGTTGAATATAACTTTTAGTTTCTTCTCTTTAAATGGATGGCCGCGCATTTGCTCTTTTAGACTGAAATCAGTGTCGGAGCTAAAAGGGGGTCTGATCTGCGCTAGCAAAGACCTTTCAAAGCCACGGCGTGAAAAGTAAATACCTTTTTTGGAGTATGAATAAAAAAAATATATGTAAATCCACATTTGTTTGTGCGACTTAACTTTTTTATAATTTCGCTACACTCGGTGGCCACAATGACAAAGTTTCTACGTTGTTGAAACAAAATTGAAGGTTATGGTGAATTCGAGGCAATACATTTTTTTTGAAGTTCAATGGCGTCATTCTCAATATGAGTTTCGCACACTCCCTTTCTCAACGAAAATCCAATATATTTTCAACTGATATGCTGGTTTCGTCGGGCACTTCAAGTTGGATCATATACATAGTTTTCCTACTCATTTCAAGAAAGCTTCATGGTTTATTACGAATCCTAGATAACGTGTGGAGGGCGAGTTTTAAAATTTATCTAGGACTCAATGTGTCGATTTTTTATAAATTCTAGAATAATGTAGTTTGAATAATATACCGCGACTGGGTTCTTCAAAAAACTGGTTTGGAAAAGTTTTCCCACGCCCTCCAAAATATTTCTGCCATGAAGCAGATGCTGACCAAAAAATGACCAGACTTGACAGATGCCATTTGGAGTCGGCATAAATTATGTAGATCTATCCAATTTGTATGGAAAATTACAGAATACCATAAATTGGAAAAATTTACCTTATCACCATTATTATTTTTGTATTAAAAATTCTAATGATGTGCATTGATTAGACCCACAACTTGCTCCATATCTTTCTACTCGTAAATAAATTTTTGGAATGTCATGACTATAAAGTTAAAAAAAAAATAAGAACCGCTTTTTCATGAAAACTTTAGGATTTATCTGTCCGGAAAAATTTTTTTATCGAATATATGAATATATTTGACTATACGATTGTTAAAACATTATTTATAGAATTTCATACATCTACCCCCCACATAAAATATATTGATGGCGTCACTGTTTAAAATATGCATATAACTACTACACGCATACATACACATGTGTGGTATGGTATTTATATATTTTTTAAATTTAAATTATATTTTGTCTAAATTCATTCAATCTATTCTTTAGTTTTGTGTGAGCGTGCAATTATCGTTGCGCTATACATTTTGTGCGCTGAAGCGTTCTATTTTGCAAAACTTTTATGTTTAGACGTCACTGAAATGATTTATATTTATGTTTTTGTACGACAAAAATATACAAAATGGTATAACTATATGCAGTTAGGGTGGTATGTACACGGGCGTTTATAAATTGTTATTTATTTTTAATTTAAAAACTTTATTATTTATGATATTTTTAGATTTGATTCATTCATATGTATCTTTTGCAAATTTTTGATTTTGCAACAAAAAAAAAAATAAAAAAAAAACAAATATGACAGCTTCTGATACTGAGCTATGTACCTTTCAGCATCTTTGTTTTATGATATTCTGAGGTTTTTTTCATTTGTGTCTTTCGTGGTTTCTTAATTTTGCAACCCTAAAAACAAATACGAGAGCTTCTCAATTACGTTACAGCACATGTCAAATGTCACATCTGACAGTTGTCATATTTTTTAGCTCCCTTTTGCTACTCTTTTGCTCTCTTGTTATCCGCTACTCATTTTTTAGATTTGACACATTCTCTTATTGACATTTGCGGTTCCCTCGTGCGTATCTCATTTCATTGACAACTTGTTCTCTTTGTACTTTATACATTATATACTATGTAATTATTGCCGGCAATTGTTAAAAACTGCCGGTATGTTGATAAGCTCAACAAATCTACCAACACAATCTTGTACACATGTTTGTATGTATGTAAGTGCATTTTTATAGGTATTTGAAGACTTTTCGTACATTTGTTTTTTTTTTGCTCAATTAAAACCCATTCCATCGCTATTTTGGTGGGGTGGGTATAATCAAAATTTTATGAAAATAAATACTATACGTGGTTCTAACAATCTGTTAAGAGCACATTTAAAATGCTCCTTAGTGAAAGTATTTTCGATATCTTATTGAATCATAGTACACACCCCTCAGACAACGTTGGAACAGGAGTGGGAAAGAACAGAAAAGGGCGTAGGTTATTTTATCAACAAGCCAAGCAAGCGCTAAATAAGTACAATGAACTAGTTATGTGCTATGTTTCAAATCACCGCAAAATTAATTAAGAACCAACAGCAAGAGTCCCAATTTCAAACGAATTCTCTAGATAGATCGTTTGGTGAAAAACCTATTCTCAAATACATATTGAATTGTCAATGTGTTCCAAACACTCTAACAGGTATCTAGTACAGCAGAGAGTGAATCAAAAATCGATCTCCCCGTTTTTCGGAATTATGTAAATTTCAAATTGAATTGCTCCCTATTCGTGAAAGTTTTAGGTCTCAAACTCAGCTGGAAGTTACCCAAAAATTTATCCAAAGTTTACTAGATTTACGACTAACGAAAATTGGGTGCAAACGTTTGAGATTGCAAAATTATTTCACGCGTTAAAAATAAATTTCGAAATCATCAAAAAAACATTTTTAACCTACATACATACATATGTACATTTGTATATATCTACTACCTACTTACCTATTCACAACAGAATTATGTGTTGCGGCATTTTCCATGGAAAACAAAGCTCATTTCAAAATTTTTTTTTTGAAAATATGCTGTTACGAAGTGCCATGTTCGCATTTTGTGGTATTAACGCGACTTTTTTCTTTCCTCCGCGTCTATATTTAGCTTTTAAAAGATGTAGCTATGCATGTGAAGAATACATGTTGTGAGGACTATGAATACATATATGAGAATACTTATAATTTTTTTCTAAATTCCTCACTTTATTGCTCATTATTAAAATTTCAATAACAAAAGTTTCTAAAAACAACTCAAAATATTGCACGCTTAAATATAAATATACGGCTAAGTGAAAGACCATCATTTTGCAAAATATTTTTGAAGAACCACCTATCACTGCATTTGATTCATTACTTAAAAAAAAAGAAAAAGCTCAGATTTGGCATTCTTTAGCTCAATTGGGAGTTGGAGCGTTATTGAAAAATATTTTATTATAATAATATTATTTATAGTAAAATATGCTTTGGTTAACTAAAAATTGTATTCAGAAAATGTCAAGCGCTGAGGAACGTGTCTGAAAATGTTTTTTTACCAAGCCTTACCTTCCTTAATATTGTATCTGTTATTGTAATTATTAAAAAGCTCAAAAGCTCGTTAAGTACAGCTTTAGTAGTTTTACAATATACATACATAGCATACTTTCAAAAATCGATAATTTTGAGTTAGCACTCTTATAAATGAGAGGTGCATATTTTTCTTGGGCAATCATTCTTTTGGACATGTGATGAGTGGCAAAATGTGTGTTTGCTATTATTTCAATTTATTTGTTTGTTGTTTTTTTTTTTTTCGAATTTTACTTTTTATTTGCTACATAAACGCCCACTGTCAATTTTTAGTTATTATCCTAGTGGGCATACATATAGACTTTGTAAACATTTGTAAATAATCAGAAATCTGCAGGAGGTAGGCAGATTTGTTATAAAAATAAGGCTAGCAGATCTGTATATCGGCTAAATTGTGTAAATATTCGCGATAGTTTGGAAGCTGGCACAATTTCTGAGATATATAAATATATATAGCTGCATGTCTAGAAGTTTATATGAGCGATTAGAGTAATGTACTGGGATAGAATATAACGAAAACATACATAACTGGACCCGTTTTCTTGAGGTTTTCAAATGGTGTGGTCAAGTCTCTAGTTTTGAAATTTAAAGACACGAGTAATGAATGATTGCTGGTTCCAATGTAAAATAACTTGTTCAGGAAAAACTTAAATTAGATTAGATATTTTAATGTTATATTTTGTAACACAATATTCTTGACATGGAGTCTTTTATGGTCCACCATATACTATAGATTATCTGCGTGGGATCTTCATCATGAGCCAGTAACTAATTTCAGAACATCGATTCAAACTTAGTTTTCAAATACTATACTTTCTTAAAATTTTTGCAGTACATAGTATCTGATTTCAGTACCTTTTTAATGGTAAAAAGATCTTTGAGATCGGCCGTTCCATAGTAATCACAGCTTAAAAGAATACCCTATACCTTGGAAGGGTCGGACTCGAAATGTAAATTTTTTTTAAGATTTTAATATGAAATTCGTTGTATGTAAGAATAATTTTACAGTTCCGGTATAACGGTATATGAATGATAGATCTGACAGACATATTTAACATATGAGTGGCTCAGGGCCATCCTTGCCTAAGCCTCGATTTAGTCATTTCCTAATAATTAGTGACAAAGTTTATAGGTAATTAAAAGTTAAATAGCCTTTTTAGGAAGGTTTGTAACATTTAACTAATTTAATTAATAATTTCGTTCAAAAATTAGGGATGTGCAACTAAGTAGTATAGCACAATAATCCCATATATGAAATTTGAAGGTTAGGCAAGGATGGCACTGAGCCACTCATATACACATGTAAATAAAATTGATTAAGGGTATAAAATGCAGCACGCCTTTTCATTGAAGCATCCAATAAAGTAGTTATTTTGATAAGATGTCAATGACTTCGGCTGTTGAGGTGCATTACACTTCAAGGTTGTACAAATTTAATAGCAGCGGAAAGTGATGAGACCACGGTAGCCATGGTTAATGTCAGGTTTGTGAGAAATAAATTATTGAGGATGCGGGAGTGGGATAGTGACATACATAAAAAATAGTAAAATGTGTTTTATTTCGTTACTCCTCGTACAGGTCTAACGTACTCACATCTCTCCTTGCCAAACACGCTACCGAAGCATGGTTTTTGAAAGTGTAGGTACTCTACTGGGCACACCCTTGAGTGATAAATACTCGTTCTGCGCAGTGCCGAAGCTAAGTTTAGAACACTAATCTAAGCTATAGTCTTTGCTGACCAAAAAAAAATCTCTAGAATATCCCTTTGTGTGCCCACCACTGGCACACCGCATTCCTCAACTCATTAGTAAATACGTATACTAAGTATTTCTGCGCCATAATTCTGTTTTTAACATCGCCACATGGACAGAAAAATTAAAAAAAAAAAAAAACAACACCGCGTGCATGAAACGAGTTGGTGAAATGTGCCAGCCAGTTAGTGCATACAAGTGACTGCAATGCAATTTAGAGACTATTGTTGTTGCGGTGTATTTATAGCAATGCGCACTTACACTCGCCCTCGCCACTACGTTGCAGTTACAGATCAACGACGTACAACATGACGATCGTATGGTGCATTCACTCATTGGCATGTGGAAAGATGTCCTACGCCATAGCAGACTAAGGAAGATGCGATGACATTCCACCACATGCCGGGCGTTGTGAACCCGTTTGGTCCCATATACATACATATGTATATACTGCGTATGTATGTATATAGTATATGCGTATACATATATCTTTAGTATGAATGAATTTGGATTCGCAAGTGATTGCCGGCTTTAGAGTCATGATAAACGAAAGCAAACAAAAAGTCGGTGCTGTGGCAGTCAATTTTAAAACCTGCGCAACCACATTTGCCACTGCAGCAGCAACAATGTTGGCCTCCATTGCCGGTAAATGACGCATGGTTGTAAGTTTGTGCATTTTGCAGTTCAATGAAATGGGCGACTTTTTAGGATTTTTTTTGTGAGCTACTTTGGGCACTGAAGTCGCAGATTTTTATAGTGGCTGGTGGTAAAATTGGAAATACCGAAATCATCAGCGCTATGAGCAAAGTCGATTTAGCCATGTCGTTAATTGTTTTGAGACATTTTTCTTGAATAATTTTTCGAATTTTAACCTCAATTGCCAAAAATAATAATATTTTAATTGTTATTATTCTAAATTTGAATCGGTTTTCTTTAGTTTCCATGAAAAAATTCTTTGTATGTCGGTTTACCTATTTAATATGTATGTGAATATGTTTATGTTTTTGAAAGCCCAAACAACAATGTTGCACAAGTCTATTTAAACTAATATTCCTGTGAATGTGAAAATTTCGTATAAATTTTAAACTACTTTCATCATGTAAGAAAGTCTAAATTCGGATGGAACTGAAAATGAAATACCCAGGTGTGTATAAGTGGGTGGTATGTCATTTCTACCATTTTTACACATTTAATTTGTATTGTAAACGTTTCTTAAGCTATTTAAAGTACACATTTTCAAAATTTTATAAAATCATTTAAAGGATGACAAAGTTAATACAGCTGCCAAATTTTAACATTATAGCTGCATAATGACTAGAAATGAGTTCAAGGTCAATACTAATAATTTATTTTTTACTTTTTCGAAATTTAAAAAATAATTCAAAGCTTTTAATTAGGTAAATGATTTTGTGTATCAATAATTCAATTTAATTTTAATTAAATAGAAAATTTTAATTAAATTAGAATTTTCCTTATCGAAAAAGAGGCGATTTCTTTATACATATAAACAATATATTATTTTGTACCATCAAAAAACCCGCTTTATTTGTCCAAAATTGTAATATCCTATGCACTACCACAGCTGAGTATAAAAAACGCCCATCTCGTTCCGCTGCCTGGGTGCTGTGTCAACAAATTTATGAGCTGAAAAATTATAAAACTCAAGGCTAAATTCATTGTTTTGTAAATTTTTTCACATTAAGCGATAATTAATTTTCAAACTTTTGCCAGACTTTTTGAAAAGTATTTTAGAAAGCATCGCTTATAAAATTTGATAAATTTTGGAAAGCAAAAAAAAAAAAATATTATTTGCTATAAACAAACAGATATTAAAAACAAACAAAAAAGTCGGTGTGGGTTGCCAGCGCACCCAAATTATTTTGCTAACGTATAAAAATTATCTTAATTTAGAAATTTACCGAAATCGATCGTAAATTATGGAGCTCCTTTTTGTTTTCTTTACTCGTTATTGAGCAAAAATTCGTCTGCCATTGAGAGTAAGAAAAACCGATTGCTATTTTTACTAAGGTAGCTAATTGAATCCCAAAGCTTACTCGAGTCTCGAACGTCCGTAAGCAACGCTTATCAAGAAGTTTACCTTCGACTCTTTTAAAACATTATTTAGGTCAAGTGCTGTAAATTTTCACTTATGATACTCGTTAGATTAAGTTGTGAATAGTATTGTGCTAATGTGCCGACATACATATGTATCTTTGTATGAGCATTAGACTAGTAGAAAAAAAATTCTTCTTATTTTTTCTTAAAAATCAAAAACACCATACTAGTAGTTAAAGCTCAATTACTCGGGGTCGGCAAACTTAAAAAAAAATGTCTATTAAAGAAAATTGTATAACACATTCAATTTAATGCTACACGGCAGCTTAGTGTCTTTATTAAAAAAAAAAAACATTTCAAAAATAAACTCACTTTCAAAAACAAAAATTTGTAACCATAGACCAAATTCTGAAAAGTTATGTCAATTGAATAAAAAAATGTGTTCTTCGGCACAGTCTAATGCTCCACATATGACCGCATGCGGTATCACAGTTTTTACACATGAATTATTTATTCCTTAAATGCAAGTACCCACAGTGGTTTTTGCATTGAACTTGAAATACTTGTTCTTATTTCATAAGCGACCATGCGTTCAAGCGACTAGTTCATGTTTTATTCGATTTGATAATATTTCTGTATTTGTATGTGTTTGTTTGTCATAAATTTGGCACTGATATCAAATTACGCTCTCTTAATATGTTGAAGTCTCTTATTCAAAGAGAAATTTATTTTTGTTTATATAAAAAAGCCGGCATTACGCGCTGTGGTATGAGTTAAAATGTATTGGACACACTAAAGACTGCAACTACCGAAGGTTTAAATTCTGTGGTTTGATTGGAATTATTGCAGTTGTTGGTAATGGGTTTCCGCTTAATATTGTGCATTTGCTGAGATGTAATGATGAAATTATTCAACTGATTTAATTGATATGAAAGCAAGAAAACCTGAAAACAATGTTGCTATTTTATTCATAAATAGCTAAGTGCTGATGAAAAAAACACCATACTATGCTTGATTTTTAATTTTGTGAATTATTATTGAAAGGCCGGACACTGAAAAATACGTATATTAAATAACTCAGCGGCAGCTTTTAGTAATATGATATAGTTCTCTTGGGCTGGGAAAATGTTGCGGGTGTGAATTTTAAGGCTTCGTTATACTACGCGGGAAAATAATGGGGTATACATCTTTACATACATGCTCACAAACTTACATACAGTATTTTTAAATGTTAGATATTAAAATATTTTATAGGTGTGAATATAGTTTTCACACCACAGCTGTTGTTTTGTCGTAACCTAAATTTCTTACAACAAATAAAATAAAAAAGTTGTCTGCAAAGTAGAGAAAAATTTCGAAAACATTTTTTTTTAATGTTGGATAAAGTTAAATAAACATATGTGAAACATACATATCTACAATTTTTCTATTAATTTTATCTTTTGAATATTTCTGACAATTTTATTATTTTTATTTTGCACGAAAATTGAATATCGCTCCAAGATGTTCTCTATTTATAAACCTTGAGGCACACTACTTTTAAATATGTATTTTGGATTTGTATTTAATTTTGAAAGTTTTGAATTGTTTAAAAGTGAAATGAAATAAATTGAATATGAAGCGGTAAGTTTGTAAAAATATTTATTTGAAGATCGGCATGTAAATTCTCTCATTCTTATTTTAGGTTGTGTAAAATTGATTTACATGAAAATGCAAACCAAACATAAATCAAACACGAGCACATATAAAACACACACGCATGCAAATACAAAAAAAAAAAAAAAACAAGTGCAAATATTTATTAAAAATTCATGAAATTAAAATTTCAATTAAAAAGCAAAACAAATCCATACGCACAGAAATCAGAATTCAACACTTGAAAACCCTAAAAATGGAAGCCACTTAACGACAACGAGTTTTTGCATAGCACAGTTTTAGGCGTTGAATCATAAAAATATGAAACGCAGCTGTTCTGAGCTTAGCAAAAAAACCAAATAAATAGGTTTGCTGTAATATAAAGAAGCTGCATTCAATCAAAAGTTAAAAGCGAAAGAGAAAGCAATACAAAAGAAATAAAATTGTATGAGACCCTGATATGTTGAATTAGTCATGTTGCATTGGCATACACCCACACAAACACATCCACATATACATGCATACATGCGCACATATGCAGCAAGCCATAGCTACATATTGGAGAGATAACAAATTTGCGAATGCGTTTTGTAAACAAACAAAAGGTAGATTGATGTCTTTTTTTTATTGTACAATATATTGCGCCATAATTTTTTTATTTTTTTCGTTTTCTTGTTTTATTCAACATTAATTAGTTTTCGATTAATTTTCCTTAATACACAATAATTATGTTGTTTGAATGTAGCGCTAACGTAATTTACTGTTTCACATTTCCATTTAACTGTTTGTAAAATTTATTATTCACACATTATGTCACTAATCACAGTTCTCACACGTGTAACATATTGATGTTTATTCGAATTATGTATGTATGTATCTCTACAAATTGCTGCAGTAAATTTGGTTCGATGTAAATGTTTTGTAAACATTGAAAATTTATTGTAAATAAAATGTCACGCATATTAATCACAACATTGAAAAAAAAAAAAATTGTTTTAATCGGCTAAAAAAATTGAAATATTTTTGTATTTATTTATTGCGGATTTTATGTATTACGAGTTTACTGCAAGCATTTTTATTAACATACAAATAATATTCGGCACTAAACTCTTAAATTTATTATCGATAAACCAGCACTAAGAGGGATAACAGATCGGGTGCTCAAATGTTGTTGTTCTCAATATACATATATATACGAGTATGTATAGTGCACAGGAATCTACAGTAAGCTAGGAATGTGAACTCAAGCCGGAAAAATCGATTGCTTAATTTTTTTTTTTTTTGCTTCAAAATAAATCGATTTCCAAAGAAAAAAGTACTTGCAAAGGGGGATGTTCACATTTGCTTGAGCATGTCCCATGGAGAGATCAATTGTATCTATTTATGCGTGAATGGGTACGAAAGAGATAATGCATTTTTTACCCAAACAGGTACTTTCAACTCCTATAAGTATGTTACAAAAACTGGAATTGGGATAAAGAATATAACAATACGAAGGGAACTATAATAAGGACTTTCAAATTTCATTAGTTTTGGCACATTTTAAATCTCCTTTAATATTTTTATTAAGAAAAATAATTATTGGGTATTAAAAGTAAAATTGAAAAACATCGTTAGCTAGAGGTCGGAAAATCCTGATATGACGCCCTGCATTCTGACTATAACAATGCGAAATTGTGGTAAGAATGAATCGGCTCACCTATACCTTCGCTACGATGTCCCGGTGGACAGAATACAATTTGATGCTGTAAGGTACTTCGTCTATTTAGAACTGCTTTCTCAGTTAAACAGATCTATTGGTTGGCACCTTGGATGATCTCAAAAGCAGTAATATTGCGAAGAGGTTTCCTATTCTTCTTTACTATGTGGAGGCTCTTAAGTTTTACGTGATGTCAAACTCGGGTGTCGTCTTTGTTGTTGCAACGATGAAAAGGGTTTCAAAATGACTCTCATTAAAGTGTTAGCAATTTTTTATTCTCAAAACTAAGCCTAATTCACAGGCCACAACTTCAGGAAACACCCACTTCATTAGCTTAGTCTACAAATGTTTTTCAATTGAACTCTTTCGGGCCGTAATTTTTTGTTGTTTTGCTATTACTGTAGGAGTCGTATGTATGATGTTTTTTTCTATATCTATATGTTTCTCAAAAAAAAAAAAAAAAATAATAATAATAATAAAGTCTAGAAATATTTAATATTTACGAGAGTAAAATAATTTCTAAGAAGGAAAGCAAGTCCGGAACATCAGGGCCTGATAAACACAAATTTTTTTCACTAGATAATAAATTCCGATTAAAAATTCGAAAACTTTGGTAAAAAAAATACAAACTTTTGAAAATTTTAATTTTTTTAATTTTAATTTTTCTCAAAATAAAAACTTTTGTATATGAAACATTTTGAAGTCGTAAACAGTAAAGAAGTTACTGAGGTGGGTTGTACGAGATGTGGGAAAATATTAAAAATCGAATAATATTTTTTTAAACTATATCTACAGTTCTCTGAAATTTGTTTCACCTAAATTATCTTTAAAAAATTTCGCTTTGGTAAAAGTTCTTAGAACTGCAAACGCACTGTCATATCAGATCATAAATATCCCGCTAGGCATCCAAAGTATATAATAATAAAACAAAATGGCGGCAGGTGTGACAATACACCCACACGCCAAGAATAACTTGGCGTAAACATATTAAAAAACACTTAAATAAATGACAAATATTTTGCTAATAAATTTTGTTCTAATACCACAGCTGTTGTTTGTGCTGCTTACGCTAATGCTTACTTGCGCCAATACTTCGAATGCTTGCAAAAATCACACCTACAGCATTTGCCACTTGCCAAAGGAAATGAAAGTGCCATTAAAAATAAGAAAAAAAAAAACAAAAACAAAAAATTAAAATTAATATAAAATCAAATGTATATGTATGCAGTTTTTATTAAAGCAACCATATTGTTTTTTTTTAAAGCAAATAAAAAATAACAACAACAAAAACAAAATAGATATTGTATGCCATTAAAGCTTGAAACGCAAACGATAAATTTCGCAAAAAAAAAATTTTAAAAAACAATTCACTTCAACGCATTAACTTTGATTTCTTTCACGTTCTTCTTCTTTTTCTTCTTCTTTTTTTATAGAATTTGCGTGGGTAACGCTAACAACGAATGACACGTACTCGTTGGGTGCTTTAGTGTTGGCACATTCGCTACGTCGCACCGGCACCGCACATCAATTGGCCGTATTGGTAACACCATCCGTTTCAGAGTCAATGCGCCAACGTCTACAAGACGTCTATAATGTGGTGCAAGAGGTGAATGTATTAGACTCACAAGATGCGGCCAATTTAGCATTGTTAGCACGTCCCGAATTGGGTGTCACATTCACAAAATTACATTGCTGGCGTTTGGTGCAATTTGAGAAATGCGTTTTCCTCGATGCCGATACACTGGTGAGTATTGCGCGATTTAGCAAAATTGAGTGTGAAAGTACTGAAACGTCTCTTGTCTATTTATTTATATGTTTAGGTGCTGCAAAACGTCGATGAACTATTCGAACGTGAAGAATTGTCGGCAGCGCCCGATGTAAGTTGGCCCGACTGTTTCAATTCTGGTGTGTTTGTGTATCGTCCAAGTTTGGAGACTTTTGCTAAAATTACAGAATTTGCTTTACAAAATGGCAGTTTCGATGGTGGCGATCAGGGTTTGCTGAATTTGTACTTTGCCGATTGGGCGCACACCGATATTAAGAAGCATTTGCCATTCGTTTATAATGTGGCCGCATTTGCTTCATATTGCTATTTGCCTGCATTCAAACAGTAGGCGTTGTTTAGTTTTTGAAAATCGATATGTAATTAAAATTGTTTTCCAAATTATCCATTCTAGATTCAGAGATAAAATTAAGATTTTACATTTTGCGGGCAAATTGAAGCCATGGCTTATACAATTCAACTCTGAGAATCGTACAGCGCTTACGCCCACAGAATATGCACATGCCGCCGATTTGATACAACTTTGGTGGAATATCTTCTGTGATAATGTGCATCAAAATTTGTCGAATACAATGGTATGTGTGTTGAAAAAAATATTTTATAAAAATATATTTTTTAGGCAATATTTTATTAGAATTTTTTTAAGAACTTTTGCGATCAAATCAAATATTTATGTATGTTTGTTTGCCTTGCTTTTAATTTGTTTTGAAAATAATTTTTTTCTCTAATTTCTTTTTAATATACTACACCTTTTCCACCCAAAAATGAGAAAATGTAAACCAAAATGAGAAAACGTAAATTAAAATGAGAAAATAAAAAGAATAATGAGAAAATATAAATTACAATGAGAAAGGGTAAATTGTATTGAGAAAAAATTATTTGTATTGAGAAAGCATAAATTGTAATGAGAATAAGTAGACTTGTAATGAGAAACCGTAAATAAGAAATGAGAAAACGTAAATTTAATAAGAAAACATAAAATATAATGAGAAAGGGTAAAATAAACTAAGAAAACGTAAATTGCATTGAGAAAATTTATTTTATTTTGAGAAAATATAAATTTGTATTGAGAAAACATAAGTTGTATTGAGAATACGTAAGTTGTAATGAGAAACCATAAAATAGTAATGAGAAAACACGAATTTATATTGAGAATATGTTAATTTGTAAAAACAAAGTTGTAATTAAAATCATTTCAAAACTATGTAATCTTTTAGGTTTATTGAAGTGCTTCGTTTGGGTGCATACTCCCCAATGTTAAATCCCATAGAGATAATATGGTCAAAATTAAAGACAGAAGTAAAGACGACTCTTCGGATACCTGTTGTGAGTGGATCAGGGGTAGGTGAACAGCGACTTCAATATTTAGAAAGAGCTATTGATGATGTCAAGCCAAAATTGACAGGGGGGACTGCGCAAGAGCTGCGCAGCATACCACAACATTTCATGCAGATGCACTTGCACTCCAGGACATGGCAGTGGGTTAATAAACCAATAAAAGAATATTTTTGAAATGTTTTTAATTACAATGTTACGTTTTTTCATGTCTACCTAATGTTTTTCAAACATAAATTAACATATTCTCAATATAAATTTGTGTTTTCTCATTACTATTTTATAGTTTCTCATTACAACTTACGTATTCTCAATACAACTTATGTTTTCTCAATACAAATTTATATTTTCTCAAAATAAAATAAATTTTCTCATTTTAATTTACGTTTTCTCATTTTATTTTACCCTTTCTCATTATATTTTATGTTTTCTTATTAAATTTACGTTTTCTCATTTCTTATTTACGGTTTCTCATTACAAGTTTACTTATTCTCATTACAATTTATGCTTTCTCAATACAAATAATTTTTTCTCAATACAATTTACCCTTTCTCATTGTAATTTATATTTTCTCATTATTCTTTTTATTTTCTCATTTTAATTTACGTTTTCTCATTTTGGTTTACATTTTCTCATTTTTGGGTGGAAAAGGTGTAGTTATTATTTTATTTATAAAATTTCATTTTTTTCTGTAACTTTTTGTTTTTGAATTTTTTATATACATTTACTTACCTAAAGATTTTTATAAAACAACAATAATTCTTTTACAAGCCTGCGCAAGGATTAAGTAGTGAATCTGAAGCTGTGTTATTTGAAGATGTAAGTCGATGCGCCAACTTATTTTCCCATAAAGTTTAGCACACTCAGCACTTTTAAAACTATTTATGGTAAATGGCAATTGAATGTGACTTTCGCACAACTGAATGTTGTATAGCACTTAAATGTTTGTAAAAAAGATACATGAAATGAAGCGTATCCACACACTATCTTTTGTAAAATAAAAAATTTTGTTTTCGAAAACTTTTTTTATGTAAATAGCAGCGTATAAATACGAAATATAAGTATCATAATTTTCTTTATATATTGGTGAATAGGATAAGAGTAAAATATACGAAGATTTTTAGTTCAAATTGGGGTCTCTATTCAGTCAGTCTGAGTACACGATTTGTTTAGTAAATGTTAAGTAGGAAAATCTTATAAAAACTATTATTGTTTTTGTTTTAAAATTTTTTTTTTTAATTTAATTGATTATTAAAATTTTTTAACTAAATAGAAAAGGTAAACTTTAAAGACTGTTTAAGCGACATACATACATAAGCTAAGGTTATTTCATTCGTTTATTTTATTTGCATTGCATGCTATTGTAATTCGCAATCAGTTTATAAAATATTTCGAAGATATATGTAGTTTATGTTTTGGAAAGCCAAAGTGTGGTTTTTCATACAAAAAATGGGGAAGCCAATCGCGCCATGCCTCAGAGCCAACAGTGCTCGCCACATACATACATACATACCCTCTCGTTCTCCAAAGAACAATTTTGAACATTTAGGCAAACATGGTCGTCAGAACCTGAGCCAAATGAATAAATACAATTTGAGCAAAACGGTCACATAGCACCTGAGCCAAATAATAAAATAAAATAAAAAATAATAACTAAAAAAACAACTCGCCTTCTTTAAAGCTTAGACAGAGACAACTGCCATAGCTTTTCTTATACATCCACTGCGGGAACTGCTAGACCTAGGGACACGAATTTCGATACGATACCATACCATATCGATACTTTTGCCCTTCGATACCGATATTTCGTACTCGATGCATTCATGACGATACTTTTCGGCATCGAGTATCTAGAGCCCGGTATCGTATCGAATTTTCGAAATAAATGTGGAACTAATAGAGCAAAAATACCGCTCTGCTGGTTGTCTCCCTCTAAGTAGTGACGCGAATCGAAGGAAAATCAGAACCAAATATTTACAGTTAATTTTGTTTGGAGTATGCAGTTTTTTAAATTGCCTAGTACACAAAGGTGTTAGTCTTAAGGCCGTAATACATTTTGCAATTTTTTTTTGGATTGTGCATTTTCTTTCTTACAAAACCGCTAGAAATCAGAAAAATGTATCACGGAATTTTGCGTATGTTTTAAAAATATAGTTAACATTTTTCGTATTTAATTTCGGCCTATGCATATGTTTGACAAAATTATGTGAAATAATTTCACGGGCCGCTTAATACAAAAAACTATAGCTGTGTTCGGTGAGTGATAATTTGTACGAATTTATAATAATTTTCACTAAACTCCGTTCATTGAACCAAAAGCTCACCAAGATTAGCAACGAGAGAGCGCGATTTTGGCATTTCATTTGGAGGGGAAGTTGCTAATTCCTGCTGCACAAATTTCTGTTAGCAGAAATTAGTAAGCAAGAAAACATATGTTTTGACATCAGCTGACTGCATTTTTAGTCAACTAAACAAAAATTTCAAAGATATTAAAATTAGTGATTTGTTGGTAAATGGGGTAAAAAAATGTGACTAATAAATGTATTTGGATGATTAAAACAATTTAATAATTAATTAAGGTCTCCGGCAGAAGGAAATGTGTTAGTGCCAGCGCTGTGGAATCATTGCCTCCACAACTAGCAGTCTGCATTGAGGAAACTGAGCAACTGTTTTTGCAGCTTTCTTGCAAATATTTACTAATTCCTGTTCGGTGAAAACCTAGCAAGTTTCACTTTTTGAGAGAGTAAGACGCTTTATTCTCTTTTTTTCCTTGCTGAACAATTCTGGCTAACTTTTTCACCGAACACACCTTATATGTGGCTAGTGTTTTAAGATTGTAAACTGAAACTTATTGTACATATTCATTTGTATAACCTTATTCATCATAAATAAAAATTAAAAGTTATAAATAAATATTTATGTACATATAAATAATTATTTTCATGGTTAGGATATCGTTAATGCGAGATAGAGCCCCAACTTCCAATTGGAAATTAAGATGCCAATGTTAAGGTACAACTTCTCCATTGGGTTATTGAACTGCTTGTTTGTCATGTAAATTAAGCATCGATATTTTGACTATCGAGTCTTTTTGTTTCGATACTATCGGATACCCGATACATTTACAGCGATACTTCAAATGAGTACAGAATCGATACTTTGCACTCGATATCGTGTCCCTAGCTAGACCTCTTCATCAGAAAAATTTTGTCAGAATTTTAGAAAACTTTGAAGCTTTGCATCTCAATCACTTTTAGTGTAATATGAGTACTTTAAAACTGTCCCTTAATTTTCGAATTTCTTTGTGTCAAGGATAAGGAGTATTGACTTCCACACAAAGCATGGAAAAAACTTTAATTTTTTTATGCTTTTAAACAGATAGGCAGACATGTCTAAATCCACTAGTTGTTGTTGTTGTTAACAATGCCTCGCGCTGCCTAATGGGCACGATCAACTCTTCGTCCGCATCATTTCTTTATACACACTTATTCGTGGTTCTATCTCTGTTAATATACCATTTCATGTTCAAGTTTTTCCTTCTATTGCGTCCAATAGGCGGCGGCCTTGCTAGCTGATCCACGATATGTGCACAGCTTTTTTGTTGACCAATATAAAAAATTTATTTTTTTTTCAAACATTTTCTTTTAGTTTTGGCAATTTCAAACTCTTCTGCTATTTGTCAATGTTTAATAATCATTACTCTAATGGACTTTCTACTCTAATGGATAAATATTGCGCATTTGCGGTTAAAGTGATTTGCTCGCAAGCTTAATATCATAGATCATAAATATTTATTCTTCAAGTAAATATGTAAAGTAGTGCAAAATTCACACACTTTTAGTAATGTGTGTCAACAAATAAAAAAAAAAAAAAAAAAACAAATAAAAAAAAGCAAAAACAAACATATTTCAATAACTAAAATTTTTTGCACATTTAATTTCGAATGAGAGATGTTTTACAACAAAAAATTTTTCATGGTTTCTTGTGCACAGATATTTTATGCAAATATTTCTAAATTTGTTTATACATACATACACACATAAATAAATATGAAATAAACTACTATGTACATACTGTAGGCATGTTGGTAACAGCCCCAAATCAAGTCAGGGTCGACAATTACAATAAACATGAAACAGTTTCCACGCGTTATTGAAATGACCGCTTCAAATGAATTGAAATATATTTTGTTGTTGTTTCTTGCTACTTATATATAGCATTCTATTCAAATGGTTTCGCTATTTTTGACATTTCTTTGGCAATTGTCCAGCCAAAAACCAAATTAAGCAGCATGGAGAGTTGTTATTTATAGCATGCGACACAAAATAATAGGAACACCTCATAAGTCTATTGCTGTACGACAGCGCTGCACGGAGCAAGAGTTGAGCCTGAAATTTGCCAAATTGAAAATACCTTAAATTGAAATATTCAAACTAAAAATTCTAAACACAAAAAAAAAACTCGTACCCTTTAATTAATGCATTCTGATCAAGTGGTGTACCAGATTAAAAATGATAATTGTTTCGATAGGTAGAGCACCTATCGAACGATGTTTACTCAGGCAGAATCGCCTTGAGTGTATTATATAAAAAAAGTAGTATCTTAGGTAGAAGCACCTTAAGATTGGTTATATAAAAAAAGAGTATCTTAGGTAGAAGCACCTTAAGATTGTATGCATCAAAAGAATTGAATCCGTTTCTGCATGATGTTCTTTATTTTACTACGGCTTTTATACAATAAAAATGCTTACACTAGCAATAATATCTTAAGCTATAACTATAAGGAAAAAGTGCATAATTGACAATAAGTGAAGTAAATTAATGATTGGTAATAATTATTGAATTTGTGCTTATATTGCGTATTTTGGTTTATTGTGTAATTTTTGTTTACGTATGGAAATATGTAGGTCAGTATTTTTTATTCTTGTTTATTTATTATATTATTAATGTTTAGGTTGCACTATATGTGCGCGTGTTTGAACTTAAATATATATATACATACATATGTATTAACAATAATAAAATTCCTATGATTTTTTTTTATTGTATGGCTATATCGACTATCAAAATATTTTTAAAGATAGGTACCTCTGTCAGCATTTTTTCAACGTCGACTTCAAGTGAAATTTTCTTTAGTTTTCGTTGAATTAAGCCGTTTTTGAAATACATACTAAAATAGGTCGTTCTACAAATATACAAGGAAGAGAAAGTCGTAGAGAGAATAACTAATAAAGAGAGAGAGAGATTTTTCGTTAAAAAAATCATAGATAGTAAAGATTGGATGGAGACTATGGTATTAATAGGTTTTTTAGTCAATCGTTCGATTTCCCGCTGTTAGGGGGTATCACAACAACTTACGTATTTCTTTACAATACCTATCCTCTTTAAATCTGGGTTCTGTTGTTTTGGAATTTAAATATAGGGATTTTGAAATTTTTTTAGGATATACATATATATATTTACAGCGAGATACCCTTGTTGAGTTTGCTTTTTGAATCTTAAAATTAGAACCCAACACTTCTCCCATGCGAATGAGATAATATCGAATTCTCACACCCAGTTTTAGTACAAAAACAGCTTCAAATTCAAACAAAAAACAAGAGTATTTTAAAAAATTTAAGTGAAGCAATTTATTTATTTGTAAGAAGTTAGCTTTAAAATGCATATCTGCATGCAGTGACTAGCTTAGTTATTTTTAGTATATAATGCATAGTTTGCAACTTTATATTTACCTAATTTCGTACTAACATCTCTTAAATAACAATTATTTATTTTTTCCTATATATACCAACACCCAATGAAACTTAAAATCCTAATACTCGAAACCCCAAACATTTTGTTTGAAACGCTTTTGTGCTTTATAAAACATATATACTATATATATATACAAATTGCATACTACAAATCAAAATCGCAAAATAAACTATGTATGAACGGCTGTCATTATATCTAACTGAAAAAAAAAAAAATCGTTAATGTAAAATGCAAAATCAATGTAAAAACGCTCAGTACGGCGCTATCGCTCATTATTACTATCACTACCAACAACAACAACCAGCACAACACTACTATCATCATCAGAATGAGCATGAATATTATCATGAACATCACGAAGAATATTACCATCACCACGAACAACAACCAGATCAATTTTACGACTTTGGAAAGATTAAAGAATTCCATGATCCTTGGGAGGATTACTATGACAATTTAACCAAAGAACAAAATCAAAATGTTATAGAAGATAATACTCAATATACAGTACAATCAGATAAATTTGAAGAACAAGAAGCGTGGCAATCTGAGCCAACATCTGAGTGGCATCGTCACGAAGAGATAGAACAAAATGAGGCTATTTTAAATACTTGGATACAAGAAACAAAACAATACTACAATCACTGCCAATATGAAAATGAACAAAAGCCAATAGAACAATATACTGAGCATGAATCAAATGAGACACATAAACCATATGTGTTCCAGGAAGCTCGTGAAACTAGTGTACAGAGTACAAATAAGTCAAGTAGTGATAATTACGAAAAACCATATGAAGGTCAAACAAAAAATTATGAAAATGATATTCATAATATAAATACAGCCCGAAATGAAGTACAAGACCCTACGTCAATACATACAAACGATATAGCTATAGATATCGTATGCACTAGTAATAGTACAGATAAGGAAGTATTCTGTAGTGAAGAAGATGTAAATGAAAATGAGACAGAAAACAAAAATAATAAAAATGAGGTAATGTGACGCGTGCCACGAGTGTACAACTTAACAATATTGTAACTATGTAGTAGAGTTTAAAAATGGTGAAATATGGGCGATTGTAAAGAATTGAGGTGTAGTTACATTACATTTGTGGAAAAAGTAGCATTAGCATGATTTGGCGGAGTAGGCGACTTTTCATTACATACTTTATAGCGCATTTAAAATTGCAAAGAATTTTATTATTATTAGACTGGGCGTAAAAAAAGTACTCTTGTTAGTTATATGGTTGTTAAAAAATATTTATATCAATTTCATGGCGAAAAAATTGAGTGAAAGTGCCAGATCTCACTTAGACGTCGATTTTTTGTAGCCATTCAAACATCATTAATATTTTTTTTTAGCTCAGTCTAGTTTATGCATACATTTAATCTAATAACTAGTTCTACGTGAATATCTGCAATGCATTCATAAAAGTTCATGTGCACTTTTCACCCTACATAGTTTGCGCGCATTTTCTCCGTCCAAGTTCTGTATCAGCAACTAAAAACTTTTGTCAATAGTCATGTCAACTGTCATATAACCTATGTATATGTGTATATTGTCATTAGTCACTAGCAATAGTATCAGTTATGTCATTATATGTTTAAACTACCATATCACGCCCATAGTTTTTTCTGAAGTTAAGTCATTCATAATGTCAGTAGTCGTAGCAGATTATTGATAGTCATCAAAAAATACAGACCATACATTTATACATATATATTGCACAAGAAACAGATATACATATAGCATACGTAGTTACAACAACCGTGAAGTCCTTAATTCTGTTATTTTTATACCTTTCATGAACATGAAATGGTATTATAACTTTGGTCCGATGTTTGTAAGTATGAGAAGAAGAAGAGATAGACCCACTATTAAGTATACCGAAATGATCAGGGCGATGAGGCGAGTTGATTTAGCCATGTCCGTCTGTCCGTCTGTCCGTCCGTCTGTTTGAACGCAAACTAGTCCCTCAGTTTTAGAGCTATCTCGATGAAATTTTGCAAGCAGGCGCCATTTTGCATAGGATTAATCATTTGTCGGAACCACTTCATCAATTCCTCTATTGAATATGCTTTAATTGAAGAATTCAAAATATTGAGTAGTAGTTTTTAGACTTCCTATATGTATTCATCATCTGTTCTATAACAATAGCCTAAAACTGATACATACCATAGATCACGCATCTTTATTACATCGTGTGCCCGTCATTTTTATTTCATTTATTTTTGATTTCTAACACAACTCATTGGCCATCGCAAAAGTTCACAATCGGAAATTTTTGAATCCAGATTTAATATAAGTATTGGAGTAAGATTTCTTGCAGCTGCAATGGCTTGAAAATGTAGTAGAAGTGCCCACTTTGATGTTTTTTAAGTATGAAGAATTCCAAGATAAGCCAACTTACAGAGAAAAATATAGTAAAAACAGATGCCTTTGAAACATACATGTACTGCTGTTACAACAGCTCCAATTCTACAATAACTGGAGGGCAGAGGAAATATGCGCTAGAATTTGCAACCTACCGATTGTTGGGACTACTTTTTTTAAACAGACATTTATGCACCTAAAGTCGAAGGTATCAGAACTGGTGCTGGCAAGCTCATCAGTTCCATTTTCTTTATTCCTCCAGCGGCTGAGTAAAACAAAAAGAATTTTCAGAATTTGGTTGAGGATTGGAACTGTTTTAGCATCATATTTTAGCATTTGTTCCAAAACGCAGTTTATCAATAGAGAATGTACTAAGTTTTCTTTGATATAGAGAAATTGGAGACACGGCTTTTTCAAAGAAATTGTGCTGTAGAAAGTTTTCGAAACATTTTGATCTTACACTCAGCCGTCGATATGCCATATTAAATTTAAGTTGTGAACTACATATAAACCATAGTTACAATAGATAATTGATGAAGAAATACGCGTATGATTATGTAAGAAAAGTCATCAGGTTTCATAAATCACCGCCACAGCACAAGAGATTTACCTCAAAAAGCAAATTGTAGAAGTTACTAATAATACTGAGTTTACCCATTTCATCATCTATGAATCTATATTTACTATTATATAATACTACAATTGGCAATTTAGAAACAACAACAAAAATGTATTTTATTTAATTTAGACTGCACCGAAAAAGAAAAATAATTAAAAAATAATAAAATATTTCAGAACATAGTAAAAGATATAATAAAATTTCAGAAATAACCTTCAGACCTTTTGTACATATTTATGAGGAATTAAATTTCCTTCTTACTTCAAAGTTTTGGCACTATCGAAATAAAAAATAAATCTGAACTAGATATACTGAGATTAAAAAAAAATTCTTCAACTAAACCATACTCTTGCATATCATAATCACTTGAAACTTTTAACACTGACAACAGCTGTGCACTCATAAATATTTGGGTTATAACTTTTATTGAGTACTCGTATCGCGTAAACCATAGTTTCTTAGAACACTTGGATTCCTCCTCACTGCCTACCATTAATTGGGTGTTAGAAATTAATTTTTATTGAATATATTATTGATGCATAGTAGAGGCCATTACTTAACTGCATGTAAGCACGTTTTATGTTTTATTATTTGAATGTATTTAAATATTGTTTTCTAGCTTGTTTCATGTATATTCAGTGTTTTATATTTATAAGCTCCTATGGAACATGGGACTTGGTTAGTAAGTATTTGGCGTTTAATAATGATGAGCGTCGATTTATAGGTAAATTTTTCGAAAATATTTAAATCACAATTGAATGAATAGCCTTCGCATTTAAGGGACTTTTTGGATATAACAAAAATTACCGCTTCACATTCATGCTCATCTGATATAACGACAAATATTCACTAACCACAAAAGGGTATACAAATGTAAATACATGTAAAAATAAAATATTTTACTTAAATTTGTATTAGTTATATACAAGTAAATAAATATTCTTCCTTTTCCACAACTTTTAGGCTGGTTTGGCTGGTGCATTGTCACAGCTGCGTCTCGGCGAACAACGTACACCCGAACAGGACGTCTACGAACAGTTAATGCGTCGCCAATGCTGGGAATCAGGACAAATCGATTATACGGGCAAGGATTCCTTTGATAATATTTGGAAGAAAATAACAGAAACATTGGAATCGAAGCCAAGTGCGTCGCCGCCAAAAGAGGAGGATAAGTCTGGTACTGAATAAGTTTTAATTGAAACAAAAACAAGAAAAAAATAAAAAAATTAAAAACAAAAATAAAAGTGAAAAGAATTTTAAGCACTTGAAATAAAAACAGACGTCCTCACTACTAACACGCACACAACCACACTTATATACATAAATACACATATGAAAAAGCTAATAAATAAATATTTGCAACAAAGAAAAAATACACAAACAATATTTGACACTCTACATAGCAAAGTCCCAGCTGAAAAGTGACAACTAAAAGTCAGCGCATGTTGACAGTTCCTTAATGTCAAATTTGAGTGATTATACAAGTGATAATTGTGACAGCTAAGCTAATTCTGTATTCTCATAAAGAAAATTTTCGTAACGCTGTCAACGCATAGGACAACTTTTGTATAGCAACAAAAGTCAACAAATTTTTGTCGGCGTTATGAAAATTGTTCTTCAGAGCAATCCAAAACTGCTGTCCTTGACAAGCCTGATACTTATCAAGCCATTTTAAGTGACACACCATGTCATACTTACTTACTTATGTATCTTGTAAATAATATTTGATATCAGTATTTACTGCAAAAGTAACTGAAAACTTCAATATGTTGTCATAGCTGATTTAGTTAAACTGTGTCTATTTCCTACTGGGGTGTTTTGCTCTACACACACACACACTCACAAACAACACAAAAACATCACATATTCAAACACATACAACATCAACTCTTTTGCCAGCACAAGCACACCTAAAAATAAATTAAAAAAAAAAATTTCAATAATTAAACGATTTTGCACACCACTTTTTAGTGCAAAAAATACACTCAAAAAAAAATTGTAATACACAAGTGCCGAAATAAATACTTTTTACATTTTTTCATATTTAGCAAAAATTTATAATATTTAAAATACATACTCGTTTTTGCACCATCATGATTGCAACTGTTAAATATATGCACAATTCATAAAAAAAAAAGTTTCATTAATTCTCAATTTAAATTTTTTTTTTTCGAAAATTTATTATAAACTTTTTGCGCGCCTCATTTGAATATTTGTTGCATTCATTTAACATTATGTTTAAACAACAACATTTTGTGAAATGTTGCGCTCCAAAATTGTATATTTAAATTAAAGTTAGTCATTTTTGTAAGCCTTTTTTTGTAATTAATAAATTTTTAAAATTCTCGTTAAACATTATTGTTTCAAATTAAATGGTCTGTGTGTGTGTGTGTGTGTATTTCTTTGGAGTATACACTAGTTTAATGAAATGTGAAAAGCTGCATATCCTCATGTAACGTGTGTTATGAATAATTAACTTATTGTCTTTTTCAGCAAAACTATTTAAAAAATACTAAACAAATGTTATATTTTTTGAATGAAATATATTTGTAATAAAAGAGATTGAAAAAAAAAAATTATAATTCCTGTGTTTTAATATTGTATTAAGTGTATTTAATTAATATTTATGTACCTCTTTCCAATTTATTTTTTTAAGTTAAAAATAAGTAATTTACTTACTTATGAAAAAAAAAAAAAAAAATTATTTCTAAAATATTTTTTTTTTTTTAAGTTCTGTTATTTGTTTAATAACAAAACACACCCCAAAGTCCTTTGCCAGATGTGAAACCGCTAGGCTTCGGTATTCTCTTGCGGTACATGCCCGACTGACGCGGGAGCAAGCTCTAGGTCATGTCACCCCTCCTTTAGCCATCATATCCGTAAATCAACCACCATTTTAAAAAGCATATTAATTATTTTCAAATGTTTACTGCTTTTGGAGTATGCTCCGGTATCGTGTTCACCTTTTCCTGATCGAATGTTCAATGACCTTTGTTTGTAAGTATGAAAGTTGTTATTGATTTTTCTTACAGCAAAATTTGTTCCCTCAGCTTGATCTCAGTTCAATCCAACATCGAACATCAAACGCTCATTTTTTACTCATCAAACATTACATCAAGAAAACAACACAAGCATCTCAGTCATCTCAAACATAAATATACATACCATCCACATAAAATTAAAAAGTTATGGAAAATACAATTTACAAAAAAAAAAAAAACACATTTAAGTAAATAACTTCTATTTTCAGCCAAAAAGCGTATACAAAAACCATTATCAACGAAACGCTCAGTACCACCAACTGTTGGTGACGCTGAACTAGTGGAAGCTGATTCGGAACGCTTAGAACGCATTAATCGCTTGCTGCATGAAAGTGCTACCAATTTGAAAGAGCAAAAAGCTGAACATTTGCTACCACGCCCACTTTTAGATATTAACACGAATATAGCTTCAACGCGCGGCATATCGCCCACTAATAATACTAATATCAGTAGTAGTAGAGGTTTTAAGAGGACAGCATCGCCAAGTCCTTTAGAAATACAACAAGCTTTAGAGAGACAATTACAACAGACGCGGATACAGCAACAACAACAAACGCGTAGCCAAACGCAAACACAAACACAAACACAAGCGCCTCAACGCCCATCTAGACAGCAACAACAACAAGCTCATACATCACAACAATCTCAAGCATCAGGCGCGTCTAACAAACAGACTTCGAACAAATCAAATCGCAAAACAAAATAACAGTTAAACAATTTATTGACATATTTACGGTTATTTGCGATTACCGTAATCAGTACAATGAAAGTTAGAGAAGACAGAAAAACAAATGAATTTTTTTTTGGTTTTAAAGTTAGCTGGTAACTTTTTTTTGTGTGACAATAATTACCCCCAAAGACTTTTGGTATTGTAAGAAACAAGAAAATTTAACGGACTTAGTAGAGATATGCGTGAGTTTATGGGAGCCAATATCTCAATTTATTTTATTTTTATAATTCACGCAGCCTTTGGAAATTAATTGATAGGGTGCTTCAATATATATAATTAAAATCTTTACTAAAATTAACACATAAATATATAATACTAAAAATAATATAAGAAAGTTGCGGAAGAAGCAAAAAGAAACTTAACTTCTAACAACTCAATCGCTGTGCTCAAACTTGTTTTACTCATACACATTTTTTTCTATACACACCCACATACGTCAAACAAAAACTCTATTCAACACACAGAACTCCTTACCTCAGCTGACATTGAAGATGGCAAAGTTGTAGTTGACCCTGTCACCAAAGAACGCACCGAATACAAGGTTATCGAAGGTGGTTATGAGGTGCGCACCATCTCACCACAGCCTAATGGCACCGTAAAGACTTCCGTACGCACTTTCTGGGATCCAAAACCTGTTAGTGCAGAAGAGGCACAACGTGAAGCGCAAAACAAATTGGAGGTGCGCAAACGTTTTGGCAAAACAATTCGCATTGATAAGAAGACAACCATGTTGACGCGTGAAATTGAAGGTGGTTACGAAGAGGTATACACCGTTACCAATGATGATGGCACACAAAGTCAAAAAACGAAAACTTTCTTTGACTCAGTGCCTGAAGATCAATTGGACAAGTTGAATAAGCTGGCAGCCGATAGGAATAACAGCAATACTAATACCAATACGAATACGGTTGTAAACAAGAATAAGAAGACCTTAGTGAAGAATTCTTCAGTAGAATCAACCGATTCACAACAATCGAGACGTATAGTACAACGTACCGATCAACAACAAGCTAACTACCAACAACATACCACCGTTGAGGAGTCACGTCGTGTTATGGAAAGTTCTGAAATAACCGAAAATAATCGTACAGTACGTAAGAATTCTGTACAAGAACAAAATATACGTCAAATAACGTCATCGAGTGGTGGTGTTGATACGAAGGATAAGCAAAAGAAGAAGAAGACTAAATCGAATATACCACCACCACCACCAGATTTTATTGAAAATGAAACAACCACCGTAACCTCGAAGCGTGTACCACATGGTGTTGAGTATACTTATTCGACCAAATTGGAATCAGGCTCAACCATTACCACCTCAAAAACGGTGTATGAGGAGGAAGAGACTGAATTGACTGAGGAAGAGATTAAGCAATATAAGAAGACACTTAAAGATGCTGAGAAGCATAAAAATGTTACAACAACAAAAAAACTGCGTTCAGAATCGGGTACTAAGAAGATCGTACCATCTGAAAATGCAGGAGAGGTAACCACCGTTGAGACAATTAGAATCGATGGTGGCACTGAATATCACTACACCACTGTGACTGCTGAGGGTATTGTGAAGAAGGCAGTTAAGACTGTCTACGATCCGGTGCAAGGTGTTGAGGAGAATGAAGAAGAAATTGTGGAAGAATACGAGGAGGAGATTATCGAACCGGGCGAGAAGAATGTACGCACTATTGAGAGTGTCAAGAAGTTGCCACAAAAGTTTGAGGGTGAGTATTATTTCTTGAAAAAAAAAAAACAAAAAAAAAAAACAGGTGGAAATGAGGAAGATCGACGACTGAAAAAAGTAGACTGCTCTCCCACAATATCCATGTCGTTGAGGAGACAAATCTCAGAAGCTTTCCTGGCTTAAAATGAATATAGATTTTTCTAGAAATTTTCACTCCGCCCCCCCTTCGGAGTCCAAAACGTCTTACCTTTCAGGAACTGTAAATGAAAGACGTCCTCGAAATTTCCAAAATTCTGGATCCGTCATCAAAACTCTCTACTTTGTATAAAATATTAAAATATTTAATGTCGTCTGCATATTTGCTTCAAATGTTCTAACACTCTTTTATTTTTCAAACTCTCTCTCTTTTAACAGAATCCATCACCGTTACTGAGAAAACTGAGAAAACCGAGAAAAAGGTAAAGAAGTCCATGATGATCAGAAATTAAATAACTAAATAGCGCTTTGAGCTGCAACAACAAAAAACCGAACGTGTGGAGCGCCGTAAACTCGCATTATTTACTCTTCATTAATATACAGGGTGCATGGAAATACTATTTGATAAAAACTAATTAAAAAAAAAACACACACACACACACGATACACACATGCTCGCACAACAACACAAGAACAACAATAAAGCACTCGTTTGCAAAGGCACAATAATCTAAGCGCAATTTTGTAGTTAAAAATTTGAAACAAAATATTAAAAAAAAAAGAAATGCTTTTAAGCTGTAGTTTTTTATAAAAACATTTTGGCCCGTAACAAAATTTTTTCTTCTTTCTATTTTCTTTCGCTACATTTTCATATTTCAGAGTCCAGTTGTATCAATCATTGCTGGTTGTTTACCAATTATTGTAAGCCTTGTCCTAAATTATTTCACTAGTTATCTTGTTCCTTACTATGTAGAGTATAACTAGAAGCTACAAAAATAATATTTATTTCAAATACATACTTACTTTTATTACATTTTGTACTTTATTACATTTGTACTGTTTCTTGCAAAATTGAATTTTGAATGATGAAAATTAATAAAGCGTTACATTATTTCAAGTAAAATTAAACATTTCCAACGAAAATCTAATGCATGAATAAGACTCTGACAAGGTAAGTAGGTAAGGTAGTTCCTAATTATAACTCAAAAGGAGAAAGGTTATAGAATCTAATAACAGTTCAACTTTGAAAAATATGACCACCAAATAACTTTTATAAATTCAAAAGTTTTTCGGATCCACAATAACATCCATCACCTGAAATTTGGAAGTCGCTGAAGGGATCATCGGGAGGTAGAACAAATCAGCCATCAGATATGTAGCAAGAATATGAAAAATGTGATGCATCCATCAGTAGCGTCACCTGTTTTCGGGTACTATTTTAGGTAAATTTTTAACTATGGAATCTAAATCGAAAAATATTTTAAGAAGAATATAACTTACTTCGGATAAGGGGAAATAACTGAAAAAGTTGTATACCTATTTTTGGGTTTTAAAAACACTCAACCACTTAGGATAGGTATAAATTTTACGTATTTAAAAATAGTTATTTGTTTATAATTGTCAATGTTTTTATCCAAAGTTTAGTGTTTCCAAGCAAATAATGTTCCAGTATGGTATGGTTGTCATATAAACGACCCCCTTACCAAAATGTGCATACCATTTTAGAAATACCCGGGAATTTGTCGTGGTAAGGAAAGTCACCACAGGGTTATGCGAACAAGCTTAGCCAGAGAAATTGCAGCTAAAAAACCCATCGAGCCGGAATCACTGTGCAATACAGAATATACCACCAAACGAGGCAATAATCAATGTCAAAGCAAACTTAGGATTCTAACTGGTGTTCCCCCCCCACTACGTATGCTTTACTAGGTTGGATGCACAATTGCACATGCTTTCTTTCGCCAGTAGGAAAGTCAATTTTAATTGTCGCATTCCACCATATTTTCCTTGAAGTTATGCACATAAATTAACGACACGCGAAATGGAAAACAATCGCAAAAAAGTTGCAAAATCTATACCAAAAATGTCCCTATAATGCTTCGAAAAAAGTGCCGAAATACTTCCCAAGTAATCTTAAACATATCCTTATGCGTGCCTTAATAAATCCAAAAAGCCACGCCAAAATACTTTTTATATCTTTCATGAACATGAAATGGTAGATATTATAACTTAGATCCCATTTTTGTAAGTATGAGAAGATAAGAGACCCACCAATAAGTATACCGAAATGATCAGGGCGTTGAACTGAGTCGATTTAGCCATATACATACATACGTCTGTCCGTTTGCATAAAAATCTGTACTCAGCACTTAGATGTGATCAAGCCACAGTCAAAAAACGCTGATACAAGTTGTGAGTTATTTTAGGTTTATACAATCTATAATATACTTATACTAAGGGAATCTGTCCGACACTACCTTTTTGGGCATGATGAAAGGACTAAGTGTGCATCCATCATATGTATTTAAAGCCAAACAAATTTAAAGATTTAATCGCCAATTAATTAAGTAAGTAAATCAAACAACAACTACGTATGGGTATGGAAATATTTTCATTTAAACTCCACTCAAATTAAATCAAGCTTTTATACAATATTACACAAACCAAATATCACTGCATGTGTGTATATATGTATGTATGTATGTAGCAACAAGCAACTTGATTCATTTATTGCTTCATAATTGCTTTCTCTTTTTGCACTCGTTTGTCAACAGTAATGAAATATGACAAGCTACATACATACATACGGCGTATTGTCTTAATGCAATTTGTTTATCAGCATTTTCAGATTACTCATACGTCACGGTGTACCTTCTGAAAAGCAATCATTAATGAGCGTTCAAAGTGTCAGCTATAATGACATTTAATTTATCACGAATATGAAGTACGAAGACTGCTGTCGCGCTCATCAACTGAGTAAATAATGTTTTGTACTTAATTTAAACAAATAAAATTTCATACATTGGTTTTTCATGCGTTTTCATACTTTTTTATAATGCAGTGAAAATTCCGTATGTACATACAACTTTTATATATTTGTGAAAATATGTGTGCTTGTATGTTTGAACTTAGAGCGTAAGCGGCTGAATGGCATCGAACGAAATTTTGTCAAGACATACGCTGACTACCTCAATCCATGATAGGCTATGTAAAAATAGTTTACGAAAAAGGGCAGGGGCAACTCTCATATACCTAAAAGATTCATATTTTTTAGCTTGGAGTCTGAGCATGAAGTATGACATATGAAATCTGGACAGATGTCCAAAAAAATTACAGAAATTTCCATTTAAATATATTTTTTTTTGTTTTAATATACTATAATTTATTAAAAAATTGTAAATTTATTGCTTCTTATGCTTTTCTGCTTTCCCACTTAACCGACGCACAATAAATCGTAATACTGCTACAACAACAAGCACGGAAAATACAACAACTCCAACGACAAACGCTATAACATCTAGCAAATAAAATTGATACCACGACAATTCCATACCAGCAGCACGCAAATGAGGAGCACCCTTATGACGCACCACATACTCAATCCAATAGAGAGCAGTATCGCGTGCGCTCTGTGGACGATCATGAAAAATTGCCGATATGCGTTTAATATTATTACGATAACTCGGATTCTCTAGCAGTTCGGTGAGTGCATTTTTCAATAAATCTTGCGTGATCGATTGAAAATGCAAACTGATGGCATATCCATATAGGGAAGCTTTCTTCAAATTAAGATGCTGAAAAGAAGAGCAGACAGTTTCAGATTTTTTTTTTATTAAATTATTTATAAATATGTTTAAAAAAAAACACTCTTTAATTACTTGATCACAGTAGAAGGGCATGCCCAGCATAGGCACTCCATGGTATACGCCCTCTTGTGAGCCCAGTAGACCACCATGCGTGATGAATACGCGCACATTAGGGTGCGCCAATATATCACTTTGTGGCATCCATTTTTGCACCATAACATTTGTTGGTAAATTTGGCAAGCTGTCATTTTCGAATTTCCACAAGATGCGTTGTTTCATGGTGCGAAAAACTTCGAAGAAGATGCGTAGGAATTCGTCTGGCATATCCTTGCTTTGCACGTTGCTGCCTGTAATGAGCGAGAAAAACAATTTGTAACATTGAGTAAATGCGTTTTTGGATTATTTACTATTACTACTATATACCACGGTGACAAATGATAAATAAGACGTTAAAAATAAGGCAACAGTTTTTAAGTAAATTTTTTTTTAAATTTTAAAATACTTGTTTATAATAATAAAAATATATATATATAGTTATATAAATAGTAACTTACCCAAACTGAAGTAAATAACGCCATGTTCAGCTTCATCCAAAAATTTCTTGATATTCGCAGGTAACGGTTTAGGTGGATAAATATGCATGCCACCCACCGGCACCAAGGCATCAATTGACGGGCGTGTACTAGTCAATGGTGTATAACTATTGAGAAGCAAAGCCGATAACTTCTTTTCCATCTCTGTAACCTTTGGAAATTCAACTGAAAGACAACGTTTTTTTTCCGCAAATATTAAACAAACATTTTCAAATTCTTATTTTTTGTCAACTCACTTGGTAAATGTCCGAAATACTTCAACACTAATTCATCCATTTGAGGGAAATACTTGTACTCTCGATGTAAGTCTTCATATAACGAATAATAGCTATTTTGTAGACGCTCCCAGAAGTTCATGCGCTCAGTAAAAGGTAGAAAACCGTGTGGCACATATGACCAAGGCGTTATAAGACCCACCATTTGACTCATATGATTCTCATAGCCTAATGTGCTAATAGCAACAATAGGAATTTTATAAATATAGGCCAAAGCTAAGAAGGGTTCCTGATAGAATTGTTCAACCAAGAGTAAATCGTAGACATCATCAGTTTTCTTGGCATTAATGATGGCCTGTACCTTGGGTTGCTTGAGCGCGTGTTCTGTTGTGGCTATGCCCAATACTTGTAACATTTGTAGAAAACCAGCCATATCCATGCTGGTGAGATCGAATATGTTTTGAGCACCAGCATCTTCAGTAACTGAAAGTGTTTAAAACAATTGTAAATATATACACTGAGCTATCGTTGAAACTAGCCTAAGTTAAGGGTTGGCTGTAAGGCGAGCTTACTTTTTGTGAAACTAGTTCGTTTACCATGCCCTAGAGCTCTCAGTTACCAAATACTGGAAGTAGCAAAAACTTACCATCCTTCCAAAAATCGTAAACTGGTTCTATTAAAATCTCTGTATAGTTTTGACTCAATTCGTTAGATGGATACAATGGAAACGCCGTAATTGCTGTTACCTGTATGAGTTCATTGACGAAAAAAATAATTCATGACATTTTTCAAAAACTTAAGTTTAACTGTATTACCTGATGTCCATGTTCTATTAGTTCTTTACTCAAAGCGCGAAACATCATAAAATGACTCTTTCCAGGAAATGCGAAAATGGCGAGTATTCTGGCGGTGTTTACAATAGGCGCATAAGCCATAAACACGCTTAGTGTTAGAATGGTATATACTATTGTCGAATGCTAGAAAAAAGAAGAAGAATTATATAGGATTACATATCGAGTGATATCATTACTAAGATGCGAAAACGGCGGAGAGTTTGAACCGAGTCTAGCGGAGTTGCAATGCGTCTACATCGATCCGATAGGGTTAGGCGCTCGCTGGCGTTGGGAAAAGGTGATTGAACTCTTAGCGGCAGTATAATCATGTAGCAAGTGATTATTTCGGGACTATCTAGGGTTCATTTCGGTTTAATTTTCAAGAAGATTTATTGAATTTTGGAGAATAATTTCAGCATTGTTTTTATGCTACATAGAAATTAAAAAAAAAAAATTCCTACTAAGTCTATTTTCTTTCTAGAAATTCAAGCAGATGATCCCAAAACTAATCCCGAAACGATTTCGAAAAAATCATCAATCGATCACAGAAATTATTTTGAAATTTCCGAAAAATCCGGAAATTGTGCAATTTCTAATGCAAATGTCTAAAACATTCTCAGTACAGAAAACTTTGCAAATGTATTTTTATTGTAACTAGATATACTAGTCGAAAATCGGCCACCTTAAATTAGTATAACTTATTAAATCCTATGTTCACCACTACCATCAGCGGCATCTACAACCCAGTAGATAAAGTCTCTGATTCACAATGGCGTTGCAGTACAAATTGATTTTTTTGTGCATTCACAATGGTTTATTTAAAGAAATTAATTCTTATAAAATACGCTTAAACAAAAGCACTGCTGTAATTAATATATAGTTTCGTATGTAGAGGTAACCCACACCTTTAAAACGATACCTTACTTATTAATATTGGTTCGAAATGAGAGCAGAAAATTACACAAAAACACAAAAAGACCTTACAGAAATAATATATATGAAAGGCTGAGAACCAAAAGGATCTAAGTGACTCCGAAAGTGATTTGAGATATTCAAGTTTAAAGTTTACTGCCTGTTGAAAATTCTATGTAAAATCTGGGTAGGGCGTTTATTGTATAGAAAATTGATGTCACTACAGTGTCCGAAATGACTCGGATCTCTTTGCCAACAAATAAACACCACATTTCACTATACAAATATGGGTATAACTCCATTTCAAAAAAAATGTCACTTAGATCCTTTTGGTTCTGAGCCCTTCATATGATGTATTTGTTTACTAAATGTGATAAGAACTTTTTTTTAATTTATTTCAGATTTAGTCTTGAATTATGACAGATGACAGCTTCGCATGATAATTTTATTTATTTGCATAATCACTGTAATTATTGTAAATACAAAAAACAGTTTATTAAGCTGCAAACAGCCACCGACGTGTCTGACGGACGGTGACGGTTGACGTACGTGAGCAAATTTGAGATTTTTTATGAACGTTGGGCTTACGTAGAAACATTCAATACAGTGTTACCATTCCTCAGTTTGCATGTACCTATGCTTACCCAAACCTCTACTTTTGTATTTGTAATTTTTCATTTTGTAAAATGTCGAAAATAATTTTAAATAACTACATATTTACAGTATATTTATTTATAAACTTTAACATAAGTCAAAATTTTTACGATATTTCGACAATATTTAAAACTTTTTTGGGTATTTTTGTAAAATAATTGCAAACGGTCCAAACTCAACATGCAAATAGTTGAATAGGCAACACTGTGTGGCGAAGAGCGATCAGGTGACACGTTTCCTACGTAAAAATCAGAAATTTTTTGGTTTTGACGTAGCGACGTGCGTAAAACGTACGTCACGAACGTCGGTGAAAAATCGCTTACAGGCAATTCTCATAAGGTAGATCGTGTCAGCTGACACGTCGTCCGTTTTTCCGTCGGTGGCTGTCTGCAGCTTTAGTTCGAGAATAAAAAAACACATACAACAACCGTCACGTGTTGGCTAATTAACTGGCATTACGTAACACAATACGTCTACAATCGCACGATCAATTCAACTGTAGATCAATCAGACTAAAGAAACGACCATTTAGACCTTTAAACGCCATTTAAAGAGAAATATGTAGCTAAATTGCATGTGCATGATATAATCTAATTATTTTTTTTAAATTATATAGATACGTATGTATGGAGGTAAATTTAAAATTCTGATTTATTTACCATTTGTTGTTTTTTTTATATATTTCTATGATTTCTATAAATTTACAAAACTTTTACTACATCCGAAAACCGTCTGATTTGTCGCTTGGCTTCTCTCGCACTGAATCGCTTTGTTCGATTTATGCTATTAACAACATTGATACTATTACCCGTGACTAAACTGAATTATTTAGTCATGCTATTACCAGAGAACGTATACTGAATGAGAAGGCGTAATTGCTATCTTCCAACTTTTTCTCTTCTTGCTTTACTTGTCGGTAAGACGAAGGCGGGTGGAAACAAGAAGCATATATTTGCATATTTCTGTGCTTCTTCTATTTCAAGTTCAAGTTTGAAGAAATTATTTTAAAATATGAAATTTATTAGATTTTGGCAATTTAAATTCGTCTTCTTGTTCTTCTTATATTTGATCTCTTGATGAGACGAATGCGGGAAAGAAATGTTTCAGGTATATATTTCAATGTGTTGGTGTCCTCATATGTGAACAAGACTTATGCATGTATGGGTAATGGACATCAAAAATCTTTTCATATTTTTCACTGACCCCTACATATTTTTATGGTCACTTGGTGTGACAAAAGTTTTCGATGGTTCCTCTGGGCTGCTTCTTTCATTTTATTTCATTTCTAAAATCTTCTAAAATCACAAAATATCGCAAAAGAAGAAGTTTTTACCAAAGTACAAAATTACGCACGTATATATGTCCGTAATTTTTGTTGAAAACGCTTGAAATATTTTTTCTGATTTTTTATCATGAAGACAGAATTGGGGGGTAAGGCTATTCAGAATCTTTAGCAAATTAGGAAAGTGTTTTTTACACACAATTTACTTACCTTTCCATTTCGATTCTTGTTCGCAAAATAAACTAGATCTAGCTCTAAAAGCACCAAAATGGCAACACTGTCTAGAAGCAAATCACTGCCAGCTCAGATTTTTTATGACTGATTTCATTTTTATTTTAAAGCGAAAATAAGACAATTTGGCAGGTTTTCATGCATAGAAAAGAAAACATAGAAGTTATTACATAATTTTATTTATTTATGAAATATTTTCCATTTATTCTTTTTTATAATTTTTTGCTTTAGTACCTTTTGTACTCTTCTTGGTACGACTTTGTAAGCGACACCAAATAAAGCGAGCTAAAAAGACAAGCGCTAATACTGACAACGCAAAAACGACAATGACAAAAGCAGCTATATCCAACAAATAGAATTGATACCACGATAATTCCATACCAGCAGCACGCAAATGAGGAGCACCCTTATGACGCACCACATACTCAATCCAATAGAGAGCAGTATCGCGTGCGCTCTGTGGACGATCACGAAAAATTGCAGATATACGTTTAATATTATTACGATAACTCGGATTCTCTAACAGTTCAGCAAATGCATTTTTCAATAAATCCTCAGTAACCGATTGAAAATGTAAACTAATGGCATAGCCATAGAGTCCAGCCTTCTTCAAGTTCAGATGCTGTAATGGTGATAAGCAGAGAGATTATTTTAATATTAGAGATATGAATTGTTTTTTTTTTTTTAGTATTTAACGTTTTCATTACCTGATCACAGTAGAAGGGCATGCCCAACATAGGTACGCCATTGTATATTCCTGTGATCCTAATAGACCACCATGCGTGATGAATACGTGCACATTAGGGTGCGCCAATATATCACTTTGTGGCATCCATTTTTGCACCATAACATTTGGTGGTAAATTTGGCAAACTGTCATTTTCGAATTTCCACAAGATGCGTTGTTTCATGGTGCGAAAAACATTAAGGAATACCCTCAGGAACTCATCCGGCATATCTTTGCTTTGCACATTGCTACCTGTAAAAAAAATTCCAAATTAGAAAAGAAATACTCTGAAGTCGATATCCCAATCATATTTTACATAACTAGAAAGAATTAATAGGCAAAAAAATATAAGAAATATTAAATGGGCCGGAAGATGCTACTACGTGAGCATGTCTAATATCAAATCTGGCTAAAGTAACAAGTTAAAGTATACATAACTTCGACCCCTTAAGGAAATTTCCCTTTATTCTTTAAATTGGTAAGGTCGGTCACTTTTCAAATTTTTTCAATTTTTTTAATACTTTCTTATAATAATTAAAAATGGTCAACACAGGTTTTGATAAAAAAATTAAATATTACAATAGTAACTTACCCAAACTGAAGTAAATAACGCCATGTTCAGCTTCATCCAAAAATTTCTTGATATTCGCAGGTAACGGTTTAGGTGGATAAATATGCATGCCACCCACCGGCACCAAGGCATCAATTGACGGGCGTGTACTAGTCAATGGTGTATAACTATTAAGCAAAATTGCCGATATATTCTTCTCCATAATGCTAACCTTTGGTATATCAACTGAAAAAAAAATAAAATAAAATTTTGAATCACCTTAAACTGTTATACAAACGTTTATCCACCCCCACTCACTTGGTAAATGTCCAAAATATTTTTGTGTAATTTTGTCCATACGTGGAAAATATTTATATTCTCTATGTATATCCTCATATAACGAATAATAGCTATTTTGTAGACGCTCCCAGAAGTTCATGCGCTCAGTAACAGGTAGAAAGCCGTGTGGCACATATGCAACATGCAACAATAGGAATTTTATAAATATAGGCCAAAGCTAAGAAGGGTTCCTGATAGAATTGTTCAACCAAGAGTAAATCGTAGACATCATCAGTTTTCTTGGCATTAATGATGGCCTGTACCTTGGGTTGCTTGAGCGCGTGTTCTGTGGTTGTTATGCCCGATACTTGTAACATTTGTAGAAAACCGGGTATATCCATTGTTGTCATATCAAAAATTGTTTCAGCGCCAGCATCTTCTTTGACTAAAAGATTAAAAGAGAGCAAATATAACATATGTATAGTTTTCTATACATGTTACAAATATACATATTTGTATATCGAAAATAAGTTTTACCGTCATTCCAATAATCGTAAACTGGTTCGATTAAAACCTCCGTATAGTTTTTGCCCAATTTCTTCGGTTCCAGTGTAAAAGCTGTAATCGCTGTGAGCTAAAGGATGATTTATGATTTTAAAACATTTTAAATTTCTTATTTAAATTGTAAGTTTGAATGTAAAATCTGGGGTCGAATTACGACATATTTACGATCCGTGATCGAATACGAATTTTTAAATATCAATAGTTCTAAGCTGGTAATTCGGAATGACGTCATACGTGAGTAATTGGCTGAAACTACCAGTAGGTTCAATTATGCATTATTATTCTTTTAAAAAGTTGGAATATTTCTACGTTATTGTGATTTAAAAATTCGTTTTCTGCGTTGAAATCCAGTATCAGAACACGGTTTCTATATGTTGCATTTATCGTTTCATACCTGATGTCCGCGTTCTATAAGCTCTCTAGTCAAAGGTCGAATCATCATGAAATGACTTCTACTCGGGAATGGAAATACAGCAAGTATTCTGGCGCCATCAACCGTGGCTGTAAAAGCCATAAATGCACTAAGCGCTAGGAGGCCTAATAGTATTTTGTAATTCTAGTACGTAACAAGATATTATAAAATTAAATTATAAGTAATTATAAAATTTAATTATAAGTAATTATAAAATGTTATGATGATTTTTTAAACAAGTAAGGAAGTCTAAGTTCGGGTGAACCGAACATTAAATCCCAGCGTTAGTTCTCAGAAAAAGGGGGCGTCATCCGATTTCGCCCATTTTAAAAACCAATCTATTCCGAGCCTAAACAATAGCGAATTTGGTGGGCGCGGCCACGCTCCTTGCTTATAAAGTATTAACCGCTTACATGAGCCAAAAGTACTTAATCGATCTATTCAAGGGTTATACTATGTCTATATATAACCTTGGAAAAGAAGGCGTGCCATGCCCATAACTTTTAACGTATTTTGTGAAATTTTTGATACGCGGATATATGTGTCCATTAATCAATACATATTTATATAATTTAAAAAAAGTGGGTGGTGGCACGCCCACGGATTTCATTATGTTGTTTGGCCCTATTTGAGGATCAGTTTTCATTGTAGATCTTTATGATACTTTCACAGTGGCTTGTTAATAGTGAAATCTTGATATTTTGTTTATTCACTTGTGGGCGGTGCCACGCCCATTTTCCAAAATGTAACCAAAAAACCTTTAAACAACACTAATAACATCATCAAGTGAATGAGTGTACTAAATTTTAGCATTATATCTTTCTCAGTTAAACAGATATTGCATATTCCGGTTTCCTAACTCTCGTTTAGAGAACTTTAGCCCAAAAGTGGGCGTGGTTGTTCACCGATTTTTCTTATTTTCTATGGTAGTACTCTACATAAACATAAGATGCCTGGTACCTTGTTTCGTAAATCTATCTCACACCGTTCTGAAGTTATTAGCAGTCGAATTTGAAAATTGCGTGACTCATAAGTGGGCGGTGCCACGCCCACTTTCCAAAATTTTGCAAAAATATTGTAAAGAATATGAAAATTGATGTATGTACCAAATTATATTATTATAGCGGTATCAGTTAATTAGATATGGACTTTTCAATATTTCCACCTCCTTTCAATATAACTTTTATGAAAAAGTAGGCGTGGTCGCCAAACCATTTCGTTTATTTTCTATATCTGAATTTATACAACAATAGAATGCCCTCTACAAAATTTCGTTGTACTAGCATAAACTGTTCTGAAGTTATTAAGAGTCAAAATTTAAAAATTTCTTCAAATATATGTGGGCGGTGCCACGCCCCTTTTAAAAAAATTTGATAAAATCGGCCTTAGAACATCTAAATCAATACATATTGCAAATTTTATCATTGTAGCTGCTTCTGATATTGAATTAACCCGTTTTATACGTTTTTCGAAATTTTCGATATCGAAAAAGGGGCGTGGTTATGGTCCGATTTTACCCATTTTCAATACCAATCTATTCTGAACCCAAATAAGTATGCATGCCGAATTTGGTGAAGATATCTCATTATTTGCTCAAGTTATCGTGTTAACGGACAGACGGACGGACATGGCTCAATCAAATTTTTTTTCGATCCTGACATATTGATATACGGAAGTCTATATCTATCTCGATTCCTTTATACCTGTACAACCAACCGTTATCCCAACAAAGTTATAATACCCTTGTACTAGTACTAGTACGCTGGGTATAATAACTACTTAGTATTTAGAAATAACGCGCATTCTTTAATTAAGATTTACTTCCACTTTTCAAGCCTATATAATCATTAAAGATGAAGAAACCTCATGTGGAAACTAATTGCCTGACAAATCTTCAAACACGGTAAAATAGTTCTTGGCAACAATAATCCTTCACTGAAATTAAAATAAAGTTCAATAAATTACCATTTTGTACTATATGATTAATCCTTTTTTCACTAAAATTCCAAAACACCGCTATGCACCGAACCACAACTGATTATGGAAATGAAATGCCAAGATTTGTATGGAATCAGCTCAATTTAAAACCTCAGTGGCTCGTGTTTGCTTCAAGTACATGTAGTAAATTTAAATAAAAGTGCTTTTAACTAATCTCAGCGTACTTATTGGATTTTAGGTGATAAATTAGATTTCTAACAATATGCTCAGAACTACTTTACCACGTTTATATTAAGTCGCCTTAGGTAACGTCACATTTGATTTTGATAGATGCTTGAAACCTAAGATATGGTTGAGAATGTATGTATGTATATAAATATAATTTAATTCAAATTGTGCTAGCTCTTCGGTACATTTATGTATGCGCCTAAAAGTAGTCAATGTCAGCTAAATGCTTGCTGAAGAGCAGGGGAGCTACCAAAAATTTTACCAACGGAGCCAAATGTAAAAACAAACAAACTCTTCTAGACTTTGAGATAAAGCCAAATATATTCTATACTATCGTAGTTAGAAGACATTAAACAGCATTCAAAAATTGTTCCAGGAAAATTTAAAGATTTACGAAAGTACCAAAACAAGAATGAACTTTTATTCGAGAAAGAGAAACCCTTAGCCGAAATTTGCGTTTAATAAAAAATAAATTTCTTTAACAGAAATTTTCACTCAAAAATATTATTCGAAAAATTTAGATAACGATAAAAGTAAGCACTTGCTCTAGGAAAAAATGTTCTTTTATTCAAAAAGAATCCGAGCTTTCAGTTTGCCCTTAACTGGGCTGTGAACGGACACAGAGGCGATTTTGTCATTAGATAGTAGACACCCTGCCAACCATGATCGGATAAAAATCTGGATAATCATTGAGTCGCGCTTACCAAAAAAGAGGATAAAAAGTGGTTAATTTTGTTCAGAGAGGTTCACTTTTTACCCATGTTGAAAAGATTTTTGCGTGTAAGTGTGAGAGCATACTTTTAGGCACTTGTCGTTTTCCATACAAATTCTAAAAATATGCGTTGGTGTTAGTAAAAATTTGTGAATTTTTGGAATCAGAGTTTCAACATGGTTAGCCATGGTTGGTAGGGCATTGGTGGATCTAATGCAGAGATCGGCAAAATGGTATGTGAGAGTGCATTGGTAAACGGGAGAGTAACTTCGCTACAGTGGTGCTAAGAACAAAACTGTCGCTTAACCGACAGCAAGGAAGTAACAACGCAGTCGTGTTGATGCCTAAATTATATGAAAATATTTATGCGCGACTAAAAATGACTGCTAAGCATTTTTTTATGATTCCAGATGCCTTTGGGCAAATGCAATGTATCTTATGTTATGCTTCTTTGGGGAACCGGGAATATAATATTAAGAGACATTATAAATCTTTTCATAAACACTTTGATAAAATGAAGAGCGTAAGGCTCATTTGAGTTAGCTTTGCCGATCTTTGATCTAATGTGTAGTGATAAATGAAAACAACTCAAAAGCCAAATGAATATAATTTATTAATCTTAATATACTTTTACAACTAGTTTTGCTTATTGTAGTCTTACTTAATCTAAATATATTTTCAAAGTTTTTAAGATCTATTGCGTTTTTTTCTTAATCTGTCGTCTACTGATGCTACAAGAGAGGCGTAAGGTCCAACGCACTAGCATGAAACAAATGCTCAGTACTACAGTTACAGTGGCCAAAAATAGAACTGCCACATCCGCCAAATAGAATTGATACCATTTCAAATCTAAGCCACCAGCACGTAGATGCCTTGCTCCCTTATGTCGCATCACATATTCAATCCAATACATTGCTGTCTCACGTGGACCCATTGGACGGTCATGAAAAATGCGCGACACACGTTTTATATTATCACGATAAGTGACATTGTAGAGCAATTGACGAAGACTCTCTTTCAATTTGTCGCGTGCTAACGTATGGAAATCCAAAGCTATAGCATATCCACCATTTTCAGCTTTCTTCAAATTTAAAAGCTTTTGGTACAAATATTAAAAACGAAAAAGAGAATTTTATTACTGAGTCTCTTAATTCTTAAATTTCCGGCTGCGTTTCATTTTCTTACCTGGTCACTATGGAATGGCATGCCCAACATTGGCACTGCATAGTGTACGCCCTCTTGTGTGCCAAACATGCCGCCGTGTGTGATGAATACGCGCACATTAGGGTGCGCTAAAATATCACTTTGTGGCAACCATTTTTTCACCATCACATTTTTTGGTAAATTTATTATGCTTTCATTTTCAAATTTCCATAAAATTCGTTGTTTCATGGTGCGAAATACTTCGAGGAATAAGCGTAACTTTGCAGCTGGCATATCTTTGCTCTCAACTTGGCTACCTAAACTGAAATAGATGGCGCCGTGCTCTGCTTCGTCCAAAAATGTTTGAATTTCTGCTGGTAGTGGTTTTGGTGGATAAATGTGCAAGCCACCAACATGAATCATATTGTCTGTAATGGGAGTTGCTGTCGATAATGGTGTGTAGTTGTTGATCAATATGGCAGAGAGATTCTTTTCCATTGCAGATACACTGGGAAAATTTACTGGAAGTTAGAAAAAAAAAATGGAAAATTGTAAATTAATCAAATCATTTCCATATTTTTATTTTACTTACTCGGTAAGTGTCCAAAATGTTTCTGCACAACTGCGTCCATCATTGGAAAATATTGAAATTCTCGACTCACATCACTTCGTATAATATTGAAGACATTTTGTACACGTTCCCAAAAGCTCATGTGATCTGTTAGTGGCAATGAACCATGCGGCACATAAGACCAGGGTGTGATAATACCAAACATTTGACTCATATAATGTTCCATAGCAAATGTAGAGGTGCTTATCACAGGCACATTGTATATATGAGTCAATGCTAAAAATGCTTCTTGGTAGAATTGTTCGACCAATAAGAGATCATAGACACCTTCAGTTTGATTTGCGTTGATTATCTCTTTAACTTTGGCTTGTTTGAGTGCATGCTCTGTTGAGGCTATGCCCTGTGTTCTCAGCATATATAAGAAGTCACGCATATCTTTTGGCATATCAAAAAGCGAATTAGCGCCCGATTTCGTTTTAACTAAAAAAGAATTGGGAAAATATATAAAAGGAATCAAATAAAAAGTATACACCAGATTTGACTAAAGTAACAAAATTTCTTTTAACATAAAATATACCTTATAAATTATTAATTATTATCGTATTGATAGCATTTTTCATAATGACAAGAAAAAATCTCAGAATTTTTACATTACACTAGTTGGACCAAGCATTATACCATCTTCTTTCGCACTGTCCACGATTTTAAGCGATACATCTCTTCTTCTTCTTAAAATAGCCATCCAACCGTCCTACTCAGTCCAATTTAGCACTTGCTGGCAAAAAATTTATACTCTGGAACTATTTTAAGTATTACGGAATATTTTTAAAAATACGAGATCCTTCAGGTTAAGTGTAGTTTCCTGACTCCGATTTCGTATTTCCGGTTTCCTGTTTCCGGTTTGCCGGTTTCTGTTTTCTGTTTCCCGTTTCCTATTTCTTGTTTCCGGTTTCCAATTCCCGGATTCCTGTTTCCGGTTTCCGGTTTATTGTTTTTGGTTTCGTGTTTCCGGTTTCCTGTTTCCGGTTTGCGGGTTTATGTTTTCTGTTTTCTGTTTTCTGTTTCCCGTTTCCTATTTCTTGTTTCCGGTTTCCAATTCCCGGTTTCCTGTTTCCGGTTTATTGTTTTTGGTTTCGTGTTTCCGGTTTCCTGTTTCCGGTTTGCGGGTTTATGTTTTCTGTTTCCCGTTTCCTATTTCTTGTTTCGTGTTTCCGGTTTCCAGTTCCCGGTTTTCTGTTTCCGGTTTATTGTTTTTGGTTTCCTGTTTCCGGTTTCTGGTTTCCTGTCTATGGTTTCACGTTTCACGTTTCCGGTTTCCCGTTTCAAGTTTCTTCTTCCAGCTCTGTTTATCTCCCTCTCTCTCCTGCTTTCTCTCTCTCTCTCGCACCCTCTCCCGCTCTCCCTCTCGCTCTCTCACTCTTTATCTATCTCTCTCCCTTTAAACTCTCTCAACCTCTAGCTCTCTCGCACTCTCTCTCTCCCTCTCCCGATTTCTCCCGCACTCTCTCTCTCTCTATCTATCTACCTCTTTCTCTACCCTACCGCTCTCCTACCCTTTCTGTCTTTCTATCTTTCTATCTCTCTCTCTCTCTCTCTCTCTCTCCCTCTCTCTCTCTTTCCCTCACGCTCTCTCCCACTCTCTCTCTAATAATAATTTGTCAACTATAATAGCTTTTTGGAAGGCTGCCGTCAATCTTAATCTTAATCTTGTATTTTGTAATATTTTTTTTGACAGAAAATATCAGAAATTTTTTTATTTTATATACTAGGCAACCAGAATTAGTAAGCAATATTAGCACTTTTTACACGAAACTTTTATGTTGTTTTCCTTTTGCCATTCTGAAGAATAACATGAAAATAAATTTTTTTGTGGCCTAGTCTATTACAACTTATTGCTTCTGCTTAGAAACTTACCCTCTTTCCAATAATCATAAACTGGTTCGATAAGGATCTCTGTGTAGTTGTTGCCCAGATTGAGTGGTGCCAGCGTAAATGCCGTTATCATGGTTACCTCGACATTGAAATGAAATCAAAAACAATACGTTACGAATTGTTGCAATAATGATTAGATAAAATGACTTTTAATACATGTACATATGTATGTATATGTGTTTTGCATTTGTTTTTGCCTACCTCATGACCGCGTTTTACCAATTCGCTTATCAGCGCGCTATGCATCATAAAGTGACTTTTGCCAGGAAATGCATAAACTGCGAGTATTTTAGCAGCGTCTATGGTGGGTGTGAAGATAGTCAGCGATGCGAGTAAAAGTAATGACGTAAGTATTTTCGTAAGCTGAAAATAATAAATAAACGATTTACTACCTAAATAAACAAAATACACAACATTTAATTTTTCTAATAAAAATAATAATAATAATAAAATGTCGTAGCACGAAAACAAGTAAGTTAGTCATCTTTGTTTCAAAATTCAAACAACAAAAATTTTGAAATTTTGGTAAAATCCTTTCTTTTAATAATTTAGTACATATTCGATAACATTTTTGTACTAATATTTTCATCTATTATTCGAAGTTTTAGGCAATAAGTTAGAGTGGCTTTTCTTTGTACAACGTTTACCCGATTTTCTTGTTACCAGTTCATCGTCCATCTTGAGTGATGTTTTATCGGTAAATCTCGCCAAAACAAACCAGCACTCTCTGTAGCTCTGTTAATAAGACATTTTTGTCGCTTTCAAGTGATTCGTACTCTCTGTGAAATTTTCGAGTAGAACGCATTCGTTGTTCGATTCTGTGGATTCATTCTGTGGAAGATTTTTTAAAGTAAATTCGTTCGGACCACTTAGTACCGTTGTGTATTAGAATCGTTGCTTGCTTTCGAATAGAACTATATGCCAATATTTCTCTACATGAACCATTGAGTTATTCGTGCCCGGACTGACAAAAATCCCCTGCTACAGATTAAATTGCTTGCGAAATTCACCAATCATTTCAGTTCAAAATTTTTTATCAACGGTGGTATTTGAGAAATGCCAACTTTACCGTATATTTCGGCAGACATTTCCATAAAACCAAATCGAAATCGTGATTTTATGACAGTTTTTTAGTTTTTGTGATCATTCAGCTGAAAGATTTCTTTAACTATCGCCATATCTTGAATTGAAGTTGAGTGTGGGTTTTTGATCTACGTGGCAGTCTACCTCTTTTGACTGCTTCACGAACTGCACAAATTTATTTCCAAATATTTGAAAGAACTTTTTCATGTTTAGACAACAGTTTCGAACCGAATAGGCTAATCGAAATTATAGTCTTAAGTTTTACAATAAATTTGTATTGATTGGCATTTGGTAACATAAAAGGTTAACTGCTAAAATCAGCTACACTGAAATATTCTATATTATACATCTAAATCAGGACAGGTTTTTATATGCTTATGAACGAAACAACTATAATAATATATAGCATATGGTCATCATCAAACTTTCACGAGATTCGCAGCCTGTGCAAACATATCTTCATACAAAAACATGTTGTTAATGAACTTTTCACACAACATAAACTGATACATGCATAATGATGAAGGAACATCGTAATTGTTCTAAATTACAACGAACATACATATGTATGTATGTACCGTAAGTCACGATTTTTTAATTAAAATAAGTTGCATATGATTTGTAATGCCTACACAAGCAGAATTTTTATAGCCAGCTGCGCTAGCTCACTTTTGAAAACATTCAGACTTTCGATAAACCAAAAATGTTTTTATTTTTTTTTTTTGGCTTAGCAAACAAATCATTTAGTATGTGAGCTGAATTCGTACTTTACACTCTTTTGATAAGTAAAGCAAAACGAGGGCTTCTCACATCATATTACTATATTTTCACGTGTGTTGTACACAATACCAGGCTTTGTAAAAAATAAAATTATAATTTCATTCATAAAGTGATTTACTCAACAAATTGAAGCTTCCCAAATGATTTTTAAATAACAAAAAAAAAAAAAAATAACGGACCGGGTATTTCCAAACGAACCTTTTTAACCAATGTTCCAAAAAAAAAATGTAAAAAGCTAAAAATAGATAAATTCATAAAACAGATAGAGGAGTAATAAAAGAGAAAAGTATGGAGAAGAGGTGATAAGAAAAGAGAAATTGTGATTGAGGGTTCGAAAATGAGTGGGAAGGAACATGCACTGGAAGCAGGGAGTAAATATATATAATATTGTTTGATTCGATTTCATTCAACAACATCCAACTTAACATTCTCAATGTGATATTTTAATACCCTCACAGCATGCAAGTATACTATGCGCTGTTTCAAAAACGTTTAGATTTCCTTTCGTATGTTAGATTGAACGTCATTATCATGTACATGAGTTTAACATAAGATAAACAGGTATGTATGTATGTATGTACATATATACATCTTTACTAAAAGCACGTGCATAGATGCTGATAAAAGTGCATTGAACAAAATATATTTCAAATGTATTTGCGTATGTGGGCGTTGGCGCACCGTTAAGTAGGTCTTGGCCATTCAATGCCAACACCTTGGCTATGAAAACTTTTCGCACGCACATTTTCAAGCGAAATTAGTTTCTCGTGGACATGTAAATACGCAATAAAATGAAAATATTTCGGTTCAAAAAAAAAAGGGGGAAAATAAAGAATTATTAGAATGTCGTCTGTGTTGCTACATAAACATAGATTGCAGCGTTCCATGAGATTTTGCAGCCTTGTTGCTTGCCTTGTAAAGCGAAGATTAAGCTACATAGATAAAATATATCTCATTGTTTTTGTAGAACAAATCGTTAGACTACGAATGCAAATGCAAATGCAAATAATTTTACGCAAACGAATTTAAAAACATTTACACTGGAGTTATCAGGTTATACATATGCAGATATATAAATGACTTTGTCTTAAAATTTCCATTATTATTTCTTTACGGATTGCTTTATACCTAACTCACTTCAGTTTATCAATTGTCATTCAGTTCATACAGATAATTTGTGTGCCATTAAGGGACTTAATATAGTTAACATTAGTTTTGGTATATTCTTCAAAATCTGGTTCCTATTAAATCTTAATATGTTTGCTTTTCATAGAGTATTTTCCAGTCAATTTATTTAATATAATTGATCTTTGAGTTAAGCTTTTTAGATTTTAAGCAAGCGTGTGAGCTTTTAAGGATTGTTAAAAACAAGTTACTTCGTGATGAACTTCGAAACCTTATATCTGTCAAAAGTTTGTAGGAGGATAGCAACTTGGAAAAAAAAGTTTATCTAGAACTATAAATAAAATACTAATCTGCTTCAACCTGCGTGTGAGATATGCTGATCGCCTGCTTTTATCACAATTTAATCGCCATATTGTTTACTCAGGTTAAGGTGGAACTTCTCTGGGAAAGAATTAAAAAAAATATTTTCGTTTAAAGCTAGTAATTAAATAGCTAAAGTTGGTGTTCTTATCGTTCAGTCCTTCATATTTTTGACAGTAATCTATACCAGATTTAGATAAAGCTTTATATTATTGGTTATGTAGTATGGCCTTAACTGTAGCACACCCTCAGAGAATTTCGAAACAATTCCACATTTTTTCACGAACAACTTGCTTCCTTATTGTTGCAGTATTTATAAAGTACTAGCAGATCCGGCAGACATTGTCCGGCTTAAAATTTCAGTTGCCTATGTTTGACAAATTGTACTGTCTCTGCTTCTCAGTTTTCCCTATATCATCCTCTTTCTTTCTACTTTAGGCTTTTCATACATGCTTACGTTAAGTCTAAGCATACTTAATATTCACGAAATATAACACTTTACTTGTAGATCATTAATTTTTTAAATTAAAATACATTTTTTTTTAACATTTTCACTGTAAAAAATATTTTCAGTTACCATTTTTATTGTAAATTTTATGTAACTTCGTTTAGCTTTGGCAAAATTTACAAAGATCACCAATCTAGCAATTGCTGCTAAACACTTGTAATGCAAATTTTCAACTGAAATATCAAAGCATCGCTGTGCAATTTTAAATTCATTTAAGCGATTTATTTGAAAATTACATATTTACACATGTATCTAAATGTATGTATGTATTACTGTAGACGCACTTGTTTTGAACTTGCATAAAGAACAATTTAAACGGTTAAGCCGTATCGGCCGAAATAAAAATATTTATTTGGTCAATATACTCGTATGTATGTATGTAGTTAAAAGACGAGTTCTGGTGCAACATTTTTTTAATTTGATTTGCAATAAACAATCGCTTTTTAAACCATTACATGCGTGAACAAAACTGGTTTGAACTAAGTTCTAATAGAAAGCTTTTACATACGTCAAATATCCAAAAAATATAACTAAAACCTAAGCAAATAAAAACCTACTAAATATAAAAACATAACATTACATTTCATTATTATGGGATGGTGAAACAGATGGCTAAAAATCGATAAAGCAGTTCGAAAAAACATAGAGAGAAAACCACATCAAAAAACTTGGAAGTAATGATTTTTAGAAAGATAAAGCTGTGCGCTTAGCATTCCATACAAACAATAAAAATAAAAAACATGGATACATATAAGCATTGTATGTGTAAAACTTTGCAAAAAGTGGTTGTTTTGAAAATAATATGAAAATTAATATTCGCATTTGCCTCACAAAAGTTCCAAACAAAAGTAAACCTTCTGACTTTATGTGGCAAGCAATTTTATGCGCTACGAAAACATTGATAAGGTAACTGAATACTTAAAGTATGATACTATAAGATTTACATACATGTTCGTATAGAGTGTACAAAATAAATTTTGAGTAGAGCTAACTATTGAATTTTTTGTTTCCTACTACCAAGTTTGACGAATCGCCACACTCTTCTTAATAGCGCAGATAGTATTCCGATAATCACAACAGCGAATCCCACATATAACGCAAGAACATCCAATAAATAGAATTGATACCATTTCAAATCCAAACCAGCAGCGCGTAAATGACGAGCTCCCTTATGACGTATCACATAATCGATCCAATACATTGCTGTCTCACGTGGACCCATGGGACGATCGCGAAAGATTTTTGACATACGCCGCATAGTATCACGATAGGTGACATTATATAACACTGCATCCACAGCATTCTTAAAATCATCACGTGTTAATGTTTGTATATCCAATGGAACCATATAACCGCCCAAAGTACCCTTTTTCACATTTAATTTCTGTTTGTTAGAGAACCAAAAACCGTATTAAGTAATGCGTAGTCTATATTTTCACAATTAATTTACCTGATCCCGGAAGAAGGGTATGCCTATCATTGGTACACCATGGTAAACTGCCTCTTGTGTGCCAAAGAGTCCTCCATGAGCGATGAATGCGCGCACATTAGGGTGTGCCAGTATATCGTTTTGCGGCATCCAATTTTTAATCATAACATTTTGCGGCACATTTGCCAAACTATCACTTTCGAATTTCCATAAAACGCGTTGCTTTATATTGCGGAAGACATCGAGGAAAGATTGTATCTTGTCTTGGGATATTTCTTTACATGATATTACAGTACCCAAGCTGAAATAAATTGCGCCATCTACAGCTTCATCCAGAAATGTTTTTATGTCGTTGGGTAGTGTTTTATTTGGAAGAATGTGCATGCCACCGACATTGATCATGTTAGCTGTAATGGGGCCAGCTACTGCCAGAGGCGTATGACTATTAATCAATATCGCAGAAAGATTCCTATTCATCTCCGACGTGCTTGGAAAGTCAACTAAAATAAAGCAAAATCAGTGTAGATAGTGTGCTAGTTTAACGGTATTGTTAAAGTTTTATATTTTACTGGGGTTTCCTCCACAAGTTTAAGGTTAGCTAATTTTATTTTTATACCCAGCTTACTAGTACTAGTACAAGGGTATTATAATTTTGTCCACATACCGGTACTACATACGTAACGGCGAAAAATAATCGAGTTAGATATAGAGTTCCAGGTATGAAAGTTCTTAGGTTGAAAAGAGGAATTGATTAAGGCATGCCCGTCCGTTCGTGTACACGATAACTTGAGTAAAAATTGAGATATCTGCATACAGGTTACTTTCTGGCCAAGGTAGGTTGCTATTGAAAATGAGCGAAATCGCATGATAACCACGCCCCCTTTTTCGATATCGAAAATCACATAAATTGACATAACTTGCGTAAAAACTGAGATATTTGCATGGAATTTAGTGTATTGGTTACTTTCGGGCCAAGGCAAGTTGGTGCTTAAAATGGACGAAATCGGATGATAACCACGCCCCCTTTTTCTGAAAACTAACGCTGGCTATTTAATGTTCGGTTCACCCGAACTTAGACTTCCTTACTTGTTTTATATGTAACTTTCATTCTGTTTTTCTAAACTTTTGTTGCCAGCCCTAAAAAGGCGTTCATGATATCCAAACAAAATTTAGCACACGCGGGTACCCTGATATGCGTTCTACCGTGAATTCTTTCAAATACTTACTCGGCAAGTGGCCAAAATACTTCTTTACAAGAGCATCCATTTTCGGAAAAGTTCTAAACTCTCTACTCAAATCATGTGCAAATGAGAATAATGTATTTATGGTACGCTCCCAATAGTTCATACGTTCGGTTAGTGGGAGAATGCCTATCGGTACATATGACCATGGTGTCATAATACCAAACATTTGACTCATGAAATTTTGTTGAGCAGATGTTGATGTGCTTATAACGGGTATATCGTAGACATGAGCCAATGCAAGGAATGCATCCTGGAAGTGTTGGTGCACCAGCAATAAATCGTAGACACCCTTTGTTTGTTTAGCATTGATGATTGATTGCACTTTAGGATTTTGAAGAGCCAGTTCCGTTGCACCTAAACCCACTAAGTCCATAATTTTTGATAATGTCCTAAAATCATTTGGCATTTTCAAGAGCTCACTCGTTCCAGTCACGTTTCTAGCTAGAATGGTGAATAAACGTTCAACTTAATATTTTGCCAGTGTAGCATTGTTGCGAAAATACTGAGGAAATTAGTTTTTATCTTTGCTTACCAACTGCCCAATAATCAAATTCTGGTTCAATTAATATTTCTTTATAATTTTTGCCCAATTTTTGTGGTTCTAATGTTACAGCTGTTATCATGGTGACCTAGTGAAAGTTTTTTTTATATTCAATTTTATTTATACTCGTACTCGTATTGAATAAGCGGATTGCTTTTACCTCGTGTCCTTCTTTAACCAATTCGCTTATTAGGGCGCGATGCATCATGAAGTGACTTTTGCCTGAAAATGCGTAAACTGCGAGTATTTTACCGCCATCTGCAATGGGTGTTTGCGTTATCAGCAAGGTCAGGGCCAAAATGGCAGTAGTAATTTTGGTTAGCTAAATTGGACAATAAAACAATTATTTTTAAATTATATTAAAAGGAATTTAAAACTCTATCGATTACTCGATTGTGAACCATAAACAAGTAATAACTAAAACTCCAACTCTATAATGGCGATAATTGTACTAATTCTGTGTGTAGAACTTCAATGCTTTAAAGGTGCACACATCAGGCACGATAGCTCTGCGATATTTTTTTTTATGATCTATAAAAAACTAAATGGCAGTTCAAGGTGCGTTTGTATGTTCGACTTTCGTCTAAGACGATTAGATAATTTAGCAAATCATAACCTCATTCTAACGCATATATTCATATACCAATATGAATTACTGTACTCTCATAAACTGAAGCGGCTTTACCGTTAATTTTGTCGATATAACCCGACATCATAAACACCTAAGGTCCGGCAATCTATATGCCAATACGTCGTTACCACAATAGAACAAATAAAAGTTCAAGGGTGGACCCTGCGACAGAAGGTAATAGAGTCTATTAATACAGAAATGTTACTAGAGAAATGTTGAATTCAAAAGCTCGCAACTTCACCGGTAGAATATATTTATGGTATATTACTGTTTCTAGGCATCAAAGCCTAGTAGTATAAATTAGTCTTGGTTTTATGAGGGGTCTCACTGGATATTCCTTCTTTATAACATAGTACTATCGGTGAAACACTAGCTTGTATTTGATAATTTTTTAATGCTTCTACTATGGATTCGAAATATTCTATGCAAAAACAATTAAAAGAATGAAAAGTTGTGTTCATTGTTTAGCATTCATCCACCTCACCGATGCTTTCCAAGCGTCACATTTATGAATTAGTGCGGAGACCGTAAAAATTCCGAAAATCAATCATAACACTTTTTCTTTCTTAAAACCATGTTAAAACGTTCTAAGGTCGTTCGCTTACTTTCTTTATTTTTTTGTCAAATTCAGCTAATATGAAAATCAATTTCGAGCATACATACAGTAGCGTACCAAAAAAATTACGAATTTATTTTTGTGAATTTAAACACATTCGCTAGTAAAAAAACATTTGAGTACACATATTTTCTTGCAATTTTCACAAGCTTTAGAAATGACTAAAATTATTTTAACAAATTTTTTTTTACAGTATGTATCTATATGCTAATCTACATACATACATATACCGCAAATGGTATTTGGACAGTAAAATATTTATTTCGAATTAAACTCGTTTATTGATTTTCAAGCTTCTGATGCTTTGTTCTCTCCCTCTTAAAAACAACACGAGTGGTTGAGACTACTCAAAACTCATAACAATCAGCACATTTATAATAATTTTATTGCTTTCAAGTAATTTTAGTAATATTTCTTCAAGATTCACAGTAAATTAACATTTTGATTCACTACGTAATACTTTCAAATTACCATTTTTTTGTTTGAGATGGTTATAAAAATTGTTAACTAAAACTTGTTCTTCAAACTCTCTTATGCTATTTGTAATATCACCATGCGCTCATTTGAAGAAGGTGTTAACTTGACCAATACAATAGTTAAACTAAAATATTTATCACCACTTTCAGCGCTTGGAAGCAATGAGGTTGCCGAAAAACCGTTTATTGAATGTCTGATTAGAGATAATTTGCAGATTATCTGCTACAAAAAAATATGATAATCAAAATGTGTAGGTACGCACAAAATGGTTCTTTTAAAATGCAAAACCAGAGCAGCTGTCACTTTCTATGCGTTCAATATGGAACTTTTGTGAATTTTTTCGTCACAATCATATAATAAAGTTTATCATAAAAAGACATTGAGTGAGCGGCACTGAAGGTACCCGGCAAACAATTTACTTGAATTCAATTAAGAATTTTTGAATTCAATTGTACGAGTACATATTTAAAACTATTCAAGACTAGAAATATTGTACTTTGAAGTCAGAAAAGTATGGGATTGAACCTTTTTCACTACAAAATTCTCGTAAGTGAGTTTGCAGTTGTATACAAAGTGTAACATCCCTGCAGTCAATTCCACTAGTTTTATACTAGTCAATTACTGGTTTGTCTAACCTTCTCAAATAGTTCGAGTACTGTAATCTTTTCATATCACCAACTGGTATTTTTAACACAGCGATTGCCTACGAAATAGCAACTGTCCGCTTCTGCATCACACCAATTGGCATATATAAGTCAGCCTCTGCAGTAACTACATACCACTTGACATACCTACTCATTACATATGTACATCAATATTATAACATTCAACATACATATGTACTAGTTCGGAGAAACACCAGGATCATACAAAAGCACAACATGTGATACGAGCTAAAAACTTGAAGCGACTTGCACCATCAAGTGTTCTCCCCTCCCTTCAACATACCTCATTCACCCATGTCGCTGTATACTTGAATTTAATACTTGAACCATGTAAATCGGCTCTGAGCTTAATTTAAAATTTTATTCAAAAGCATTCTTCTCATTGAATTCAGACATTGGGTCCTAACAGAAATTCTTACGGTACCCTTGACAGCTATGCGTTAGTAGAATGTATAGAGTTTGGCAACAAAAAATGTTTGTTTATTATTTACAATATTTTTTTTTAAACTTATGTTGTTGATGTTTGTGAAGAAAAAACAATCTCTAAAGGCTTTAAATCCAGTCATTGTCTGTGCGAATGTCAAATTTTCTTTTCTGGTATCATACACCATTAGATGCTCATTATGTGGCCCTCATGATTTTGAAATGTGGTTTATTGAACTTTTTGTTTCACTTCTGCATTTGTGAATAGTCGACAAGTCCATCGCAGCAGCACAACTATAAACGCTAATGGCAAAACTGCAGCTGCTATATAGAAGGCGACCACATCCAATAAATAGAATTGATACCATTTCAAATCCAAACCAGCAGCACGCAAATGACGAGCTCCCTTATGACGTATCACATATTCAATCCAATAAACAGCTGTTTCACGTGGTCCCATGGGGCGATCACGGAACAATTTTGACATACGTTGCATAGTATTACGATATTTGGTATCATGTAATATGTTGTGTATAGCATTTGTTAGGTCTTCCCGCGTTAGTGTGCGTATGTTCAAAGGAATGGTATAACCCGCATATTCGCCTTTCTTTATATTTATAAACTGTAGAAAGAAAATGTGTTTAAACCTCATATTTTGCCAAAATTGATAAACTCATGACGACTATGGCAATCAACTTACCTGATCAGCGTAGAAGGGTATGCCTATAACAGGTACGCCGTGGTAAACTGCTTCCTGTGTGCCAAACATGCCACCATGTGAGATAAAAGCGTGTACATTAGGGTGTGCTAGGATATCATTTTGTGGCATCCGTACCTTAGTCATAACATTATCCGGTACATTTGTTAAACTATCACTTTCGAATTTCCATAGAATACGTTGCTTTATATTGCGAAAAGCATCGAGGAATACTTGTATTCTATCTTGTGGTAGATCCTGAGCTTGAACATGAGTACCCAAACTGAAGTAGATAGCGCCATGCTCAGCTTCGTCTAGAAATTTTTGTATATCTGCAGGTAAAGGCTTATTTGGATAGATGTGTATGCCACCAACGCTTATCATGTTATCCATTTTAGGACCAGGAAGCTCTAGTGGTGTAAAGTTGTTTATCAAAATTGCGGAGAGATTGTTATTCATTGCCGAAGTACTTGGAAAGTCAACTGAAACGAAAACGAAAAAATGTGGCGTATAATGGGAAATATTTCATTCATTTATGTACATATATTCAGCTACTTTGAGTGATACGCACCCACACATACAGAGAGATATGTATTTAGATACAAATTTTGAAAACTGTTACATTGGATTCTATTGGCTTAAAAATGATGCCTGTCTAAAATTGTTCTTGAATATCTGCAATGAAGATAATTTTCACACATATATGTATGTACATACTTACTTCCTAAATGTCCAAAATATTTCCTAACCATTACATCCATTTCCGGAAAACTAGTAATCTCTCTATCCAAGTCCATTTGAAGTGAATAATATGCATTTTGTACACGTTCCCAAAAGGTCATGCGATCCGTAAATGGCAAGAAATTTAATGGCACATATGACCATGGGGTTATTAAACCAAACATTTGACTCATATAATTTTGATACGCAAATGTTGCCGTACTTATAACGGGTATATCGTAGACATGAGCCAAGGCCAAGAACGCCTCCTGCATTAATTGTTCGACCAATAACAAATCGTAGACACCTTTGGTTACTTTAGCATTTATAACTGTTTGCACGTTCGGTTGTTGAAGCGCATATTCAGTACCCAAAACCACATGATCAATAAGTACTTTAATATCAGGGGCTTTTGTTAGATCATACATGGAACTTGTACCGGTTGTTTCCAAAACTGAAAATATAAATAAAAGCCTTGCAAATATTTTGGAACTGGGTAAATTTAATATTCAATGGACATAGTTCATATGCATTTTTTACAACAAAATTAATATTTGATTTCAATTACCACTATATTGTTTTAAAAGTGTCAACACATATCACATTAACCCCCCTATTCTGTGTTCTTGATAAATTGTCAATCTTGATAAAATATCAAGACAAAAATATTTGAATCAAGTGTTCTGAGTTCTGCTTCAAAAAAATATATAATTTAGATCGTATTGGTGTAAAATTCAAAAAACATGATAAAAATAATTTTTTCTTGATTTTTTATCAAGATTGACAATTTGTCAAGAACACCGAATGTGGGCGTAAATCTATGTACACATACATATGCAAGTATATGTATAAAAAATTAAGAATAGATCAAATTCGGATACGCTCATCAGCGGTGTTACTCTGTAACGCAATGCGAAACAAACTTTTTTTGGCAAATTGAAATTTTGATTAATTTGATTAATCCTAGGATTAAATTTGAAAACGAAATAAATCCCCATTAATTGAACACAAAATTTAATCCTAATCGATTAATTATTCTAAAAATGTCCGATTAACATAATTAATCAAAAACAACAAAAAATTTAATTTGATTATCAAGGATTAAGATTAATAATCATTATTTAACAGGTGTGTATACGGCGATGCGGCACAGGGACACTAAGACACTTCATCACGGTTTTTCTCAATCGGAAATGTCAATATCTTTCGAAAAGTGTAAAAATTTTGTTGAAAGTCGAACATAAAACAGAAATTATATCGCTGTTTTTCAGGATACCGAAACCAGTTTTTTTCTTGAAAACTAAACATACTCTGGCATATCTATTTTTTCCTATAGTTAATTATAATACGATTTTCAAATATGTACTTACTTTTTCCCCAGTAATCAAATTCTGGCTGAATCAGTATTTCCGTATAATTTTTGCCCAACTTGAATGGTTCTAATGACTGCGCTGTTATCATGGTTACCTAATAAACAAAAAAATGTCACAAATAAATTTCAACTCTTTTTTAATTACTCTACTGTGCTGTAGTATTTAATAAATGCGTTCTTGTAATTCAAAAAATTACCAGCTTATTCGTAAATTAACTGTTTTTAATTATGAAGTGAAAGCTTGTTGTAAGCATTTCAAATACAAATTTTTTAAACCTTTGTATGATTTGAATTCGCAGAGAAATTAGTCAACTGGAGTTCAATAAGCGCCTAACAGTATATGTATATTTTGCTTACCTCATGTCCATGCTTCACCAACTCTTTTATTATCGCGTTATGCATTTGGAAATGACTTCTGCCGGGAAACGCATACACTGCGAGTATTTTGGCGCCATCGGTTGTTGGAGTTTTTGTTAAGAGTACAGCCAGTGCCAATATTGTACTACCAATGAGAATTTTGGAATACTTAAAAAGAACAGAATTTTCTTTAACAACGGGTGGATAAAAAAGAAATATAAAAATGATATAAAAACATTCTGACACAATTTCCTAAAAGAAACTGTATTACATACATTAAAAAACGTTTCAAGAAAATATTATTTTTATAACTTTCATGAACATGAAATGGCATCTATTATAAATTGTAAGTATGAGTAGAAGAAGATATAGGTCCAGTAATAATTATAATGAAATGATCAGGACGATGAGCGGAGTCGATTTATGTAGCTACGTTCATCTGCCCGTCCGGCTGTCTGTCTGGTTGAACGCAAACTAGTAAATCTGTTTTGGAGTGATCTGGTATGGGGTCGGAACCAACAAGATGGGACCAATACTTAGCATAGCTCCAATACAGTCGATTGTTCCAGTAAATTGGGCTTAGGCTATGTTTTTTTTTTTTTAATTAAGAGTTTTGTAGAGTTTTACGAATTGTAAGTAAGGATCGAACACTTGAGGATGAAAATTAGGTGGCAACGCTATCTTTTTCCTACATAACATACTGTCGGGTTGATAGCCATATCCTAAGTGGCAATAATAGATTAAAAGGGCTCAGGTAATAATCTATATAACCAATTAAAATACTTGAAATATATCGAAACGTTTAGCGAATATACAACAAAACACATGTTATAATATTAGGTGGCCAGCTCAGGTGGTATCAAACTTGTAAATATTTTTGTCGAAATACAACCTTAAACAATTTATATTTAGTAATCTTGGATTTTCACGCAGACATTGTTTTTGGTTGACGTATGTTGTATTAATAGATTAACGTATACATATATCGTTGTGGGCTAATCTCTTGTTCCGTGAGCGCGTATTCAAGTGTCGCCGGTGGTGATGTCAACTTTCGATTTCTGCTTACAAGGTTCAATCCTGCCTTGTGTTCCACTTTAATGGGTCGCACCTTTCAGGCCTTTCAAGGTCGTGGGAAATAACAAGAACAAATTTTTTCAAATTGCCCACCCGATCACCGCTATACCTTATAAGTATAATTTTAGCATCTATTTCCCCAAAGTGACTCGAGGATCTTATTACGACTTTGCATTTTTATGGTTATTGCGAAGGCATCGTCGTTGTCAAATGGATGTGTAACTTGAATTTAGTTTACCTGGGAATATCTACATACTAATAAGAAACCAGAAAGCTCACGGTTCTAGTTTGTTTGTAGAAATGGGGCGACTTGTTGTACTTGGTAGTACGTAATTTTTCCCTAATATCAATCATAATTAGCATATTTTATCACAATGTAACATTTTTAAATTACCATTTTGAAGTATTTTGTTTGAGATGTTTTTAAAAACTTTGTATTAAAATTGTATTTTACAGTTTGTTTATATAATATTAACACCACCGTGCGTACATTTGAAAAAAGTGTTAACTTTAGAGGTACAATATTTATACTAAGTTAATAAGCAATACATTGGCTGATTTGCAGCATTAAAAATCAAATTTTGAAACTAGGCAAGAATATATTAGGGATGTAAATTTTTAAAAGTTGTATAATCCCGTTACTTTCGGGATTTGATTTTACATTTAGGCTAGATGATTTAAAAAAAAAAACGCGATGATATTTTTGTAAATACAATGTAAATTGAAGACTTTAAAATATGCCGCCAATAAATTGAGCTTTAAAATATTTTTTTTTCATTTGAAAAGAAAGTTTTTTTCATTAAACACAAAGCAAAATTAAATAAGTGCCCAGTTCTGTTGAGACAATATGAATTTGTTAATCAATAACTCAGTTTTATTTTAAACAAATAATAAAATAATTAAAAATAATGAAATGAAGTTTTAAATGGACATCGGTAAAGAAATTCAAAATAACCAATACCAATTGCAATTAAAAATACCTTTTTTAAGTTTAACAAGCTCAAGACCAGTTAATAATATTTTTTATGCTATTACTATTCTTTTAGTAACATATTTGCAAATTCTTCTTCCTTACAATCCCGGTATTTCCGACACCTCTAAAGCCTCAGGATGGCATCCCTAATATACAATACATAACTAGAGTTCCCTTATTTGCAACTAAGATCAGAAAAGCACCAAGCAATAAAATTGAATTTAATTACCAAAATGCACGTCAGACGGTTGCTACCTGTAATAAAGCTCAATTATTGATAAGTAAAAACAAATATCGGCAAGAATATAATACATGCTATAGAGGTGATGGCAGTGATAACTATAATCTGAAATGGTATTTATTAACAGCAGTCTAGAAAAAAATGTAAAATACACGTTTAAAAACTGAAACCCTAATTTTTAACCTTTTTATGCTGGATATGTTTGTACTTGACAAAGCTGAAATCTGGTTTATTATTTAAACTGGTTCAGTTTTTTAGAACTAGAGTGAAATGAACAGAGTTTCCATTTGAAAAAGAATGAAAAGTTCTCAAATTTAAGCCCAGATTTTTCACCGTGTAAGACACTTCTTTGATAAACATACTACTGCTTCTTGTGCGCCCATATAGTTACTACAGACCAAAGTCCACAAGTGCTTAACTTAGGAGTACTGGCAGGCGTAATGGATTATCGACTACCAAATACAAATAAAAAACTTTAGGTGACAGATTGAAACTCGCTGCATAAATGTAAAAATTTTACTTACATCATAATTTTCTTTGCTTGATTTATGTGAGTTGGTTCAAAATACTCAAAAAATCAAAATACGGATTTTCAAAACTTGCGGTTTGAGCTCGGTATTATTTGAGACTGATGAATCAAAATCAACTGTTTGGCATAGAACATGATCCAATAATACAAGTACAGCTGATTTCTATTTTTTCTCGAATTTTGACATTCTACTCATTTCTCATGGCGATTTTGACCAAGGCGAATTAATACAAGGTGGCATTATCCCATCAGCTGATAGCTACTTTTTTCTCAAATTTTGACACTACACATTCAGCCGCCATACGATTTTGATATTAGTCCCACGAATTACAAAAACAAAGTACATTGAAAATGTACGGATGTGTGTTTGTAATTCGCCTGGCTTCCACCTTCTATTAATTCGCCTTGATTTTGACAATAAACATATAAATCATATAAAATAAATATGCGCCTGTGTGTTTGCTGACCTGCTATGAGCTGTATTATTAGATCATAGCACATAATATTTCTTTATTTGCATTGATTTTATGATGCAGTACGGGTTTTTACTGGGTTCCCAGATATGTACTGATTTATGGTGCTAAATATCTGTGAGCCCTATCGACGACCCTAACCACAATTTCCTCAGTATGATGTTTATGAAAAACCAGAAATTTTGTTTTCCATCGATTGACAATGAAACATAATAAATAATGTGTCTACAAAAATTTTTTACTTGGGCTAATATCAATATGTATCTATGTAGCTATCGGCTTTAACACTTTATTTAACTGACTGAACTAATTTTTACAGGCTAATTCACAGGACACCTCATCTTTTCAAACCAGTCCAACTTATAGGTTACGGATTACATAACACAATCAAAAGAAAAATTTAACTCATAACTTAGAAAACATTAAATTTATTATTGCACTTTTTGTTTCGCTTTCACATTTATGAAAATATAACGCAACAGCGCCACAACAATACCCAGAGGTATAGCTACTGCTGCCACATAAAAGATGATCACATCCAATAAATAGAATTGATACCATTTCAAATCCAAACCAGCAGCGCGCATATGACGAGCTCCCTTATGACGTATCACATAGTCGATCCAATACATTGCCGTCTCACGTGGCCCCAAAGGACGATCACGGAAGATTTTTGACATACGTTGCATAGTGTCACGATATTTGGGATCATGTAATATGTTGTGTATAGCATTTGTTAGGTCTTCACGCGTTAGTGTGCGTATGTTCAAAGGAATGGTATAACCCATACGTTCGCCTTTTTTCACATTTAAAAACTGTAGAAAGGAAATATGTTTAAAGCTCATATTTGGCTAAAACTGATAAACTCATGACGACTATGACAATAAACTTACCTGATCAGCGAAGAAGGGTATGCCTATAACAGGTACGCCGTAGTAAACTGCTTCCTGTGTACCAAACATGCCACCATGTGAGATAAAAGCGCGTACATTAGGGTGTGCTAGTATATCATTTTGTGGCATCCATGCCTTAATCATAACATTATCCGGTACATTTGCTAAACTAACATTTTCGAATTTCCATAAAACACGTTGCTTTATATTGCGAAAAGCATCGAGGAAAACTTGTATTCTATCTTGTGGTAGCTCCTGAGCTTGAACATGAGTACCCAAACTGAAGTAGATAGCGCCATGCTCAGCTTCGTCTAGAAATTTCTGTATATCTGCAGGTAAAGGCTTATTTGGATAGATGTGCATGCCACCAACGCTTATCATGTTATCCATTTTAGGACCAGGGAGCTCTAGTGGTGTAAAGTTGTTTATCAAAATGGCGGAGAGATTTCTACTCATAGCTGAAGTACTTGGGAAGTCAACTGAAACGAAAACGAAAAAATATGTGGTATTAGAGAAGGACCAAACTGAGGTACCCCACACTATTGAGATGTGGAAGTGGTATTAAAAAGAAGTTTTCTGTGAATATTTAAATCAGGGACCGAAAATAATTGTTATTTTTTTCTTTCAGACGAAAAGGTTACACGAAAATTCCCTTTATATGTTTTAGGGAATTTTTAACCATTATCATAAGAGGTATTTTATTTTAGTCATCGTAACCAATATAAATGAGAGGTTTATTTTTTGGTTACGAATAACCCTTATCGCAAGTAATAAATTTTTTGGTTATCGGTGACCCACTCGACAGCAAACTATTTTTGCTGAATAGTGGTAAATTTTTTCCTCGAGGAAATTGCAGACATTGGTCATGCCACTCCAGCAACTGAAGTTGTTTTATATTGTTTGAATTTTTTTGCTACCGATAACCAAAAAAATCATATTACTTACAATAATGGTTATTGTTAACCAAAAAATGTTTCTCTCATTTATAATGGTTATGTTGACTAATATAAAATATGTCTTACGTTAATGGTTAATTATAACCAATATTTGAATACATCAGTATTAATGGTTAAATAGGACCTATTTATCATATTTCTTATAACAGTAACGTCCCTGATTTAAATCAACGCAACAAATCATTAAGTTATTTGGAAGTAAGTGAATATTAAGAGGAGAAGAATTGTAATTATTACCTCCATATTTCCTATATTCTTGGTAAGGGTACGCAAAATAGAACCATAAAAAATGTTTTTAAATTTATAACTTGACGTTTCTATAAAAACGTATAAATTAAATAGAAAAACCTAACTAAGTCAGTTTCATTAAAAATGCACAGCTAGGTATATGCTCGGGCCTGTAAATTATTTGAACAATCTTGGATAAACTAAGATGCCGTAATAGATAACTAGACTTACTTCCTAAATGTCCAAAGTATTTCTTAACCATGGCATCCTGATCCGAAAACTGATTCAACTCTCTATCGAAATCATCGCTCAATGAATAATAAATGTTTTGAACACGTTCCCAAAAGTTCATGCGATCCGAAAGAGGCATTAAATTGTATGGCACATATGACCATGGGGTTATTAAACCAAACATTTGACTCATATAAGTTTGTTGCGCAAATGTTGCCGTACTTATAACGGGTATATCGTAGACATGAGCCAAGGCCAAGAACGCCTCTTGCATTAATTGTTCGACCAATAACAAATCGTAGACACCTTTGGTTAACTTAGCATTTATAACTGCTTGCACGTTGGGTTGTTGAAGCGCATATTCAGTACCCAAAACCACATGACCAATAAGTGTCTTCATTAAAAGTGCAGGGTTTTCAATGAAGTCGTACATTGAATTAGTTCCGGTAATTTCGAAAACTGCAAGAAGAGAAATATTATTCTAACTGGCGGACTTTTTCATCGTTTTTTTAATGGTTAATCGGTCAGTCTAATGCACATATGTACATGTATGTAAAGAAATGTAAATATATCAATGTTAAACGATTTTTAAGCACTTACTTTTCGTCCAGTAATCAAATTCTGGCTCAATCAGTATCTCCGTATAATTTTTGCCCAAGTTGAGCGGTTTTAATGTCTGTGCTGTTATCATGGTTACCTAGTTAACAAAATTGTCGCAAAATAAATTTTAATTCCTAATATTTGTTTAAATATTTTGTATTGGCCGCTTAGTTGCCAATACCGTATTTAATTTGCCTACCTCGTGTCCATGCTTCACCAGCTCTTTTATAATCACGCGATGCATCTGAAAGTGGCTTCTGCCGGGAAACGCATACACTGCGAGTATTTTACCTCCATCTATTTGAGGAGTTTCCGCCAGCAACACAACCAGTCCCAAAAGTGTACCAATGAGGAGTTTGGAATACTGAAATATAAAATAAATAGATGTGTTATACAAAGATGTGCTGGTCGTTCTAAAAGGTAGTTGAAGGATTTTTATCATTGCTAGTCTAGATTTCTAGTAGGGCTGATCTCATGCTTGGTGTAAAACAAAAAAAAAAAAACAAAAAAAATATTTCATTTAAAAAAATATTGAAAATAGTTTTGTCGCAATTTAGCAAAAAAGTTTGTCTGGTGGGTTGCTCCACATTCAGGAAGCTCATAATATTGGTAAGCTTTTCTGATTTCAAGTTCTTCCAATGTCCTAGCCAAATGGTTGGTAAAATTCAAAGACAATTATCCCGAGGAGTGTGCGGGACACTGCTATTCCATATAAACTGCCTCCAGTGTTTGTTTTTAAAAATCGTCCTATTCTGCTATTCTTTAGCGATGCCTTACATTGTACATGGATTGCCACTTTTATAGTTGCGTCCTAATGATACTAATCGGAAACCAATTAAAAACGCCAAATCATTCCTTTAAAGCCTTGAAATTGTTTTTGGTTGTAATTGAGCATGTGCTGTATGATAAGATAAGTGCAGATCGAATTGCGCACTTATCTCTACTTATGAGTACTACCCTCCCAGAAATTCGCTCAGACAGATATCGTCACGAAGCACATCAGTCATTCATGCTTAGCGATAACTTTTGCCAGTTGATAACAGCAAAAGTTGTCAAGTCAGCGTCGGATCTACTTCCATAGCTAAAGTAGGATGTCGATACCTACACTAATACCAACACTTGTAAAAAAAAAAAAAATAGCAAAAAGTTCAGATCAACATTGAAAGATAAGCTTGGCGCAAAAATCTCCTCAGAGGTTTGTAATGATATACCCGTAGTTTATATATAGGTTTTTGAAACCTGGAAACCATATGCAATTTTTTTTTTCTTCAAAATTACTATTATCTGCACTTTGAATATTTCTTTGGAAAAATTACTGAAGGTGACGCAGGGAATGTTGTATATCTAGTTCATTTCCATCACCTTTCGATCTTTTGCCTGTCGGTAAATTTTTTTTTACAGTATCTATGTATATGCTAATCTACATACATACATATACCGCAAATGGTATTTGGACAATAAAAGATTTATTTCGAATCAAACCCGTTTATTGATTTTCAAGCTTCTGATGCTATGCTCTCTCCCTCTTACAAACAACACGAGTGGTGGAGACTACTCAAAAATCATAACAATCAGCACATTTATAATAATTTTATTGCTTTCAAGTAATTTTAGTAATATTTCTTCAAGATTCACAGTAAATTAACATTCTGATTCACTACGTAATACTTTCAAATTACCATTTTTTGTTTGAGATGGTTATAAAAATTGTTAACTAAAACTTGTTCTTCAAACTCTCTTATGCTATTTGTAATATCACCATGCGCTCGTTTGAAGAAGGTGTTAACTTGGCAAATACAATATTTAAACTAAAATATTTATCAGCACTTTCAGCGCTTGGAAGCAATGAGGATGACCGGAAAACCGTTTATTGAATGTCTGATTAGAAACAATTTTGCTGGCAGAAGAATATTGCCAGCTGATTATCTTTTGCAAAAAAATATATGTTAAGTTCAAAACCAGGGACGCTGTCACTTTCTATGAGTTCAGAATGCAACTTTTATGAAATTTTTCATCAAAATTTTGCACGATAACGAACTTTATCATATTAACTTAATTCGACTATTGTTTAAACAAAATTGGCTCTCTAAGCCAACTTATGAAAAGGTTATCAAATAGTAAAGTTTATCATAAAAAGACATTGAGTGAGCGGCACTGAAGGTACCCGGCAAACAATTTACTTGAATTCAGTTACGAATTTTTTAATTCAATTGTACGAGTACATATTTAAAACTATTCAAGACTACATAGAAATATTGTAATGTGTGTTCTACAAAGCTTTCTACTAGAAAACGAAATTATAAGTGATAGCATATGTATGAAAGGCATGGCGATATGTAGACAAAAAAAAAAGGTTATAAACAATTTGTATGACAATATTTGTGACGTCAAAAATTTAATCATACTAACTGTAATCAATTTATACGATTTGGAGCTCATATGTAGACGTAAGGTTCTATTAATAGACTAGCAATATACAAAGCTTTCTACTAGAAATGCTCAATGCCAAACATAATATTTTTTTTATTATCAATACCAAGCTTCCCTGCTGTGTGTTCTTTTTTGAGGTAATTGTTTTTGGAGTAATGCTCAGTTTTAATGTTCTGTATATTTTCAGCAACATGTTAATTCATTCAAATAATTAATTAATTCTCATAGATCCATTTCAGAAGCTGCTAGCTGTATTTTTTTATTTTATAAACTAGTTTCGTAGCTGAATCGTATAATTAACCACGTTGTGTATCTTTGATTTTCGTTTCGTTTGTTAGTTGTGTCTATAATGTTCTTTTGAATCGTCTGGCCCATGAAATATTAGTGCTGTCAAACCACTTGCTTATATTGTTTACAATCTATTATAGTAGCACAGATCAAAGTTGATTCCATAAGCAACGTATCTGCGAAAAGAGCAAGAGCATTAATTTCTTCAGCCCTCGGTATATACATATATGTAAATGTCATTGCATAAACTATATCTTATTAAAACGCTGGGCAACAGAAAAAATCGACGTTTTTCGTTGTTTCAACAATTTTTTTTTTCAAACATACTTTCTTCCAATTTTCGATGTGTCATCGTCAAGAAGGTGTTGGGAACTGTATTTTGATTGTTTTTTGGTTTTGCTATGTTTTTTTATACATACGTTAAAGTAAAATTAATTTCAAAATACTCAACAATCAAACTACTATAAAATTTAATTGAATGGTCATTTGTGGTGATCTAAAATTTGTTGAATTTTTTCCGGTGAACAAAGGTGATAATCGTGACAAATAATACCATTGGTCACAAATAGTTTGAAAGAGCGATGTTCATTATAAAAGTGTATATTTCAAAAAGTAAAGACCGCTCATACACCATAATATTTTTTTCCTAGTCAAATCTATCAAAATACAAAAAAAAAAAAATTAAGAAGATAAGATAAGACTAAAACGCCATTCGTACAAACATTATTCAGCACAAACTGATTATGGAAAATTCTAACGAAAGTTGGCATATCTCGAACTTACGTGCACAAGAGTGCGGCCAACATTTTTAGCAAAAAGTCATTTGAATACGTTGGAAACAAAAAATGTATATTTATTATTTAAAATTTTTTTAAAGTTGATGTTTGTGAAGAAAAAACACTCCCTAAAGGTTTCAAATCCACCTTGTTATTGTCTCTGCGAACGTAAAAATACGCGTCGAGTCATACCTTCGAGTATGAGACGATTCGATAACCTCTTTAAAATTTCTTTCAAGTATCATACACCATTAGACGCTCATCATGTGCCGCTCGTGATTTTGAAATGTGGTTTATTGAACTTTTTGTTTCGCTTCTGCATTTGTGAATAGTCGACAAGTCCAGCGCAACAGCACAACTATAAACGCTAATGGCAAAACTGCAGCTGCTACATAAAAGGCGATCACATCCAATAAATAGAATTGATACCATTTCAAATCCAAACCAGCAGCGCGCAAATGACGAGCACCCTTATGACGTATCACATATTCAATCCAATAAACAGCTGTTTCACGTGGTCCCATGGGGCGATCACGGAACAATTTTGACATACGTTGCATAGTATTACGATATTTGGGATCATGTAATATGTTGTGTATAGCATTTGTTAGGTCTTCCCGCGTTAGTGTGCGTATGTTCAAAGGAATGGTATAACCCATACGTTCGCCTTTCTTTATATTTATAAACTGTAGAAAGGAAATGTGTTTAAACCTCATATTTTGCCAAAATTGATAAACTCATGACGACTATGGCAATCAACTTACCTGATCAGAGAAGAAAGGTATGCCAATAATAGGTACGCCCTGATAAACTGCTTCCTGTGTACCAAACATGCCACCATGTGAGATAAAAGCGCGTACATTAGGGTGTGCTAGGATATCATTTTGTGGCATCCATGTCTTAATCATTACATTATCCGGTACATTTGCTAAACTATCACTTTCGAATTTCCATAGAACACGTTGCTTTATATTGCGAAAAGCATCGAGGAAAACTTGTATTCTATCTTGTGGTAGATCCTGAGCTTGAACATGAGTTCCCAAACTAAAGTAGATAGCGCCATGCTCAGCTTCGTCCAGAAATTTCTGTATATCTGCAGGTAAAGGCTGATTTGGATAGATGTGCATGCCACCAACGCTTATCATGTTATCCATTTTAGGGCCAGGGAGCTCTAGTGGTGTAAAGTTGTTAATTAAAATGGCGGAGAGATTTCTACTCATAGCTGAAGTACTTGGGAAGTCAACTAGAAATGAAATAAGGATATATATATGTATGTACATGTATTGTGTAGGTTAGACGAAATTTGTGGAGCCTTTGGTAAGCTTCTAATGCAAATTATTTTATGATGGCAGCCCTAAGCATGATTTTGAAGACATGGTATGTTTTTTTTTCCGTTGATTTTTAAAGCTTAGATTCATCAAGTTACATTGTATTAAACTGATTTTTAATATCAATCTGTGATTAAAATCTACAAACGGAGCTCAAACTCACTCTCAGACCGGTACTGTCACACGGCCACTTACTTGCTAAATGTCCAAAATATTTCTTAACCAATGCATCCTGTTGCCTGTAATAATTGATCTCCCTACGTAAATCCATTGTAAAACAATAATATGTATTTTGAACACGTTGCCAAAAGTCCATGCGATCAGAGAAAGGCATAAAATTGAATGGCACATAAGACCATGGGGTTATTAAACCAAACATTTCACTCATATAAGTTTGTTGCGCAAATGTTGCCGTACTTATAACGGGTATATTGTAGATATGTGTCAAGGCCAAAAACGCATCCTCGCGCAATTGTTCAACCAATAGTAAATCGTAGACGCCCTTGGTTTCTTTAGCATTGATAATGGCTTGTACGTTGGGTTGTTTGAGAGCATGCTCGGTTGTGACTGCAATATAATATGTAAGTGCTGCTATTAAAGTTGTCAAAGCATTTGTTAAGTCATACGCTGAATTTGTGCCGGTAGTTTCGTAAACTGTAAAAAGAAATATAAATAAAAAATATATATGTATCTACTAATCAAATCTTCGTCATTTTAAAATTAAAACTTAGTCTTAGACATGAAATTTATTTTAAGTTACTATCACAGATATGAAATGGTGTTTATTTTAGACATACATTTTAACCCTAAAAAGATAACGCTATTTTATGCCACTGCAATAGATTAAGATACGCCATAATGACGCACCTTAATTTAATTTTTTATCAATTTAAGAAACTTAAATGTGCTAATAAAAAATCAAGGTAACTGTAAAGTCCGCCATTTTGACGTACATATATTCGATAAAAAAAATGTCAACGCAAAAAATCAACCAACGGCAATTAGCAGCAAGTATCGACTTAGAAGTTGGTTTGAAAATAAATGAGTGTACGAGAACACAAAAAATATTAATGGGTACGTCATGTTATCTTCTTAGGGTTAAATGACCATTTTATACGTAAATACTTACCTTTCGTCCAATAATCAAACTCGGGCTCAATCAGTATCTCCGTATAGTTTTTGCCCAAATTGAGTGGTTTCAATGTTTGTGCGGTTACCATGGTGACCTTATAAATTAAGTTATCCGTAAATAAATACCAACTAACACTGTTTCTATTTTGCGAACCTCATGTCCATGCTTCACCAACTCTTTTATTATCACGTTATGCATCTGGTAGTGACTTCTGCCGGGAAACGTGTAGACCGCGAGTATTTTGGCACCATCAGTTGTTGGAGTTTTTGTTAAGAGTGCAGCCAGTGCCAATACTGTACCAACGAGGATTTTAGAATACTTAAATATAAAAAATAATTTTTTGTTGGTTTTTACCGTCTGTTCATTTACAATAACAATGTACAAAACTAAAAGTCATACACACATACATCCATATGGTACATATAGACAGAATGTCTAAAAAAAATCGTGTGCACTTTTGGTAGAATAAAAACAACAACCAAAGGAAAAATTGAAGTAGAGCAGAATGCATCGTGACATCATTATACATATGTGCATAGTTTAGTTGTTAGAGTAATCTAACATCGGCTTTGGTGCACGTACTGGTTAAAGTCCCAGTGTACGAAAAGGGGTCTGATTATAAGTGTGGACTTTGAAACATCGCTGTTCCGCAACATCACATCTATAGCTGCGTGCAAATCCCTAAAATTTTTCTCTAATTTCCAATGGTTCCTTAAAAACTGAAAACAATAATTTACTAAAAATTATTATCAAATGGTCTTGATTTATTATTTATTTATTTATTATTTTATTTTATTGAATTTCATTTTATTTTATGTTATGTCAGTTTATTTGCTTTTGTATTTCAATTCAAACGTATAACCACAGCTTACACAAACAAAACAAATTAACTACCGTCTTACATGCGTATTTCGAGCAAAAATATACATATGTACATATTTAACATGAATAAACATTTATTTGGTTTTGTTTTTGTAATGCTTATGATAAATGCAGTGGCCTTCGTCGTTTGCCGATTGATAATATTCTTCGTGTTCACTGACGATTGCCGAATAGTAACTTTTTCAATTTTAGGTAATTGTATTTGCTGTAATGCTAATGTCCGATATCACCGATAATTAAATTTGGTTTTATTACTAAAAAATATTTTTATTGCATTTTTACCATTTTATTTTTAGGTTGTGATACGAGTACCAATTCATAAAATTTTCGATTTTCAATTTATTACAAAAAATTTTCTATGTAAATTATTGCTAAAACTACTCTGTGCAAACTAGTCTTATCTATGTAGATACAATGTTAAAACTAAAATAATTATCAACCATATTTCGCACTTCAGGCGATTGCAAATTTAACAATTTGGGAGTAGTTATTAGGGATGTAAACTTTTTCTCGTCCCGCAATCAGAACCCAATTTTTTTTTAGATTTGAATCTAGTCACAAAGTTTAGGATTCAGTCACTAGGCTTAGGTGGCAATTAATTGGTAATCAACAAAATACCGAAAGGTGGCGCTCTAGTCAAGATACATACGTGAAAATATCTAAAAAACGGGGAAGACTTTCAATCGATTTTTAACAGACTTAACGGCGACCTAGTGCCTTGATTATATCAGCTCAATACTAAAAAATAAAAAATAGAAAAATTATGAAAGTAGTGAAATTAAAAGACTTGCTCCCCGGTTCTGTGTTCTTGACAAATTCTCAATCTTGATAAAAAATCAAAAGAAAAATATTTTTATCATGTTTTTTGAATTTTACGCCAAAAATAACAAAATTAATGCATTTTTTGAAGCAGAACTCAGAACACTTGATTCAAATATTTATTTCTTGATATTTTATCAAGATTGACAATTAATCAAGAACACTGAATAGGGGGGTTGAAGTGCTTTAAACATTGAAAGCTTCCTTTGGGCTTTAAAATCCCGAAAAACGAATCATTTTTTAGTTGGCAGTAAAACATGTGATTGCCAGACATTCATCTTGCTCGTGCTCCACAAGCCATGGCGAATCCATTTTTATCTAATCGTTTAGTAGAATAATAATTTGTTTTTATGAATTACATATATAAATGATATAATCAAAATAATAATTAAAAAAGATATTTAATAGCTAAATAGTGTATTTCATGGCATTTTATGTTAACTTTGTTTGATTTTTTCAGTTCTGTACCATGACTGACTTCCGAGAATGCAGCTCAAAAATGTATGTTGTCGGAGAGATGCCACTCCCCATTTTACTTTAACGCCCTTTTTTCCTTTCCGTGATATGTTACATACCTATCTTATTTGATACTTCCAAAGATATGCACTAAGAAATAATTAATCAGTATAGCGATGTCACGCCCCCTCTAAATGTTAAAATAAAATGTGTGCTACGTTTAAGTTTTATTAAAATCGGTGCTAGAATTTCAACGTTTACTTTTTTTTACGTTTACTTATGTTTTACTCTACATTTTAGTTCATACAAGGCTTAGGTTAAAATTTTTTATATTTTATGCAACTTTGTGTTTCCTTTCAACGCCTTCAAATCTTCTCCATATCCACCAGATCAGTAAAAGTGAAAAAGCAAGCGGCACTGTTACAGTGGCAGCATAAAAAGCGAACACATCTAATAAATAGAATTGGTACCATTTTAAATCCAAACCAGCAGCTCGCATATGACGCGCCCCTCTATAACGTATCACATATTCAATCCAATAAACAGCTGTTTCACGTGGTCCCATTGTACGATCGCGGAAGACTTGCGACATTCGTTTCGTGTTGTCACGATATTTAGCCTCGTATAATACCTTGTGTAGAGTACTCTTTAGGTCTTCCCGTGTTAGTGTGCGTATGTTCAAAGCAATGCTATAACCCATACGTTCGCCTCTCATTATATTTACAAACTTTTGTGGAAGAGAGAAAATGTGTATTAAATATCATAAACTCATGACAAGTAACACAATCAACTTACCTGATCAGCGAAGAAAGGTATACCAACAACTGGTACGCCATGATAGATTGCTTCTTGTGTACCAAACATGCCACCATGTGAGATAAAAGCGCGTACATTAGGGTGTGCTAGGATATCATTTTGTGGCATCCATGTCTTGATCATAACATTATCCGGTACATTTGCTAAACTATCACTTTCGAATTTCCATAAAACACGTTGCTTTAGATTGCGGAAGACATCAAGAAAAATTTGAATTTTTTCTGGTGGTAGGTCATTAGCAGTAACATGAGTACCCAAACTGAAATAGATAGCGCCATGCTCAGCTTCGTCCAGAAATTTCTGTAAGTTGGCGGGTAGAGACTTGTTTGGATAGATGTGTATGCCACCAACGTTTATCATGTTATCCATTTTTGGACTAGGTAAAGCCAACGGTGCATAGTTATTAATCAACGTTGCTGAGAGATTTCTGTTCATGGCCGATGTACTTGGAAAGTCAACTAAAACCAATTTGGAAAATATATTTCTTCAATTTACAGCGTTTCTAGCTTTATATATAAACATACTTGCCAAATGTCCAAAATATTTCTTCACAAGCGCATCCATTTTAGGGAAATAGCTTAACTCTTTCTTTATATCCAAACTTAAAGTATAGTATGTATTTTGTACACGTTCCCACAAGGTCATGCGATCCGTAAAGGGCATATAATTTAATGGCACATAAGACAATGGTGATATCAAACCAAACATCTCGCTCATATAGCTCTGCTGTGCGAATGTTGCCGTACTTATAACGGGTATATCGTAGACATGAGCCAAAGCCAAGAATGCCTCCTGCATTAATTGCTCGACCAATAACAAATCGTAGACTCCTTTCGTTTGTTTAGCATTTATAACTGCTTGTATTTTGGGTTGCTTAAGGGTATGCTCTGTACTTCCTATACCAATAACTTCGTTAACCTTCAGTAATTTTGAGGGATCCTCTGTGAAATCAAACGCTGAAGATGTACCGATAGTCTCGTGTACTAAAAAGTAAAAACATATACATATTAATTTAAAAATGTAGCTGTGAGAAAAGCAATGACGGATGTCCCCAAAGTTTTCCCTTTCCTTAAATAAAATATTCCAATAATAAATAAAAATTATTAAAAAATATTATCAAGCTAGTTTTATCCAATACCCAGTCGAGTGCTGTACAAACATACATACATATGTAGTCTTTTTAAAACTTACTAAGCTTCCAAAAATCGAATTCGGGCTCAATTAGTATCTCCGTATAATTGTTTCCCAATTTCATTGGTTTGAGTGTTTCTGCAGTTATCATAGTTACCTGATTTTAATGGTTAATTAAATGCCATATTATTTTGATTAATCATTACAGTACATCCCACTTAATTGCACTTCAACAATTTACATTTTTTTGGTGAATGGTTTGCTGTTATGCTAGATAAATCAAAGCATTTTTGGAAACTCATGAGTCTTAGCGTTTTCTGGATATAATTGTTTAATTGATTTAAGTTAATCGGTGGCCAATTAAGTTGGAGATACTGTATTTTATTAGCTTACCTCATGTCCACGGTCCACCAATGCTTTTATTATCGCGCGATGCATCTGGAAGTGACTTCTGCCGGCTAATGAGTAAACTGCGAGTATTTTGGCGCCATTTGTTGGAGGTGTTTGCGTCAGCAGCGCAGTAAGGGCCAATACTGTTACAATAAGGAGCTTTGAATACTAAATTTGAAAATAAATAACAGTATCAGAAAAGAGATATTTTTAAATATTTTCCTATCTTATGCTGGTGATGTGACCTCCAATCGGTTAAGTCAACAACTCAATAGAATATTCTTCTTCTCCATTTTAAGTAAAGTTCATTTAAATGAAAATCATAACAAATAATTGCACATAATCATAGTTGTTGCGTAAAACGCGTTTCGATTAAAAGCTTTACTTAACTTTAAAATACATTTAACATTTTGCTCAATCATATTCACATTAAACAAAGCTTTTAGTTTAAATGAAACTTGTTTAAGTAGGTATTCATTTCGGTTATTTCAAGACTAAGTATGTATGAATTCTTCTAATTCCAACCACTGTTGGGAATATGGCTTGTTAATATACCGAACAAGCAGTATACTATTAAACATTTGGCTCAATGGAAAATGAAATTAACTCATAAATACATACTACAGTAAATAAATCGTCTCGAAACTAAGCAATATAATATGTTAGTGTTCCTAACATACACAAAGAATCGATATTCACTAGAAGTGGATTATACGAAACTAGGTAGATAATATTCGTATAGCTAATTTATTACAAAACGGCACCTGATAAGTCAGATCACTTTTAACTGAGAACATTTGGATGACAAAAGTACACTCGGAGCGTTTGGCGACTGAAAACTTGTTTCGAAACTATTTTTGTTTGAGGACCTTTCTTTTCTTATGTTTTCTTGTTATGGTGGCTCGCTGCAGAATAGCAATCTCCCATCAATCGATAACGAAGTGTTGAAAGGCATTCTAATTCTTTATGTTATATGTTTGCACATATGTATGTCTTGGTTTTGATAATTTTTGTTGAAACATTTTTTATTTCCTTATTACTTATAATACATATTATTTTTTATTGTATTTCATTTATTATTTTATGCTTGATATTATTATTATTGTTTTGTAAAGTATTTACATCACAACCGCAAGCAATTGAGTTGGCGAAGTTTGAACCGATTTTATTTACTATGTATTTTTGAACAATTATAACTATTCATTTTGATAACCAATGACATGTTTCATGTCTTCTTAAATTACCATTTTATTTTGCACTTCTTGTACTTGTTATTTTTTACATTAAAATAAATTTTTAAGTATTCTTTAAAACAACCAATTAAATAATAAGGCTTTCATCCATCGTGTACAATATTTATACTGAAATTAGTTTGTCTGAAACATGTGTTTGAAGCATGAATTGGCAAATTTTGTTATATTGAATGTCACATTTTTCTTGATCTCAAAAGTGAAAACCAATCAGAAATGTGAATGATAAAGCAAAATATAAAAAATACCTTGCAAAAAATCGTGTGACTAATCTCAAAAGAGAGACATTCGGGATGGAACCCTTTTATCTACAGTTGGCTATAATTAAGTTTGTGGGAGAAGTCTCATAGGTATCTAAGTAACTTTTAGTTTTTGTAGCATACTTATTGGAGTTAAAATACCCGCTTGAGTGGATTGGTCCCTTCGTATTCGTTCGTTTATACACGGGTACAAAAACTCTCTTCATAGGACATGCTCTAACAATTGTCAACAGTTCAGCCCATGCAAAGTGGTCATAACAGGTATTAGTAACATCCCCATTCGCTACTCGTCCCGGACTGATTCGGGACTAATCGCATTTTTTGCTGGGTAGCCGTAATAGATTATGCAGTCTTATATGTACATACATATATGTAAGTAGACAGTAATATATTGTAAACTTTATCGCTGGAGTATATCTCTATATCTGGCTTCAAGAATAAGATAACTGTACTTCCAAATTGTATGAAGTAAAAATCATGAACATCAAGTTAGCGAAGCACCCCAAATGAATCGAATCGGAACCAAGTGGTTAAATTGCCGTTGACAGCCCTTCCTTTACTTTTCTTTTTTTTTCGACTTTACTTACATATTCTTTTTCGGTTTTTATAGCCACCTGTGCTAGTACACAGGGTGTAAAAGTTTTGTCCACATAAAGGTGGTTTGTAACGGTGCAAATTAATAGTGATAGATATATAGTTTCATGTATGAAAGTTCTCAAAAGCAACAGAGGAATCGATTAAGATATGCCCGTCCATCTGTGGCCATTATAACTTCAGTAATAATTGAGATATTTGAATGAAATTTCGATAATTTTTAAAAATGTATGAATGATATAATTCCGAGTCTGTGTAAAGTGAGCAAATAGATATCCCATATATCACGAAAACTAGGTGAGAAACACTCAACATTGAATTTCGATCAGTGATCTCTACTTTTATGGTATATTCTGATAGATAACATGCCTAGGTTTAAAACTTATTTGAGTTTTTATGACCTACAAAATTCTAAAAAACAATAGTTTGGTGAACTAATAAGAATAAGTCATCGTTATAACAGCAACACTTATTCTCATTTAATTATCTTCGCCTGTTCTATTGTCCTCTTACATCCATAGAAATTGCGTAACAACATTTTTATTTTCTAAATTTATTTATTCTAATAGTTAATTAAATTAAATCTGCACTTATGTTAACATGTTTCATTGAACCTTTTGCTTGCTTTCATCACCCTTAAATCTTTTCCAAATAAAAAAGATCAATACAATTGGAAGCGCAATCGACACTGCTACAATGCTGACATAGAAAGCGATCACATCCATTAAATAGAATTGATACCATTTCAAATCCAAACCAGCAGCACGCAAATGACGAGCTCCCTTATGACGTATCACATATTCAATCCAATAAACAGCTGTTTCGCGTGGTCCCATGGGGCGATCACGAAAGATCTGTGACATTCGTTTCATAGTGTCACGATATTTAGTCTCGTATAATACCTTGTGGAGAGCAGTCTTTAGACTGTCAGGGCTAAGTGTGCGTATGCTCAATGGAACGGTATAACCAGCCGCCGCTCCTCTATGTATGTTTATATCCTGTGTGTAAGAAAGAGAATATGGAAAGCAAGTTAAAATGGAATTATAAATTATATGATTATTACAGCTAATGTATGGGTCCATCTGGGTCTGTTGTAACTTCTTCAAACCAAGACCCGTATTGGAGTAAATTTTATACTTCTGGGCAGGTTTTTTTTTGAACTATTGTGTACACGTGAAAAGAAATTTCGGAAAGCAAAAGAAGTGAGGAGAGACTAATATAATATTCTGTCTAAATTTCAAATAAATAGGATTTTAGATAGCGGTGAAATTTGAAAAGAAAGTGGAACATGACCACAGTTTAATAGAATTATGTATGTTGCTAGTGTTTATTCATTCAAAGTCCACTTACCTGATCAGCGAAGAAAGGTATACCAACAACTGGTACGCCATGATAGATTGCTTCTTGTGTACCAAACATGCCACCATGTGAGATAAAAGCGCGTACATTAGGGTGTGCTAGGATATCATTTTGTGGCATCCATGTCTTAATCATTACATTATCCGGTACATTTCCTAAACCAACATTTTCAAATTTCCATAAAACACGTTGCTTTAAATTGCGGAAGACATCAAGAAAAATTTGAATTTTTTCTGGTGGTAGTTCGTTAGCAGTAACATGAGTACCCAAACTGAAATAGATAGCGCCATGCTCAGCTTCGTCCAGAAATTTCTGTAAGTTGGCGGGTAGAGACTTGTTTGGATAGATGTGTATGCCACCAACGTTTATCATGTTATCCATTTTCGGACTAGGTACAGCCAACGGCGCATAGTTATTAATCTACGTTGCCGAGAGATTTCTTGCCATAGCCAACGTACTTGGAAAGTCAACTTAAAAAAGTGTTTAAAAAAATATTTATTAATTTTAAAGTCGAAGTAAATTCTTAATATGACATTTTGAAGTTATTCTAAAATAAACAGAGCTCGGGTAAGTTATAATATTTAGGAGAATTGTTTTAATAATTTTATGCTTTAGTGTATATCAAAGTATTCTGTAGAAGTCTTCTAAAACTATATATCTATATACATATATATATATTAGGATTAACGGTTGATAATATCAAATAAAAATTATTTTCGTCTTTGCTCTGAGTGCGTCATATTTTTTACACAAAGCTGGCTGATTCATTAACTTACTTGGCAAATGTCCGAAATATTTCTTTACAAGCGTATCCATTGCTCCATAATAGCTCACATCTCTATCGTAATCATATCTCAAAGTATAATATGTGTTTTTTACACGATCCCAAAAGTCCATGCGATCCGTAAAATTCATAAAATTGTTTGGCACATAAGACAATGGTGATATAAGACCAAACATCTCGCTCATATAGCTCTGCTGTGCGAATGTTGCCGTACTTAAAACGGGTACATTGTAGACATGAGCCAAAGCTAGAAATGCTTCCTGATATCCTTGTTCCACCAATAATAAGTCGTAGACATTTTTGGTTTGTTTAGCATTGATTATTGCTTGTACATTGGCTTGTTTAAGGGCATGTTTCGTAGTTGACTGACTTAATATTGTAGCCAGTCTGAAAACAAGCGTTGGATCATTTGTAAAGTCATACGGTTGTATATTTCGTTCTTTAACTAAAAAAGTAAATAAAAGGTATTTTTTTATTTGTAGTTCATGAAGGAGGAGCCTCTATTAATCTGTGACATTTCGACTGACTAATGACCCAAGCTGCCTTAGCATCGTATCAACTACTTATGTATATCCCCCCTAATCGATCGCCAACAGTTTCAATCAAATGGATTACGTTAGCTTCCTTGAACGAGAGCTTCGACGGATTTACAAGCTATGGTCTATTAAAATTACCCTCCCACAAGCCTAAAATTATGCACTAGTATCGTATAATTCCGGGAATGTAATATCAGATCCCGAAAATTTTAGAATTGTTAAAATAACTAGTCCTTTTTCTTGCCCAAGTATTCTCATAATAAAGGGAAACATATTGTTTAAATCATATGCCATACTTACGTTCGTCCCAAAAACTGAATTCAGGCTCAATTAGGATCTCCGTAAAATTCTTTCCTAACTGCAATGGTTTGAGTGTCTCTGCAGTTATCATGGTTACCTAATTTTAATAGTGATTGCGTTAATTAAATGTACAATTTTTAATATATCTCAAGTTAGTATGAATGGTTTGCTAGAATCAAAGCATTTTTGGAAACTCATGAGTCTTAGCGTTTTCTGGATATAATTGTTTAATTGATTTAAGTTAATCGGTGGCCAATTAAGTTGGGGATACTGTATTTTATTAGCGTACCTCATGTCCACGGTCCACCAATGCTTTTATTATCGCGCGATGCATCTGGAAGTGACTTCTGCCGGCGAATGAGTAAACTGCGAGTATTTTGGCGCCATTTGTTGGAGGTGTTTGCGTCAGCAGCGCAGTGAGGGCCAATACTGTTACAATAAGGAGCTTTGAATACTAAATTGGAAAATAAATAACTTTATCATGAAAAGAGATTTAAAATAATATTTAAAATTTTTTATTAATCCATGTTAATCCCTATTAATCAAAAACTTTCAGCAAATTGAAATTTTGATTAATGTCATTAACCCAAGGATTAAATTTTAAAACGAAATAAATCCTCATTAATCGAACACAAAATTTTACTCTTATCGATTAATTGTTCTTAAAATGTTCGATAATTCAATTACTACAAAAATAACAAAAAATTTCAATTGATTAAAACCATTATTTAACAGGTCTGGTTACAAACATATATAACACATTTGACCGTCTAACTTGTAAGGCTGTTGTGGTGTAGAGTTGACGTTTTACTTTACATTCGAGAAAAGGAGCAGAGTTCTTTTTTGTGATGTTTTTTATTTTGTATCCGTAACTTTTTTGTATGTATCTTGATTTTCATAAACACTTTCTATTTTCTATAAAACATTCTTCTCGTACTTCTTTCACTTATTATTATTTCATGCTTGAAAATTTGGTTAATTTTTATTTTTTCTAGAGTATTAACAACGCCCCGTCAAACACTAAAGTTGTCAAAATTTGAATTGGAAAATATTGTCGCTTCCAAAGATTTTTTTTTCTGTTAGTAATTAATGCATTTTTGAACTGTTTATAATTTTTCGTTTTGATAAACAACTTCAAGAAATATTTGTTTGTTTTACCATGTTGTTTCGCACTTATTCTGCACTTTTTAATTTATATGTATATTGAAATAAATTTTTTAGTATACTTTACAACAACTAATTAAATAATAAGGCTTTCATCCATCGTGTACAATATTTATACTGAAATTAGTATGCCTCAAATAGATGCTTTGTAGCATGAATTGACAAATTTTGTCAGATTTCATTTTCGGGCTTCTACGAATGTCATATTTTTCATAGTCGCGAAAGCGAATACCAATCGGAAATGTGAATGATAAAACAAGAATATGATAACATTATGTGAAAGTTCTACGGAAGATTTATAGTTCCACTCGTTATACCAACGGAGAGTATGGAAGGAAATTCAATCATGAGCTGTACGCCGATAAGACCATAGCACAGCTAATTAATATGTTATTCGAATTTACAACAAAGCGCTTGCTCAGATTAATGAACTGCCTGAAGATGATGACTTGCTGTTTTTGGGAACAATTTATTTATGTTTACTAATATGATATGCATAACCGTTTTTAATCGTAAAGCGCAGATATTTGTACATATATATCGCTGGTTGTAATGGTACGGACACAAAAAAAATGTATATTTCGTTGTTGGGTTTTACGGTCTCTTGTATGTATGTTATTGTTTTGGGCTTTCTTTATACGGCCCATATGCAATCAAACCAACTAATTGAAAACTACTTTACAGCTAGCTGTACAGATCCGGTACACCAGGTGATGCGTTACCACTGATTTTGGGGCCCAATTTTCCTATAAATGAATCTTTCGCACCAGGCGAACATAAAAAATAGCAGGTAGCGCATCACCTGGTGAGCGGAATGTCACATCAACTGATGACTAGGACGTCACATCACTTGTCTACTGATCCGGTACACCAGGTGATGCATTACCACTGATTTTGTGGCCCAATTTTCCTATAAATGAATCTTTCGCACCAGGCGAACATAAAAAATAGCAGGTAGCGCATCACCTGGTGAGCGGAATGTCACATCAACTGATGACCAGGATGTCACATCACCTGTCTACAGATCCGGTACACCAGGTGATGCGTTACCACTGATTTTGGGGCCCAATTTTCCTATAAATGAATCTTTCGCACCAGGCGAACATAAAAAATAGCAGGTAGCGCATCACCTGGTGAGCGGAATGTCACATCAACTGATGACCAGGATGTCACATCACTTGTCTACAGATCCGGTACACCAGGTGATGCATTACCACTGATTTTGTGGCCCAATTTTCCTATAAATGAATCTTTCGCACCAGGCGAACATAAAAAATAGCAGGTAGCGCATCACCTGGTGAGCGGAATGTCACATCAACTGATGACCAGGATGTCACATCACTTGTCTACAGATCCGGTACACCAGGTGATGCATTACCACTGATTTTGTGGCCCAATTTTCCTATAAATGAATCTTTCGCACCAGGCGAACATAAAAAATAGCAGGTAGCGCATCACCTGGTGAGCGGAATGCCACATCAACTGATGACTAGGACGTCACATCACTTGTCTACAGATCCGGTACACCAGGTGATGCATTACCACTGATTTTGTTGCCCAATTTTCCTATAAAAAATAGCAGGTAGCGCATCACCTGGTGAGCGGAATGGCACATCAACTGATGACTAGGACGTCACATCACTTGTCTACTGATCCGGTACACCAGGTGATGCGTTACCACTGATTTTGTGGCCCAATTTTCCTATAAATGAATCTTTCGCACCAGGCGAACATAAGAAATAGCAGGTAGCGCATCACCTGGTGAGCGGAATGTCACATCAACTGATGACTAGGATGTCACATCACTTGTCTCCAGATCCGGTACACCAGGTGATGCATTACCACTGATTTTGTGGAACAATTTTCCTATAAATGAATCTTTCGCACCAGGCGAACATAAAAAATAGAAGGTAGCGCATCACCTGGTGAGCGGAATGGCACATCAACTGATGACTAGGACGTCACATCACTTGTCTACTGATCCGGTACACCAGGTGATGCGTTACCACTGGTTTTGTGGCCCAATTTTCCTATAAATGAATCTTTCGCACCAGGCGAACATAAGAAATAGCAGGTAGCGCATCACCTGGTGAGCGGAATGGCACATCAACTGATGACTAGGACGTCACATCACTTGTCTACTGATCCGGTACACCAGGTGATGCGTTACCACTGATTTTGTGGCCCAATTTTCCTATAAATGAATCTTTAGCACCAGGCGAACATAAGAAATAGCAGGTAGCGCATCACCTGGTGAGCGGAATGTCACATCAACTGATGACTAGGATGTCACATCACTTGTCTCCAGATCCGGTACACCAGGTGATGCATTACCACTGATTTTGTGGAACAATTTTCCTATAAATGAATCTTTCGCACCAGGCGAACATAAAAAATAGAAGGTAGCGCATCACCTGGTGAGCGGAATGGCACATCAACTGATGACTAGGACGTCACATCACTTGTCTACTGATCCGGTACACCAGGTGATGCGTTACCACTGATTTTGTGGCCCAATTTTCCTATAAATGAATCTTTCGCACCAGGCGAACATAAGAAATAGCAGGTAGCGCATCACCTGGTGAGCGGAATGTCACATCAACTGATGACTAGGATGTCACATCACTTGTCTCCAGATCCGGTACACCAGGTGATGCATTACCACTGATTTTGTGGAACAATTTTCCTATAAATGAATCTTTCGCACCAGGCGAACATAAAAAATAGAAGGTAGCGCATCACCTGGTGAGCGGAATGGCACATCAACTGATGACTAGGACGTCACATCACTTGTCTACTGATCCGGTACACCAGGTGATGCGTTACCACTGATTTTGTGGCCCAATTTTCCTATAAATGAATCTTTCGCACCAGGCGAACATAAAAAATAGAAGGTAGCGCATCACCTGGTGAGCGGAATGGCACATCAACTGATGACTAGGACGTCACATCACTTGTCTACTGATCCGGTACACCAGGTGATGCGTTACCACTGATTTTGTGGCCCAATTTTCCTATAAATGAATCTTTCGCACCAGGCGAACATAAGAAATAGCAGGTAGCGCATCACCTGGTGAGCGGAATGTCACATCAACTGATGACTAGGATGTCACATCACTTGTCTCCAGATCCGGTACACCAGGTGATGCATTACCACTGATTTTGTGGCCCAATTTTCCTATAAATGAATCTTTCGCACCAGGCGAACATAAAAAATAGCAGGTAGCGCATCACCTGGTGAGCGGAATGTCACATCAACTGATGACCAGGATGTCACATCACCTGTCTACAGATCCGGTACACCAGGTGATGCGTTACCACTGATTTTGTGGCCCAATTTTCCTATAAATGAATCTTTCGCACCAGGCGAACATAAAAAATAGAAGGTAGCGCATCACCTGGTGAGCGGAATGGCACATCAACTGATGACTAGGACGTCACATCACTTGTCTACTGATCCGGTACACCAGGTGATGCGTTACCACTGATTTTGTGGCCCAATTTTCCTATAAATGAATCTTTCGCACCAGGCGAACATAAGAAATAGCAGGTAGCGCATCACCTGGTGAGCGGAATGTCACATCAACTGATGACTAGGATGTCACATCACTTGTCTCCAGATCCGGTACACCAGGTGATGCATTACCACTGATTTTGTGGCCCAATTTTCCTATAAATGAATCTTTCGCACCAGGCGAACATAAGAAATAGCAGGTAGCGCATCGCCTGGTGAGCGGAATGTCACATCAACTGATGACTAGGATGTCACATCACTTGTCTCCAGATCCGGTACACCAGGTGATGCATTACCACTGATTTTGTGGCCCAATTTTCCTATAAATGAATCTTTCGCACCAGGCGAACATAAGAAATAGCAGGTAGCGCATCACCTGGTGAGCGGAATGGCACATCAACTGATGACTAGGACGTCACATCACTTGTCTACAGATCCGGTACACCAGGTGATGCGTTACCACTGATTTTGTGGCCCAATTTTCCTATAAATGAATCTTTCGCACCAGGCGAACATAAGAAATAGCAGGTAGCGCATCGCCTGGTGAGCGGAATGTCACATCAACTGATGACCAGGATGTCACATCACCTGTCTACAGATCCGGTACACCAGGTGATGCGTTACCACTGATTTTGTGGCCCAATTTTCCTATAAATGAATCTTTCGCACCAGGCGAACATAAGAAATAGCAGGTAGCGCATCACCTGGTGAGCGGAATGGCACATCAACTGATGACTAGGACGTCACATCACTTGTCTACAGATCCGGTACACCAGGTGATGCGTTACCACTGATTTTGTGGCCCAATTTTCCTATAAATGAATCTTTCGCACCAGGCGAACATAAAAAATAGAAGGTAGCGCATCACCTGGTGAGCGGAATGGCACATCAACTGATGACCAGGATGTCACATCACCTGTCTACAGATCCGGTACACCAGGTGATGCGTTACCACTGATTTTGTGGCCCAATTTTCCTATAAATGAATCTTTCGCACCAGGCGAACATAAAAAATAGAAGGTAGCGCATCACCTGGTGAGCGGAATGTCACATCAACTGATGACCAGGATGTCACATCACCTGTCTACAGATCCGGTACACCAGGTGATGCGTTACCACTGATTTTGTGGCCCAATTTTCCTATAAATGAATCTTTCGCACCAGGCGAACATAAGAAATAGCAGGTAGCGCATCACCTGGTGAGCGGAATGGCACATCAACTGATGACTAGGACGTCACATCACTTGTCTACTGATCCGGTACACCAGGTGATGCGTTACCACTGATTTTGTGGCCCAATTTTCCTATAAATGAATCTTTCGCACCAGGCGAACATAAGAAATAGCAGGTAGCGCATCACCTGGTGAGCGGAATGTCACATCAACTGATGACTAGGATGTCACATCACTTGTCTCCAGATCCGGTACACCAGGTGATGCATTACCACTGATTTTGTGGAACAATTTTCCTATAAATGAATCTTTCGCACCAGGCGAACATAAAAAATAGAAGGTAGCGCATCACCTGGTGAGCGGAATGGCACATCAACTGATGACTAGGACGTCACATCACTTGTCTACTGATCCGGTACACCAGGTGATGCGTTACCACTGATTTTGTGGCCCAATTTTCCTATAAATGAATCTTTCGCACCAGGCGAACATAAGAAATAGCAGGTAGCGCATCACCTGGTGAGCGGAATGGCACATCAACTGATGACTAGGACGTCACATCACTTGTCTACTGATCCGGTACACCAGGTGATGCGTTACCACTGATTTTGTGGCCCAATTTTCCTATAAATGAATCTTTCGCACCAGGCGAACATAAGAAATAGCAGGTAGCGCATCACCTGGTGAGCGGAATGTCACATCAACTGATGACTAGGATGTCACATCACTTGTCTCCAGATCCGGTACACCAGGTGATGCATTACCACTGATTTTGTGGAACAATTTTCCTATAAATGAATCTTTCGCACCAGGCGAACATAAAAAATAGCAGGTAGCGCATCACCTGGTGAGCGGAATGTCACATCAACTGATGACCAGGATGTCACATCACCTGTCTACAGATCCGGTACACCAGGTGATGCATTACCACTGATTTTGTGGCCCAATTTTTCTATAAATGAATCTTTCGCACCAGGCGAACATAAAAAATAGCAGGTAGCGCATCACCTGGTGCCCCCCATAAATTCAGACGGAAAAAATTCAGAAATACAATTTTTCGGAAAAATTTATTCAGAAACCATTTTTCAAAAACCAAAAGTCAGAACGAAAAATTCAGAAAACTTTTTTCAGAAACTAAAAATTCAGAATCAAAAATTCAGAAAACTTTTTTCAGAAAAGAGTGGCACGCGGAAGGACATCACCGTGGCGGTAGCCACGGCTATGGCACACATCCGGAGTTGGAATGGCGTAGCCCAGGGTTATTTTTTGAAGCGCGGCCGAAGGCCGCCTACGCGGAAAGGTGTTCTGCACATAAAAAACGTGGATCGGGCCCCGAATTGGGGATCTGCGCCAAATTTAATGTTTTTTCTGCCGTCTGGTTACTTTCTGAATTTTTACTTTCTGAATTTTTACTTCTGAATTTTTACTTCTGAATTTTGACTTCTGAATTTTGACTTTCTGAAAAAAAATTTCTGAAAAAAAATTTCTGAAAATATGTGTTTCTGAATTTTTGTTGTCTGAATTTATGACGGGAGCCGCATCACCTGGTGAGCGGAATGCCACATCTGATGACTAGGATGCCACATCACCTGTCTACAGATCCGGTACACCACTTGATGCGTTACCACTGATTTTGTGGCCCAATTTTCCTATAAATGAATCTTTCGCACCAGGCGAACATAAAAAATAGAAGGTATCGCATCACCTGGTGAGCGGAATGTGAGATCAATTGATGACTAGGACGTCACATCACTTTCAACTTTTTTAGTTAGTATGATTTCAATCAAAAAATTATGGTTGGATACTAGCCTGGTTACTGACTAGTTTGGTATTTCACAGCAGGGAAATAGTACCATTAGGTAATGGCTTACCCATCCGATTTTCATTTTTGATATACTAACACATATATTCAAATTTAATAATACTTAACACTCAACCTACCAGAGCAGTCAAATGAACGCCTTTGCGACTTTAATCAAAATTTGTTAAGTTTCAGGTTTTTATTTTCCTTGCACTTCACCCCATTTGAAACCTTAAGCACACAGTTTTCGGTTAATTGACTCATTACCAGGATTTGTCGATTTTTAATTGGGACTACTCGTTATATATCACGATTTAAGGCTAAGTCTCGGGTGCAGGTCGGTATAAACAAAACAATAATTTCTGTGCATTTGCCAATGAAGGGTTAAAAGTTAAAAATGATTAAAAGTGAATTTGAAAGTGTGTTATTATATGTTGGCCAATTTTCAAACGTAAAGTACTACAATATGTCACATGTGACAGAGCAAATAAAACGTTATCAAACAAGTTATACATACATACATTGAATTATAAAAATAAAATAAAAAATAACAAGTAAGGAAGTCTAAGTTCGGGTGAACCGAACATTAAATACCCAGCGTTAGTTTTTAGAAAAAGGGGGCGTGGTTTTCATCCGATTTCGCCCATTTTAAAAACCAATCTATGCCGAGCCTAAACAATAGCGAATTTGGTGGGAGCGGCCACGCTCCTTGCTTATAAAGCTTTAACCGCTTACATGAGCCAAAAGTACTGAATCGATCTTTTCAAGGGTTATACCATGTCCTATATATAACTTTGGAAAAGAAGGCGTGCCATGCCCATAACTTTTAACGTATTTTGTGAAATTTTTCGATGTACGGATATATGTGTCCATTAATCAATATTTACATAATTTTAAAAAAGTGGGTGGTGGCACGCCCACGGATTTTATTATGTTGTTTGTCCCTATTGAAGATCAGTTTTCATTGCAGATCTTTATGATACTTTCACAGTGGCTTGTTAATAGTGAAATGTTGATATTTTGTTTATTCACTTGTGGGCGGTGCCACGCCCATTTTCCAAAATATTACCAAAAAACCTTTAAACATTACAAATAACATCATCAGGTGAATGAGTGTACTAAATTTTAGCATTATATCTGTATCAGTTAAACAGATATTGCATATTCCGGTTTCCTAACTCTCGTTTAGAGAACTTTAGTCCAAAAAGGGGCGTGGTCGTTCACCGATTTTTCTTATTTTCTGTGGTAGTACTCTACATAAACATAACATACCTGAAACCTAGTTTCGTAAACCTATCTCAGATCGTTCTGAAGTTATTAGCAGTCGAATTTGAAAATTGCTTGACTCATAAGTGGGCGGTGCCACGCCCACTTTCCAAAATTTTGCAAAAATAATGTAAAGAATATGAAAATTGATGTATGTTCCAAATTATATTATTATAGCGGTATCAGTTAATTAGATATGGACTTTTCAATATTTCCACCTCCTTTCAATATAACTTTTATAAAAAAGTAGGCGTGGTCGCCAAGCGATTTCGTTTATTTTCTATATCTGAATTTAACACAACAATAGTATGCCCTCTACAAAATTTCGTTATACTAGCATAAACTGTTCTCAAGTTATTAGGAGTCAAAATTTTAAAATTTCTTCAAATATATGGGGGCGGTGCCACGCCCCTTTTCAAAAAATTTGGTAAAATCCGCCTAAGAACATATAAATCAATACATATTGCAAATTTTATCATTGTAGCTGCTTCTGATATTGAATTAACCCGTTTTATACGTTTTTCGAAATTTTCGATATCGAAAAAGGGGGCGTGGTTATCATCCGATTTCGCCCATTTTCAATAGCAACCTACCTTGGCCAGAAAGTAACCTGTATGCAAAATTTCATGCAAATATCTCAATTTTTACTCAAGTTATCGTGTACACGGACGGACAGACGGACAGACGGACAGACGGACGGACATGCCTTAATCAATTCCTCTTTTCAACCTAAGAACTTTCATATATGGAACTCTATATCTAACTCGATTATTTTGTGCCGTTACATAGTACCGTTATGTGGACAAAATTAATATACCCTTGTACTAGTACTAGTACGCTGGGTATAAAAATAGACAATACAGTATTTCCTAACATTTTTCTATCACGTGTTTTGCAGACCGCTACTAGACACTTATCTGTGGCTCTGATTATTTTGCAAAACAAACAAAGTTAATAGAAAGATAAGGTAGTAGGTATGTTTGCAATCATTAAGAAAATATAAATAAGTTCATTGACGAGAGTCAGAATGACTTGCGAGATTTGATACATATGTAGTAAAATGGCAAACAAATTCTCATTCTGAAGCATTTGTTTTATCAGGCCATCAGTGGACGCCCTCCTTTCTGTTCAGTGCCTAAACTGGTGATTAACAGATGTTTATAAAATAGATCACAAGTAAGTCATTAAATATGTTGCTATTATTGTGATATTTTAATTTCCTGAGCGACTTTTTGTTTATAAGAAAAATATATATAATAATATCAGTATATGGACTGAAGATTCGATTTAAAAAATAATGTAGTTGAAAAAGTTTGTCCCGCTCTATGGCCAAACAGTACAAATTTGGTAAAAACTATGGATATGTATGGATAGGTCTGTTCAAGCTGTAGTTTTATCAATAAAAAATTTTTCTGAAGAACACGAACATGCTAAAATCACGGTATGTGTGTATGGCTGTACTAACGCTTACATCAAACTTGAGTTTAGCTTTTCGCGCTTATTACCATAGATATGTATATATGTATGTGTGCAATGGTTTGTGAATAAAATAGTGGCCACAGGGTGACTTTATACATAAAAACTCTCTTCTAACGCCCACCAACTTAATTTTTTTTCATAAATAGTTAGACTCTGTTATATATTATTTTAACTAAAAGCTTTTTTTAATGTGAATATGATTGACGAATATTTTTAAATTTATTTTTAAGTTAAGTCAAGATTTTAATTAAAACGCGCTTTGAGCAACAACTATGATTATGCGCCATGCACTTTTATTCAATACAAAACACTTATAGATAGACATTAAGTGATAGTAACATTTATTTGAAGTACCCTAATATTTTACTCTACTTTCCTTTTGCTCTTTTCAGTTAAAAGAATACGCCAAGTCCACTTTAAAAGCGCGGTGCCAACTACGAGAATCACAACTGCAAAACCCACAAAGAGAGCGATCACATCCAATAAATAGAATTGATACCAATTCAAATCCAAACCAGCAGCACGCAAATGACGCGCTCCTTTGTGGCGTATCACATAATCGATCCAATACATTGCTGTCTCACGTGGACCCAAAGGACGATCGCGAAAGATTTCAGACATGCGTTTGATATTGTCGCGGTATGTAACGTCGTACAGTACTTTATGAAGAGCAGTCTTTAAGTTATGCTCCGTCAGGCTGTGTATATCCAATAAAATAGCATAACCGCCAATCACTCCTTTCTTCACATTTAAATACTGTTGTAGTTCGAGGAGAATATAAATGAAATAAATTAAATTATTATTAAATATATCTATAATGATAGTTACTACGAATCAATTTTATTCGTGTGTGTATTATTCATACTTCTACGCACAATTTACCTGATCACCATAGAAGGGTATGCCCACTACTGGCACGCCATAAAATACTGCTTCTTGTGTGCCAAAAAGTCCGCCATGCGCAATAAAAATGCGCACATTAGGGTGTGCTAAAATATCTGTTTGTGGCATCCATGATTTAATCATTACATTTTCCGGTATATTTGCCAAATTCTCATTTTCGTATTTCCATAAAACACGTTGCTTTAGTTTGCGAAAAACAGCAAAGAAAATGTTGAGTTTTTCTTGTGGTAAATCTTTACTTTGAACTTGAGAGCCCAAACTAAAATAAATAACGCCATGCTCTGCTTCGTCTAGAAACTTCCTCATGTCTTTTGGTAGCGGTTTATTAGGGTAAATGTGCATGCCGCCAACACTGATCATGTTATCTATACTGGGTGTGGGTAACGCCAACGGTGTATAGCTATTAATTAACATGGCGGAGAGGTTTCTACTCATAGCCGAAGTACTTGGAAAATCAACTTAAACAAATAAGAAAATTAATTAATTTATAGTGTGTAGAAATAATATGATTCGGAAAGAGATCAAAAAAAAAAAAAAAACATGCTGATAAGCCTTGCGGTTTTTTCGATTTAATTATGCGATTTACTAGTTTTGAGAAATAATTATATTTTATGGAGGTTCAAGCGCGATCTTGCGAGTCTGAAATGGAGTATGATTCGGCTTTCCTTGGTTTTGAATATTTAGATAAATTAATGCGGAAATCGGAAATTAAAAAAAAGCCTTTTTCTCTACTTTCTGCTGTACTCTTTCACATGAGTCGTTTTGTAATTTTTATGATTAAAAAATACTTACTTGCCAGATGACCAAAATACTTCTTTACAAGCGTATCCATTTCTGGAAAATAATTAAGCTCTCTATCCAAGTCCATTTGTAGTGAAAAATATGTATTTTGTACACGTTCCCAAAATGTCATGCGATCCATAAATGGCATAAGATTAAATGGCACATAAGACCATGGTGTTATAATACCAAACATTTGGCTCATATAATTTTGTTGCGCAAATGTTGCCGTACTTATAACGGGTACATCGTAGACATGAGCCAAAGCTAGAAATGCATCTTGAAAGAATTGTTCAACCAACAATAAATCATAGACGCCTTTGGTTTGTTTAGCATTGATTATTGCTTGTATTTTGGGTTGTTTTAGGGCATGTTCGGTTGTCGCTGAACCCAAGACCTGAATCATTTTCATTAGCGCTGATGCATCATTTGCGAGGTCATAAATGGAATTTGTGCCGGATACTTCGTGTACTTTAAAAATAATGCATACCCCCCCAAGTTAGACAAGTTGTGTTTAAACAAATTGTATTTGAGCTTTTAATGTATGAACTTACTATGTTTCCAGTAATCGAATTCTGGCTCAATAAGTATCTCCGTATAGTTTTTGCCCAATTTTTGTGGTTCTAATGTTAGTCCAGTTATCATGGTGACCTTATAAAGATTTTATTACCGTTTAGAATTTGGTTGTTAAACTTTATATACCTCATGGCCATGCTTAACCAATTCTTTGATTATCACTCGATGCATCATGTAGTGACTTTTGCCTGAAAATGCGTAGACTGCGAGTATTTTAGCGCCATCTGTAGTAGGTGTTTGCATCAGCAGCGCTGTCAGTGTTAGCAGACTAGCAATAAATTTAGCATACTAAATAAAAAAATTAAGGAAAAGCGAAAATTATTTTTTCAAAGTATTTTTTTTTTTAGTAGATTAAAGCTTGACCTTAACCTTGCTGCATTAATACGATATAATCGATTAAGCACTCGTGCTCCGAGAGAATAGATAGAATTTAACTCACATGGGATGCCCAGAAGCCTTACCTACATATTTTTATATTATTAATATGAGAACTACACTATAATAATGTAATAACAACAACAACAACATAACATTAACCATTAATCGAAATAAAATATGTCATGGCATCATTCGTCAATCATAGCACAATTTTGGCCGCCCCTGCAATTTATTTTACTAAATAATAAATTTTCTATATAAATTTCAAGTCTTAAGCGCAATCGAAATTGGCCAATAACTAATGCATCGAAATATAGCGTCTGAATAAAACCTGTGTGAATACCATTTTCGGAAACAAAATTTAACCGTTCTTGACTGTTGAAAAGTTCGAACAAAAAATGCACGAATTGCGGTGATAACGCGAATTCCCCCAATTAATTCGAATGAGTTATTTCAGGTAGTCTAGTTTTCATTACCCGAAAGGTTTCAAATTAATTTTTTTTTTTGTTTTTTTTTTTTTTTCAGTTTGGTTTGGTTTTGATGATGTCACTCAATTTCAAAAGCGCCGTTCGAGAAAACAACAAGAAATGAGAATTTAACATGTTTGAGTTTTATTTTTGCTTAACCTTGTAGACTCGTTATCCGGAGTTTTCTTTGCTAAAAGTGCTGATTAGTTATAACTATAACTAACTATATATATCACTATAACTATAAACACTATAGTGTTTTATATCCGATGGATTTAGAAAATAGCACACTGTGTCACCAACTCTCATCAGAATTATCGCTCCACCCTTTGACAAAGATGACTTGATTTGAGACTTCGTTTTACTCTCTCATTTTTGTCGCTCTCACTTGCTATTTATTTGGCTTTGTTGCCAGCTTAGAGTCAAAATAAATATCCCGTGACAGCTGATGTGGTAGCCAGAACAAATTCGCGCGAAAATAATTGTCAAAGTCGGTGGATTTCTTATAAGCAAGTGTTTTTCAATGTGCCTTCGACAATTTTATTAAATTATAAATCACAAAGTAAAAGTTCAAAGGTAAATTTAGTGGTGAAGTGTCTAGTAAAGCTTAGTGCATATTATTATTAACAAGTTTTGTGTTTTAGGATCGGCTTCGATTAATTATGCCTCCTGGGGAACCGAGCACCCAAAACTAACTTCGGTAACGCGCCATGTACGTACCTCCTGGGTGGTGTGGAAACTGTAAATAAAAGCCCCTAAAAATGCATTTTCATACAATAATTTGCTAGTCGTTCAAATATTTTTATTTTGTTCTTTGCAAAACAATTGTTTCGACACACTCGTGGTGTCTTCATTAGTTGCTAGTTACTACTTTATTTACTTCAGATGTTAATATTTTTTAAATTATCAAATAATTGCATTTTTATCAATATCAGTTAAATTAATGTGTAAAAAGTTGAATTTTCGCAAAATCTGCGAAATTATATTAGGAAACTAAAAAATACCCAAAAGGAATGTTAAAAATCCCCATTTTTGGTTTTCTATGGAGTGGCACCAATCACAAATGTTATAAAAAATGTGGATTTTGACAGCGCTCTCTCGAAACAAAGAGTCTCAAATCTATTTATCTATGCCTTTGAGCTACGGCGCTCAATTGAATAAAACGAGAACGTAATTTTAAAATCACGGCATGTGTCTTTGGTAGTGTTAGTGAAGTCGCTTACACCAAACTTCAATTTGGCTATTCCCATAGACATGTATGCAATGGTTTGTGAATAAAATAGTTGGCACAGGGTGTCCCTAAACATTAAAAAATGTCCTCATAATAATATCGAAATATCGACCACTTGTTTTTTTTCAAATCACAGAAGTACTATCTTTCAGCCCTTCTTCAATTACCATATTTAATTTATACTTGCGAACAACTTCCACTTTTTTCAGGTGATTGTAGACAAAGCAACTGTAATATTGCAACTAAAATAATTTTTTACTACTTTTGTTAAACGAAGCATTGATACGAGTAATGTGCACTATTTGACAACTTTTCTCTGTGCCAATACTGATAGCCCTCAACTATCTGGGTATGTAAATATTAGGCAACAAGATCAATGGAAATATCGTCAATTGACACTATTTCACTTTTCGAAATGGAAATAAGGTCAACAGTACAGACATTGATTTCAAAATTTTAACTATTTAATATATGTATATCTCCAAAAAACTCTATTTAAGAATTGGGGCTAAAATACCTCGTTTCCACCGTCGCCCTAGTTCAAATTAAATATTTTAAAATAAAGAATTATTGAAATATTTTTTTGATAGGCAGTTTTTTTAAATATTTATGTGGAGACAGAGCTAGGAAAACTTCGTTGTTTTCGCGCGCGCTTTCTCTCATTGTTTGTCTCTTCAAGTGTGAGTGCATTTTATATTTACTTAATGCAGCTACCGAGAAACGATAAGATTGCTTCTTAATCATGACTACTATATAAGACAAATAGAGATAACATTTTTAATTTTCAATTGCTTTTAAAGTATTTATGTACATATATAGGAATGTCCGCGTAGTAATAATTTACAAACCATTATAAACGATTAATGCAAGCGATTGAGTTAAAGTGAGTAAATGAAAATATAAGATAACGTAAGTATGTAAGTATAACTCCTGTTTATTTATATAAATATTTATATTTTAAATCAGATAATGCATGTTAAGAAACTTTGATACATGGATAACCAGAGCTATCCCCAACGACGTATTAACGCTGCAAAGAAGAACGCTATGGGAACAAAAAAACCCACGTATGAAGAGCTCATAATAAGTCGCTCAATCTGAAATCAGCAAGAAAATGATAAGAAGTTGGATGATCGCTGTTTTTTTATCGACAAAGAGTGATCAGTTTTATTACTCCAATTCTTTCTTTAGACATTAAATAAAAACAGGTTCAGCAATAGTTTTTGTTATCATAAGCAATGTGTTTTTTGTTTTTTATTTCAATATATTCAATAGTTTTGCACGTTTTTATGAAGTTTTCAAATAGCTAAACGTTAAATTTTATAATTTTTGTTTTAATTTTTAGTTTTTGTGCTTAAACATTTATACATTTTAATTCTTGTATTCTATTCTATGTATAATAGTTAGTACATAAGTATTTAGAAAAGCTTTCGAAATGCTTAAATATCGTAATGTTGCACATTTTATGGACACTTTTTTTTGCGACAACCGAAAAAATGCTGTCAGCTATTTTTAAATTGTTTAAATTATATTAATTAATTAAAACTAAAATTAGTTGTACACATTTAGTAATATTATACATGCGAAAATAAAACTTATGTGAATTAATAATAATAAAAATTTTGCGCCAAATTGAGCTTTAAATATTTTTCTTCATTTCAAACATTTTAATTTGAAACCTATATTTGTGTAATCAATACTCGTAGATATTGTTGTTTCAATTAAAAATCGACGATTTCCTTATCTCCTTAATTCTTATATAATAATAAGCTGCCATTATTACAAATACTTGGAAATGTAGCGTTTTTGTATGAGGCGACCCGATTTCTTTTTACATACATAAAAACGTATTAACTGCTAATCGTTGAAGTTGGAGGTCTGTGGTGGGACTCTTGGATAGAGCTGTAAAAAGAAATGAGAGAGTTGTTATTTTATTTATATTTTTTTCGTGTTTTTAGCGCATGCATATATGTATGTAAGTACATCTGTAAGAACATTTAAAAAAAATATTATTTGTCTAGGTAAAATGAAACAAAAGAAATGCGGACAATTTCTTGGTAAATTCTGATATTATTTGACGCACTACGGTAGCGATCTCAGACCTTAATGAGAGCTAAAAAAAATGTTGAGGTGAACCAGTTTTCGATACTATGATATCACAATTTAGGAAAACGAGCGACGTTGGCACTTTCAACAGAGCATTCAAATAGTTACTCACCCCCAACAGATTTCTGGGCACATAGCCTTCTTCGTCGCTTGCATTCTTTGCCCACCACCATTCACTTTCGGCATCATCGCCTTTGCGCAAGACAACTAAACGATCGTTGACTTGGAATGTTAGTTCGTCACTATTTTGAGCATCATACGAGAAAACTGCATACACTTCGCCATTATGAAGTATACCGAGTTTCTCTTGAATACCTGCAGAATAAATTGTTAAACGGTATTACTTAAGAAACTCTAGTAAAAAAAATATCAGCCTTACTGTATAAATACTCCGAGCAGCCATCGAAACCCTCTTCGTCTTCCTCACATTTCTCCGCTGGTGTTTCATGATCGGACAACGTCGATGCGAATAGGCACGCACCATTTTCGACTAAAAATTTTACCATCGATAAATTATTGCAACTCGCCGCACAATGCAGTGGCGTCCAACCATCAGAGTCCTGCGCATTTACATCACAACCAAATTCGACAAGGAATCTGTAAAAGGTAAGTAATGTAAAAGTGAGTGAGTTAGAAACGGGATTTATTGTCGCTTGAGCCAGGGCAGCCAAATTATCATCTTCATTTCCTAATACTCACTTGACTATATCGAAATGTCCGGCGCAGATAGCGTTATGCAGCGCAGTTATGCCTTCGTCGTTGGCAGCGCTTGGATTTGCCACTTGCATAGCGGTCTTCTTTACCAATTCCAGTTCACCCTCTAGACTGGCATCCAGCAATAGAGCGAGAGGATCAAAACTAACGCGACGCGCTAACTTTGGTTTACCATTGCCGTTTGACGCAGATGAAAGTGATGAGGATATTGGAGCGTTGCCAGTAGAAGCGGCACGCCGCTTTAGGCCGCCATTGCTGTCGTTGTTTGATTCACCACCGCCACCGCTTACACCATCCATGTGCCGCTCGATCTTGTCCAGCTCATCCATGCTAGAACTAGATTGCGAATTGCTATTCGGTGAGTGTTGCGCATGATTTGACGTTGCTGCTTGCGCTGAAGATGATGGCACTTGTGGCGGCGCATGCTGTGGTGCTTGTTCCGGCGTCGAGGCATTCGATGATGAAGCGCTATTTGTTAAACCAGTCGAACGTTGATTGTTTGAGTTGGCATTACTAATATCCATATGTGAATCTCTGCTACGTTCTCCTCTGTTAACACCATCTGCTGGGTAAAGAAAGGATGCGTGCGCTGGTATATCCATTTTGCGCGCTGCTTGCAGTGGCGGTTTTGGTGCGACGTTGTTTAATTTGAGACGCGGTTGCTCGCTCATTGGTTGTTTGCGTATTGTGAGCGGTTTGGCTTTTATTAGTAGATTGTCGTTAATGTTGAGCGTTTGTAAGCCTTGCGTGGCTTGTTGAACTTCGTTGGAAGCGGCAACATTGGCAGCGGTAGCCATTGGCGCGCCACCATGCACACTCGGCTTTTTGAGCATTGATGTAGAGGAAGACACAGCTGTTGTTGTTGTAGTGAACGTTGTTGATGCTGTATGCGTTGTAGCAGCATTTGCGCTGTGCTCGCTCGCATGCTCCGTGGGCGATGTTTTGCTTGGTTTCGGTGGTAGGGCAGGTCGATCTGAATATGCGGAATTCGGTATTGACGGCGCCGCATTGTTTGGCGCATTTGATGACGCGCTAGCAGTTAAAACATTTGGCGCAACGCGATTTACTTTCGGACTGTAAGTGATCATTTTCGGTATTGAGCTGGTCACCGACGTGGGCGCCACACTGCTAATAGGTTTGCGTGGTGGTATCGCCAAACCACTTGAAGTGTGCGCTTGCAGCAGTTTTGATTTCGCGTGAACGCTGTCCATGCTCGTTGTGGTGGGCGCCGATGTGATGGTTGTGTGCGCCGACACAGCGGTGGCAAGCGACTTGTTAGCCGTACCCAGCGGCATGCTGTGCACCGTCAATTGTTGCTGTTGAATATGTTTTTCTGTGAGCGCTTCACTCACATTACCGTCTGCCCTTCGCTCCACCTCATTGCGTTCCCTAGACGCTGTAGTTGTGCTATTCAATTTACTTATCATGGCGGTTGCTGAGTTTGACGAACTTATGCTTTTCGGTATTTTGCTGCCTGTTGTTGTTGTGGTGACAGCGGTAGGTGTTGCTGCGGAGCTTGTCGTCGTCGTCGTCGCAGCTTCTGCAGCGCGCGCTGCTGCATCTGCTGCAGCTTTTGCTGCCTCCGCCGCTTTCAGTAGATCTCTCTTTTTTGGACCAACTTCAGCATAAATATGCATGGAAGTATCCACTTCCACAGGCTTCACAGGCTCGGCAGCTTTGGATGCTGCTGCGGCCGCAAGTGAAGCGGTAAGCATCTTTTTAGCCAATTTTGATTCATCACTTTCGCCGCTAAAGAACGTTTGAGCATTTGGCGCATTTGCAGAGCTGCTGATCGTGTGCGCACTGGGAGCGCCGCCTTGAGGACTGTGTGCATTGGTGCCGGTCAGATTGTGCTTCATGTGCGTCAAATCTTGTATAAGCTGATTTTGTTGATTTGTATTGGCTGTGGCGGCGGCATGTTTCAGTATGTTACCAGCACCCAAATAAGCGCCGCTACCAGGCGCCAGCGCCGTCTTTTGTGGTGTATGTATGTATGGCTCTACGGCGGCTACATTGCCACGTGGTATACTTCGACTCGTTTCGCGATTGTTTACATTCGGAAATTTGGAGGAATTATGTTGTTGTAAATTGCTTGCTTGTTTCTGCAGTAGTTGTTGTTTCAGCGCTGTCACGCCTTGTTTGTGGTGGATATTGTTTTGTTGGTTTTGATTGTAGGCAATGGCGGTATTCGAGTTGTTGTAAGCAAGCGTTGGCAGTTGGTGTGACTGTTGTTGTTGTGCTGCAGTTTGTTGATGCTGTTGTTGTTGTTGTTGCTGTTGAAGCGGATGGTGCTGCTGCTGCTGTTGCTGTTGTTGTTGCTGGTGTGGCGATTCATGTTGTGGCACCTGTAGCTGATTGTGATTTTGCGCATGCGTTTGTATGTTGGCTGCCTTTTTGCGTAGCAGACGCGTCTGTAGTTCGTAAATGCGTTGATCGACTGAGCGCAACTCAGCTTGACGTTGTTGCAGCGCCTCACGCTGCAGATGCAGACGCGCATCTTGTTGTAGCGAAAGTTGATTACGGTACTGGAATTGAGAGAAGAGAATTCTAAGTGAACACAGTTTGATTTTTTATTATGATTTTTGCACTCACCACCAACTCTCGGCGCAGCTTTTCAAGTTCTCGTGATGCCTGTGGCGGCAACGGCTGCGAGTTTCCGTTATTGCCATTCGTCGATAGTAAATTTATTGGGCAGCGCCGATCGCGTCTTAATTCTTCGAGTTGCCGAGTGAGTGCTTCCACTTTCGCTACCGCTAAACTTAGCTCTTTCTCTTTTTCGCTAAAAAGAGCACGAATTGAGTCTAGATCATTGCCTGAAAAAAAAAAAATTGAATTTTATTTTAAACGAGTACAATTTTAATAATTTAGGAATACTCGTAACCTATAACTTGAAATTTGAGACGAATTATTTTTGTCTAATTTTATATTCACTCTATTTCAGCAGCTCTTCCGGATTGGATGAAATTTGTTAGCTAGATAATGTACTATAGTTTAAGAATTTTTGCTCTGACACCTAGGATACTATTTGGGGTTGCCACCTATCTGAATTTTTACTAGTAACCAACAAAGAATCCTAGGGTTTCCACTTAGGGTTCCACATAATTGAATTATATTTATTTTTTTTCACCTATTGCCAAACATCAGATGATTCACGGGAGTTATAGATGGGATATGTAGAGCAGTTATAGAAGGATTATTGCCAACACCGTTACAACAGATCACACGAAGCATGCCTCCATACCTGAAGTAGTTGGGCTGAAGACATAATCGGCAAGACCAACGTGGCGTCCAGTGACAACTTTCCCATATTTCTACATATGTAAATTCGCAAAACTATTGGGAGCACGAAATTTTAAAACTCTATGTAAGCTATGGGCATTGCGTCCTTAGTGCGATTAGACCCACACATGACTAACTAAATATATTCAAGCACAACCCAAGCAATTACAATTTAATGAGGCGTCTAATTTGATACATTCAATTTTAAATGTTTCACGCTACTAATTTACTATTATATAATATATGTGTATGCTCGTATCCTTTGCTATTCGCCCCAAGTACAAACGATCCATGTACATTTGTGTAAATATTTAAATACATAGATGTATGAGGACCCATATGTCGAACGCGGCCATTGAGCATCCGCGATAATTATGTAAACGCACGTACCCACAGACAGACCTATGTTTATACCGCCAAACAATCCTATAGTTCATAGATACAGTGGAGGTCATATTAAAAGCAGTGTCAAGTAACGTACCGGTAGATTTAAGTTTTTGTCTACGCCAATTATTTTCTATTTAAATTTTATTTATTTTATTTTATTTTATTTTGTCAAGATCGAAAGCAAATTAGTTGATCGGGCACAGCCAAGAGTGTAAGTGTTGTGTATTAGGGTGTTAGTAAAAATGTTTTGAAAAATTGTTGAAAATGTTAAAAAAATTTTAATAAAAAAAAATCTTTATTTATTTATTTCAGCCCTGATGATGATTTCAGATTGAAATCGAAATATCGGCTGATTAACTTAATAAATTCACAAATATCAAAAGAAAATTTGTAGTTGTTCTTCTTTTGATTATTGGCCTAGAGCTCGAAAAAAATTTTATCAATACGTACAATTTAAGGCAAATCTTTATTTGTACACTGCTATTAAAATGAACTCCACTGTATGTATATATCTATACACGAACTGCATATTTATTAATTCTATAGCATAGACATTTGAAAACTTTTAATCACTTTGAGCACTCGTCAACCGTCATTAACATTTTAATTAGTTAACAGCTCTAAAGGTATTAAGGTAGTAGGGTCGAAATGTAAAGGGTGACCCATTAAGGAGAAACCACAATTTGTGGTGTATGTATAATTCTAAATTAAACATACTCGCCTCTGTGATCATAAATGCCGCCCAACCCGTACGGTTTAGTTGGCTATCATTTGCATCACAAAGCTAGTTTAGTCGCTGTGTAAATATTTACGTATAGAAGTATGTACATATGTATGTACGAATGTTTATGGAAGGCAATACATCCGCTAATAACTACACCATGATTTTGTGCTTTTGCAAGTGAAATTCTGAATCCTGCTGATGAGTTTCAGAGCTTTTAAATACAGCGTTGGATATAATCCGCTTAGCAAGGATTTCATGTACCTAAGGATATTAACGCTTACCCCAGCACAGATTTACATGTTATGAAATGAAATGAGAAAAAAATAAAATAGAATATAATAAAATAAAGTAAAATAAAATAAAATAAATTAAAATAAAATAAAATAAAATAAAATAAAATAAACTAAACCAAAATAAAATAAAATAAAACAAATTAAAATAAAATATATTAAAATAAAATAAAATAAAATAAAATAAAATAAAATAAAATAAAATAAAATAAAATAAAATAAAATAAAATAAAATAAAATAAGATAAGTTAAAATAAAACAAATTAAAATAAAACAAATTAAAATAAATTAAAATAAAATAAATTAAAATAAATTAAAATAAAATAAAATAAAATAAAATAAAATAAAATAAAATAAAATAAAATAAAATAAAATAAAATAAAATAAAATAAAATAAAATAAAGTAAAATAAAATAAAATAAAATAAAATAAAGTAAAATACAATAAAATGAAACAAAATAAAATAACAAAAAAGAATAAAACAACATAAAATAAAATAAGATAAAATAAAATCTTTTCTGACGTGAAATGGCCTCAAATATATTTACATACATCAGTCCGAAATGGCACAACAGCACCTAAAATGTTATAAGTAGCATATACTAAAAGAGTTTGGTGGGCGTGAGAATATGTCATGCGGGTGAGAGTGAAAGGATGAGAAACTTGACAGCCCAAGATGTGACGTCAAAGTTTTTGAGTGTTGCGGCAAGTGGAGTGAGTTCAAGGGAGCGTGTCTGTCTCACTAACAAATCCAATTAGAATTGAAGAACATAATTTCATACAACGCTCAAAGAAGCTGCAGTATTATCCTGGTATGAAACAAAAAAAAAAAATAATAATAATGCAAATAATAAGAAGGCTAATAGAGTACATTGGTATTCAGTACAGGAAGTTGCCGTGTGCAGTTACAAAATTAAAAAAATTATAATAAGTAAAAGAAAGAAGGGCATAAAATGAAAGTTTTATTGCTTGGCTAAGTCTAAATTATGATAAAAAAGAAATACAAAGTAGTTGTACATTGCTCATTATTCAACACATCCTCACTAGACGCACTTGTCAGACAAACATAGCCGAACAGTGTGGCATCTGTTAGGAATTTTGGGGCAAAAACAAAAAGCAATAAAAACACACAACAAAAAATTCTTTCGTTGTTTGCTGGAAATGTTGTGCTAAGCCGGCTAGTAATATTCAAAAGGGTAGCTTCTTTGCTGTATTCACTCATTAATTAAAAACTTAAAATGTTTCTTGTTATTTTTATTAATTTTCTCCTATTTATTATTTAAATGTTTTCACCCTTTTATTACTTCTCATACACAAATCGCAACAAAATTGTTATTTTTCAATTTATGCTTTGGATAGATAATTAGACATAATTTTCAGAATTTTCAACTTTTCCCCACTGTGCCCCTTCTTTATCTGACGCTTTCTCTAGCCCATTGCACTGAAATCTAATCCACCGAGATTTCGGCATCATTGACTGTCAAAACGAGTCAGATTTGCTGCCTTTCATCACGCTAGCAACTGTAAAATACGAACTGATAGATGTTAGAGAGGACAGCGGGTCGCAAAGACGAAGGCGCTGCTCTGTGAATGGTGGCCGTCATATTCAAAAATCAATCTCCTTGCTCCTTCTCCTTCTCCTTGCTCATAACTAAGTCACAAAGTTACTTGCAACCTTTACACAAAAATGTTTACTTTATAGAATAAATAAAAGTTGCTACACAAGTACAGTGAGCTGCCGTTAACCCTCACACACACACACACACACACACACGCACATGTAAGTATATAAATAATTGAAAAATTCATTACATAAGTACATATATTCACTTTATACATATCTCTTTTAACTCTACATTTCGCTAGTTTTAGTACTTACTCAGCGTAACATTATAAGTCTTCTGTACATCCACTTGACCTCGCAACGCACGCAAACGTCTTAGTTTGGATTCTTGAGCCTCAACACGTTCACGCAAACGTCTCAAACGTTCACCCTCTGCGCTAGCTACCGCATTTCGTACCTCTTGCGATTTAAGGAAACGCAAACGTTGCTCCTTAGTGGCCAATAGTTGGTGTTGTGAGTCAATTTGCTGTTGTTGTCGCAATGCCATAGCCCGTAATTCGGCTGAAGTCAGCCTGCCAGGCACCTGTATGAGTATGCAACAAGCATCACACATACACACATCAACACATCAACACGATGATGATGATGATGATGTTGTGATGAAGATGTTGTGGGTGTTGGTATGGTCATTCGGTAATTTTAAAATCATCATCCATAGCAAGTGCAGGAAGTAGTCGTGACGAGTCGCCATCAAAAGGTGTGAATGCGTGAATTCAATTTGAATTTCATTGAAGTTGATGGTGATGACGATGGTGATAGTTGTTGTTGCGTTGTTTGTAATGATTTTCGCAAAAATGTTGTTGATGCCCGTGACGTGAGTTATTGTAGACATTTAAAGATGCAAAAGGAATGTTGCGTTATACGTTGAGATATCCATGAAATTGTTAAAGTGTTTCGCAGAGTACAAATGTTGAAAATATGGAATAAAAAGAAAAGAAAAAAGAGAAAGCGAATTAATTTTATGAAAATGCTGATAGACAAAATGTCAAGTGCTATAATAAGTTGAAATAATAAACTTGAATGGAAAGCTGACCATTTATCAATTACAAGCAATAAACAAAGTAATAAATAAAATTATGCAAATTTATATGGAAAGAAATAAATAACATTTTATGGTTATACGACATCTGCGTTCATATTAAAGTAAAGAAAATAAATTAATTGCACTAATGCAGTTCAACAGATTGCTCTTCGGTGGATAACTTCAGTATATTGATGATTGGGAGTTCATGCTATTTGGCAATAATTAGAAAAGAGTCTTATCTTCTGCACTATCTTGCAAAAAAGTCTTGCGAGTAATGTCTTAAGACTACTAAATTTGGTCTACAGTGGGCCAAAATTGAGCCCAACTAGGCCGTTTGTACACAGTTAGCACTCAAAAAAAAAAAAAAAAAATTGAAAGAATCACGACGGGGTTTTACAGTTTTTTTTTATAGAAATATCCAGCTATCAATTTTAGTATTTTTTTTTTAGGGACAGGGACTTTTATTCCTTCTAAAATAAAAGTCCAAAGAAAAAATTTATTTCGGGACTGTTTTTCTTACCCGGGCAAAAATAATCGACAACTCGGACTTTCATTTTTTCTCGCCAGCAATAAAAGTTATCTTTGTCCTTTTATTTTTTAAGAATAAAATAAAATAACGAACCAAAATCTTCCAACCCGCCAATCTAAATTTTATGAATTTCTTATCATATGAAAGAGGATTGACGGTTTAATAGATTTTGGTTCGGACTTTTATTCTGTCCCTAAAAAATATAAGATAACTTTACCTGTTGGCGAGAAAAAATAAAAGTCCGGGGTTTTAAGTTATTATCGAACACTATCTAACCCCGGACTATTATAAGATCGAAAAAAAAACTTTTATTTTCCGTCCCTGATTTTTTTAATGGTCCTATCTTAAATTTATTCATCCAAGATAAGAAAGTCAGCAAAAGGTATACGAACATCAGTTCCTTAGTCTATGGTTTATATTTTGCTTTTATAAAGTCTAATTTAATAAGTTCATAAAAACACTGTGCGCGAATAACCAAGTAAGAATACAGCAACAACATTTACAAAATATTTTAGCTGACAGTTTAAGTGATCCACTCATACACAGTGGTGGCAAAATAAATAAGTACAGAATTGAATACAGCTAAATCTAACATTTTAGTCAAAGGAAATTTGAATTTTGTTAATGCATTATATAGAAGAAAATACTTAATATTTTTGAACAGAAAATTATGGGCAAATTCCAACGCACTTATAATTTGTAAATTAATGTACTTGACTTGAATAAAATCAATTTTTTTTTAAGTTCTGCACAAACAATATAAATTTTGATAACAATTTTGCAAAATTTTTATACTCTCCTGAACTTTGTGTAAACTTTTGTGTTAGTAGTTTCTGTCAAATATTTCGCTAGACAATCACGCAAATTTATATATTTTATAAATAAAACAAATTTTAATTATGGATCTATTATTTTTGCTGCCACTGTATTATGGAACTATTTTTGATAAAATTCTCTCAAGCCAAAGCGTGGTATTTTCTCATTTGAAAAAGTTCCAAAATCTATCAAAAAAAATTGCAGTAAATAAATAAAACTTTTAAGTTTCTTGAGAGTTTCACTTTATGAGACCAAAACTTAATAGGCTCAAATTTTCTGAATTTTTGCACAAAGTTGGAAAAACTGATTCAAAATACTTCTTTGGAAAAATTATTTGTTGTTTTATATTATTTTAGCTTAATAAGTTTTCGTAATGTATAAGAAGAATGAACTGGATCCGCTTTAGTGTAACCCACTGTATGTTGCCTACTTTGTACACCTTGGCGTATGAGCAATTTTTTGTTGAGAAGCTTTTTTGAGAGCAACATTGAGACCATTATTTCTCTAAAAGCGTCTTGGCAGCTAAGTGTTCTAGAACCATTGTCATTATAAAGGTATAGCAGAACAAGCCCCAATATTGAAACTCTACACCGATATATATTCACTCAACATAAAAATGTCATAAAAATTTTGTGCAGCAAACTTTTCAAGTGAATTTCTGAGATTAAAAAGTTTCACATTAAGGATTTTGATGAACATAAATCCTGCATGACGTTTATTGTCATCAAAATAATAAACAAAAAATTATCAGGATATGAAAATAAATTATGAAATATAACTTTAACATGCTAAATAGATACATAACAAGCGTATAAACATTTGACAAGTTTTCTTTTCTTTTGTTGATCGCAACACCCAACCAAGCGGGGAGGATGAATTAGCTGCACTGGTATGCTGAGCATATCAGAGTACAAAAATAATGCGCACAAAGTTTTTGCTGTCAATTAGTACGCTAAGTCAGTGTTGATAGCTTGGCAATAGCAGTATCAACACCACCTGGAGGACGGCTGGTAGAAGCTGAATTTATGTTGACAAAACTTAACGTAGACATGCACACATACATACATATGTACATACATACAAAAGAAACTTACATTCAATTTGGGTTCCGCAGTCACAACTACAGTGGTGGGCGTCGCAATACCACCAGCAAGCCCAGTGATGGCAATAGCGTTGCGTGGCGCTTTCGGTGCGGGTAGCATAGTTGGTGGCATTTTGGGCAAATTACCGGAAACTGGACGACAGACACACGTTAGCATTATACACAGTACAATGTTGTTGCTGCTGCTGTTGTTGTGATATTGTGGTTAGGGCGATGCTGGTGCCGGATGTTGTGGTAGCTTTAAGTGACACACGTGCCCCTACACACACACACACACACACACACACGAGTGTGTCCACTAACTGACAGCGACGAGCACGTTTAGACAGGCTGCTGACATATGTTTGTATGTGTGTGAGCGTGTGAAACAGAAATTAGATGTGATGTTGTTGTTGCTGTTGCTGTTGAAAGCACAATAACGCTGCGGTCAATCGGAAAATGCGAAACCAAAAAAAAAAATCGTAAACGCGCCCAAGCACACACACTCACCGTTTTAATATGGCTAAATGTTACAATGAAAGTGCGTATGTTGCGCTTATGTTTTTAGTTAGAAGTGTATCTGACTTGATATACGCACGTCCGGCTGATGTGATTATAATGATGTGTCAGCCACGTTGATAGTCGCAAGCTGTGTCGTGGCTAAATGTCAGATGCTTTTGGTGAATAGTAGTTGCTGTTGTTGTTGTTTTGTTGATAGTCGCAAATAGTTGTTTTTTTTTTTTTTGTTTTTATCTACAACATCCACCACACTTGGCTCGACCTTGTAACTACCACACAAGTTTTTATTTGTTCTTTTTTGTTTTCGCTGTTTTTTCTTAGCCTCCGCTTGCTAATGTTTGCCAACGGAGTTAGGTTGTTTCATTTTTGGAATTATTTCTTACTCAACAACTCATTTTTTCACTGTGCTTAAACTACAGTTGCTGAATAAATATTACAAATAATAGTGTTGTTGCATTTAGTATCGATTTTCCTTATTAAATGCCACTGCTTGCACTTTTTATTGATTTTAAATGACTTCGGTTTAATTGCGATGATTGAAACACAAATTAATCTAGTAAATATGTATATATATATTTTTTTTTGTTGAAATTTTCGTATCGCAAACTTTGCTCGTATGCTAAAATTTATTTAGATATTGCTTTATAGTAATTATTTTATAAAAAAAAAAATATTTTATTATTATTTTATATGTCCTCTGTTGAAAGCTTGATCCATTTGATGTATGTATGTAAATATGATTTTTGAACTAGAAATTCTATAACCATATAAATTTGTTTGTGTCAAGATACTTAGTTTTAGAAATTGGCTAAAAAACTCGAACTAGGCCTGAATAAAACTTTGTTAAAAAAAAAAAAATACTTTCGCTTTTTTATCTGTAAAATAGTTTCCTTCTAAAAACAAATATTTAAAATAAACAGGAATCCTTTGTAAATTATTATAACTCGCTCAGGCTTTCCCCAGTTTTCAGAAACGATTTGACAAGTTTGATGGTTTCAGTAAATATAATCGAGAACATTCCACCCCCTAGTAAAATTTTAAAAGCGACGCTGACCAAACTTACATTCATATATAAAAAGTTTTTAGGCGCACATTCCTGCACATAAAGCTGATCTATAAAGACAGCATAAACAGTAGAACGTGCGCCTAAAACTATGTTATGCTGTAATAATCAGCAAAATCTGAAGAGCTACACATCGCAAAACCCACTTTTTCTCATATTTAATTTCGTCTCTCGCAGCATATCAAATTTCTTCTACAATATATATTTATGGAGTAATCTACGAAACCCTCAGCGCCTTAAAGTATGCTGTTTTTTGCAATATCATCATGGTTACAAAGTAAACCTCTACGAATGAATTTCCGCATTTTTTTATCTACTTCAAGCTAGTCATATTTTATCTAGGTTTTTACTTATTACTCTTCAGTGAAATTATAAGCCATACCGACTTTAGACTGTGTCTCTTTTTTAGTTATTCGCTGTTCGGAATTATTTTTTTTTGGTACCATTAAGGTCGTGGATTTGGTATTTTCGACTGGCTGATACAAAAGCAATTATTTCAATAAGTATTAATATGTTACATACGATTCTTTAATTATAAAAGTCTTTTGTTTGTTTCCAAAATATTTGCGTAGAGTTTTTTGTAAAAAAAAAAAAAAAATAGTCCAAGCAGAATTTTTTTTCGAAGCAAACTTTCTTACTCACACACCCTATTAAGGCACACGCTTTTGCGTGGGTCTGCCTTTAATGGGCTTTTAGGCGTTCACTTATTCACTTAGTTTGGCTCCTTTTACTCATTTTCAGTCACATTTATATGTGTGTGTTGTTTTTGTTTTTTGTTTTAGGCTCGTACCAAAGTACATTTTTACTAGCTCTTCGGCATTGCTCCTGCTGCTAATGTCTTTCCGTTCTACTTCAATTCAATTCACTTAGTTAACTGCTTTATCGAAACTGAATTGTCTAATTTCATCGTACTAGAAATTTTATTGTGAATACATATGGGTAAGTATTGAATTATTTTCAATGTTCCTATGCTTATAAGTAGTAGGGAGTCCTCGTATAAAAGCATATATTAGTTTGAGTGTTTATGTGCGTAATTGTTTTGGCTTCGGTTGCTAATGTTGCCCATAGCGACTATAGTTAAACGTCATATGGCACAGTAATAAAAATAACAATAAAAGCCAATTACAACAATGTGAACTTAAACAACAACTTATTGTTTATTTTATCAAGTGATTTAAAAGGCTTTTACTCCCAAAGAAAATCAATATTTTAATAAAAATAAATCATAGTTTTTCAAATGCTGGATTTCATGAGCATACGCGACACATTCATGTGTTTGAGGGGGACTACAGTTTGGCAACGCAAAAGCGACAGAATGAATATTTTACGACCATTTAAATTGCGATTTATTCAATCACATGATCTTGGGCTCATAGCATACCATATCTGATTCATATTATAAATGTGGATGATTAAATGAAATTTTTAACGCACATAGCTATTAATCTCGAGAGATGTGCTATGTCTTTTGGAAAATTTGAGAGTAGCGGGCCACCTAAAAACCGTTTATTCAAATTTTTTAAAATACCCCAAGAGTTATCTGTTATCTTTGAAAGCATATTTCTGTTTTGTTCCCACCCTGAGTAGCAAGTGACGACTTAAAGCAATGGTAAGGTCGCCATAAGAACAAAATATCCATGCAAATTTATCTTTTGAACTTACTTACAAAAGTCCTACATTCTTCACAACAGAAACCCTAACACTTGAAGCTAGAACTTAAACAAAGAAAAAGGATGCTAACCACTCGTCGTGAATGTTTTAAAAGTTTTTTCATAGAAAATTGCATGTTAAGGTGGCGTGAAATTAAGCTAAATAATTTGTAAGGAACTTATTTTCTGTTGGTAAATTATGCGCATAAATTTTGAGACAAGTTTTCGTTGTTGAATAGAGTTTGACTTTGACATTAAAGGGAATGATGTAGTCTTTGTATATATGTACATAAATTTACCTGTAGACCGCATGCCAGTAACAAAACTTTAACAAAGGCAACTATTAATATGTAGATTGTATGTATTAGACTGGATCAAAAAATTTCTTTTTAAATCATATTTATATTACTTTTTACCAGTGGTATATCATTGCTAGTTTGCTTGTTCGTTGGCGATAGTTCAATTTAAATTTTTTCAGAGCTATAATACGCTAAACCCTCAGTTTTGCAAGCAAATGCAACTTTAGACTAACAAAAAGGATCTCTATATACGAGAGAGAGAAGTGATATTTTAATGCTTTCTTTTTTGCGGAATAAATATTTTATTTAAATGAAATAAAGTGATCAAAGGACCCGTAAATAATTAATAAAATCAAAAAAAGAATATTTAAAAAAAAAATTTTTTTGAACTACCGATCGAAAAACGCTTGAGTTCATTGAAAAGAGCATAAAGAATCTCAAAAACAATCTAACAAACCATATAAACGCACAAAAATGTAAAAGTTTTAATAATAAACAGCACATAGAAAACTAGATTCCGATAAAAACAGTGCAAAAGATGGCGCAAGCTATAATGAAAAGTAAGAAATATGGTGTTGCTGCTTTGGTGCTCGATGAACGTGAAAAAGCTCCCATGACTTGATTTCTAGTAGAGATGCATGTTTATTAAATCGTATCGTATCGTAAACGTAAGCTCATATATGTCGGGATGCAATTTGACAGTTTCGAGGTCTTGCGATTGATTTCGGGTTTTTGGAAATTATTTTCCGCCAGCAGTTGAAGTTGATCTTGCAATATATGAGAAATAATCTCATATTAAAATTTTTATTTTTAATTAATAATGAATAATGAGCATTTGCCGAAAATGTTGCCCAGATAAAATATGTTGATATGTACCCATGATATATGAATATTTTTTTGGGCATAATTTCATGACCATGTTAGTTTAACCTCGTAACTTTTCATACATTCGGATTTTTATAAAAAAAGTTTATGGATTGTTGAAACTTCTACTCTCACAGCATAACATCAGCCTGTTGATTTAGTAAGCTAAATACGCATCACATTTTTTGTGGGGTATACACAAAACAACCATTCCACATACGCAAACTTTTATACACAAAATATCCAAGTAAAAGGACACCGGCAACAGCTATTACCAAAATAGTCAACAGCAACAGCATAGAAAAAATTCTTTATTTTGACTTGGGCCGGTGTTTTGCTTATTTTTGTTTTGCCTTCCACATTGTTTGTATGTATGTATGTATGTATGTATGTATGTATGTATATATTGTAGCTCCCGTAGATAACTTTCTAACTTGACGCTGCTAATGCTATAGCCAAATGTTTTTACTTTTACGACTATTATTATTATTATTATTGTTGTAAACGTAGTGATTTATTTTATAAATATGTAAATGCACACACACATATGTATGTATATATATGCGTATGCACATATGTACTTAGTTTGTATTTAGATTGCGCAAAATGTCGCTTTATTGATTTAACCTTTTTTTTATTGTCATTGGGTCAAACTGGAGCAATAATAAAAATTATATTAAATTATAAAATAGCTTAAAGTCTGAAAAATGATATGTGGTCTTTACTGAGATATTTGGCTGAGAAGCTTTCGATAGTAGAAATGCAGTCGGGTTTTGCTCAGCGCTATTTTGGGGGGTTTTCAAATGTTTTAATTATTCTTTCATTCTTTTACGTGACTTGAACCAGAAGAAAATCCGATTTGTTAAATACTTTAATTATCTCCACGGAGCGGCCTTAAGGTTGTACCAACACATATAATAAAATTGGAGCAACTAGATATTTAGTCGGCACATTGAAGATATTTACGAAAGATCGGTAGGAAGAATCAGCATTAAGTCAATAGAAGCTAAATCAACTGATTTTAGAACTTTCGTTTGTCTGATTGCGACTTTTTACGTTGTATTACTAGATATCTAGCTCAAAGTCTGATATATCATCTGTTCCGATAGCTCGACCAATTCGGAGACAAAGGCCGATATATGAAACATTGTGTTTAGTGCAATATGGGTATCAAACGAATATCTGGTATGTTATACATATGATAATTAAAATCGAACTTAGCCTATTATTAGTTCTAAGAGACAGCGAAGCAAGCGGCGTTTATTAGTTCAAAATAAATGATTAAAACATTCTGACGACGCACTGGGGCCTACCGTGGAAATTGTCTATTCTGTTATATGACGTAAACTTCTTCAGCTAAAAATCCTTTGATAATTTTACATAAAAAGAGAAATAGTTCTCTCAACGAAATGTGCTTAAAAGCTTTCAAGCTTATTCAAATTGTAGTCTCACAAAGTGCAAGTGTCAAGACTCTTCTACATTTTGTTAAATCTCTTCACAGCCCCAATTCAAACCCCTATAAGTATAAGCCGCCACTGATATATTTTCGAATGTAAATTACCAAATTTTGTATGCTAATGCAGATGTGTATCACATTTGAGGTTGATCCTTGGAGACTACTTTCTTTTCCATTATCATGAAACACACAACGACCCACACACGTGCATCCTTTACAAATGAAAATGGTCGTACAAATCTACTGATGGATGGATGGCTTTTTACTTGGTTCAGATGAGCTTGGTACGTTAAGAAGGCAAGGAGCTAGAAGCCAAAAGCTGGACACAACTATAATTTAACAATAACAAAGCAATAGTAAAGCCAAGAACTACAACAGCCTAAGAAAATACAAACATGTTGGTGACAGTTTTGGATCGCTACTGAATTTCTAAATATTGTATACCTTTACACATACATGCGTATGTATATATATATATGTAATTACCCTGCAGCAAAATTGCTAATCAGTCTCCAAAAGAGACAGTCTTGAGCTATCCACTTCGTGAAGCGTTCCCGTACACTATTCGATATCGATAATCACTCATACACAAGCAGAACTACCCCCAAATTATTCAAAATGGAATCAGCTCACAACTAGCCAAAGCTAAGCTATCGTAAAACTATCCGAATGAGAATCGGTTCAGGACGGGCTGCCAAGTAATGCACTGCTGACACTGACAACGCCATGTTAAAGTAGATATTTGACAGCAATGCTCAGCGATTCTGCTACGATTGGTGCGGTTTCTAACCTGATAGCTCAGGGATAGTTTTGAGTTAGTCTAATTTTCTACAGGGTAGTGGCAGCAAGTTGTAATAAGACAAATGGCAAAAATATTTGCTCGTGTCTATAAGGGCGTAGTTGCGAGACGTCGGCCAAGGGGGAGGGGCACTGAAGAGTAAATATATTGAGCACCGAAAGGTTTTTAGATTAAATTAAATATTTTCTTTACGGATATTGTAGTACTTGTCGCCTAAGGAAGAGCATGCGAAGCGCGGGATTATTTAGTTTGAAAATATTTTGTTTGTGGGTTTTCTGCGTTTAGTAAAGAGTTATCTTATATTATAGCACAAAAGACATTTCTATCAAATATGTAACGGGAATTCCTGAGATTTTAGAAGGAAAATTGCTTGAACCCAAAAACACATAGAGAACTTTACAAAGAGAGCAGCTGAAGCTGACCGAGTATTGGAACATAATCTTACTGCATGGACAATACCATATACCAAGTCTACTAGAGAATTGAATGAGTGATAACGAGATATTTACCTTTCCCTACTAATCATCCGTCGACATCATTGTCAGCAAAAACACATGAATACTAGATATTGTAGATAGTACCACTCTAGTTCAACCCACCAAAATAGAAAATGAATAAAAACAACCATTTCCCCCCACTACCTACGCCAATGCTTCTGTGTATACAAATATGTCTAAGCTTGATGAATTTAAGTTTGTGAATGGTGGTGCGTCGAAAATGAGCCATTAGCTGAATACAAAAAAAGGTAAATAAATAGTTGGCATGAAACGATTTACTTGTTTGCTTAAGCGCTTATCACTTGCCAAATATATATTAATGTGTGTATGTGCGTTTAGATGCAGAAGCAACAACAGCAGCCATCATACTCCCAGCAACAATAACATTCCAACTTTATTTGTTTGCTTATTTACTTTTGTGATTGTTTGTTTGGTTTTGAGTTTAGTCGTTTTGTGGGTTTTGTTACACACTTGATTGGCTATTGCCCAGCGGGCTGTCACTTAGTTGACATATAATTGTGATGCTGTTGCTGGCATATCTAGCTCTTGCTGGCCAAACCCTTTGTTATAATACTGATTAACAGCGTGGGATAAATAATGTGTAAAGTAAACTGACATAAATTAGTATGTATGTATGTGGTAAGGGTTAAGCAAATCGCAAATATGACAGATAGATATCTCATTAAAAGGTATTCATCGATATAGTTTTGGTATTTTAATTCTATTATTAAAGTAGGGAGCGGGTCAACTTTTTCAGTTAAAAATTTTGAAGTGACTTAAACATGAACAGGGTATTTTGAGATGCCAATGTTTTAAAACCATTTCGATGGTAAAGCGCCAGTTAAAGCAGAAGCATCTAAACTATTTTAAGCTTCTGCTTGAATTCAGCTGTGGATTGGACAGTTGATTTTATTTTGAAAATCTTTGAAGTTGCTAGAACCTCAGTTCTGATTGATGATTTTCAGCGAAGTTCGATAAGTCTTAGATTTCCAGTATTTGCGTTTAAATTAATTTCAATTTTGTATCTGCATAACATTTCAACTGAATTCAGCAAATCCATTGCTCATTGCATTCATCAAAATGCTAAGATGTGCAATTTTACAAGTATGTATGTATATGTAGTACATATGTGTATGCATATGAATAATTCTCAGCAGTGATGAAAAACATCCCACTTTAGAATTAGAATTACTAACTCATATAAAGCTAGTCCGAAAAGGGAGCGCAAAGTTAGAAAGATGATAGAGTTCTTACTTTGTAAAATTCGAAAACAAAATTCGATTTTAATGCACATCGATACTCTGCAGTTCGCTCGAATCTAATTAAGCACTTATTTAAAAAGAGCAAACAACACTGTTTCACAGATTTCAAACGCAAAGAAAATACACAACAAAAATTAGGGAAAAACAAATCAAAATGAATTGAAAAAAATTGCGATTTGAGAATTTCTTGAGTATCATAAAATCGAAAGGAGATAAATCCAATCGAAGGGAACAGCATAGAATTCGAACATGGAATATGTGCTAACCGAAAATTTATTACAGAGTAAAAGTCAGCCAAAACCGAATTTCAAATAGAGCTTCAAACAAGGAACTCAGAATACGTAGGGAGCTATTGAATGTATTAACATTAAACAATTACCACTAAATTTAAGCCATGCATTTTTCTTTGGTGGTTTCAGACCGGCTTATTTTTTTTCAAAAATCATTAAATTGATAATTTGTAGGAAATCGTGCTCATGTAAGAAGAATTCACTTGACTGACTAGTTGCGATTTCTGTCAAAACTAGTTTTGAAGTAGTTTGCGATTAGTTGGTTTGACTGCAGGGTCCATGCAACCACATACTTGGAAAGCAATACAACAACGAGAAAGCATACTTGCGTGCGTGTTGATAGAGATAATATTAGTATTTGACTTGAAGCATTTTGCGGCATTTGATATGTTAATTAATTTGCACTTTCACTATGGCATGTAATACAGAAATGGGCAGCAACACATGCAAGGGGGAGGGGGACTAATGACACCAGCGTCAATGGGTTTTATTATTTGAACAAAGTTGAACAACAACAAAACTACATGCATGTATGTACATGTATATGCAAGCAAACTACCTAGTACAAGGAAAACAAAAATTACCAAAAACACAACAAAAACAACTAGAGTAAAACAGAGCAAGTTTTATTTGCCGCATTGCACTGTTGCACTGAAGCGAGTCAAGCAACACCAGATAGATAGCAAATTCAATGAAAAGTTGTTGATGATGCTGCAATGTCGCTGCTGCTGATCAGGCATTCAACTTTTGCAAAAAGTTTGTCGTCGTTGCGGCTTTCAATGGCTGCACATTTGACCGTTCGTTGTGCTATTGGCGTTTGCACAAGAAACTTGTGCTGTTGTTGTGCTCTTTTACTTTTTGGCTTTGTTGTTGTTGTTGTTGTTTTTCTGTTTTTGTTTGTTGCTATTTGCCAGCAATTGCCTAAGCCACGCTACTACCTGAGTCTCTATGTAGCAACAATGCAGCGCGCGCTCTCTCCCTCTCTCTCACTTTGTGCTCTTTAGTAAATTGGAAATGGAAAAGTAATTTCCCATTTACATGCTAAATGGCAAGAAAATACAATAAAGTTACTTTGATAAAAACTCTTTTGTTGGTTCAGTCGCTTTTCTTTGCTTGTTAATATATGAACTTTGTTGTTGTGTGGCTGCTTTTGTTGGTTGAAAAAAAAAAATAAAAAATAAGAGCTCCAAGCAAAAGACGCAGCTGTAAAAGCGAAAGAGACGTGCATGATTAAATTTATTATATACATTCATGCATTCTTATACATACATACATACATATACATATGTATGTAGTGGTGAATATACAGGGTTCGAAAGAAACGGCGATAAATTACAAAAATTAATGGAATAAGTTGGATAAAATATTTTAAAAATTCACGAAAATTTAAGTTAGGCGGAAATCGAAGTTTGTATATCTAGTACTGATCTGCTACCGCATCAAATATTTTGTTGGTTTATCTCAAAAATTTACTCAACTATCTCCTCAACTATTTATTCAATTATTTTTATAAACAGTGAGAGACAACAAATGTTAAAAATATAAATACATATAACCGACCCTGTATATGTTTAACGGCTAAAGGACACAATGGTGGCACAATTGAAAGAAGTCAACCAGGAATACACACACACATACAGATACATGCACGGTGTGCTGCGTGTGTGTGTGTGTCCTTGCATTGCCGTTGCACGCACAGGACTCGCTAACCGCAGTTACACTGCAGTCAGTAGCTAATACAAATATAAATAAAGCCAGAAGTATGTGAACACTTTTGCTCTTCTGCAACTTTTCTGCTTGTACTTTTACAAATTACAATTCGCACAATAAGCTAATAAAGCAATTCTTTTGTATTACTTTTCCGAGACTCAATAACTTAATGCGAGGCTACTATTCATATATGCACATTAGACTGTAATGAAGATTTCAATGATATGACTTTTAGAATAGCGCCAAGAAATATTTTAAGAAAGGTCAGATTTTTTAGGACTACTCTTATTTGTGCTCTTACTAAACCTATCAAACTGTTGAGGTGAAAAACATTGACGCTACAAAGGCTATAGGAAATTGGATTTCGAATATAACTTTTTTTCACTCTATGGGCACTTTTTGGCTAGTAAAGTTTTCAAGATTATTATGGTTTCCTCATATCTTATAACTTTAAACGACTTATTCTTGTATATTTGTATATCCACTACTATCTCCCGAACGACTTCAACGATTTCAATGAAATTTGGTACACAGGTACTATGCTTTGTTTTAAGATTTTCTAATTTGGTGTTGCCACTTGGGGTGATCCTTAGGGTTGCCACCTATATAAATTTTTTTTAAATATGAAGCAATATGTATATGGTAATAGGGGTATCAAATGAAAGGTATTTTAGGCCGTATACCAACCAAAATATTTTCGAGTAGGATTGCCACCTAGGGTTGCTACCTGAACACATTTTATTTATTCCTTCAGATATCGACCACTATCTCGGGAACTGCTAAATTTCGATGAAATTTGGTAGATGGATAGTATGCTTCCTTCTTAGATTTTCTACTTGGATGTTGCCACTAATGGAAACTTAGAGGGTTGCCACCTTTCCGAATTTTTTTTAAATATATGGCAATATGGGTATCAAATGAAAGGTATTTTAGGGCGTATACCAACCAGAATATTTAATACACAACAGGTGTCGCCAATGTATGTTAAGTGACTTTTTGTGGTTAGTGTTCGATATTTTGGAAATTTATTTTGGAAATTTATGCTCTTGGTAAGTAAGATAAATTCGAAAAATACCGAGCAAGTCTCGGTCACCCAGGTACTTACATTTATACTTTTTAAAAAGATTTTTAAATAACACAGAAAAGAATATTTAAATAATATCTATACTAGCAGCGAAAGACCTTTTGATATTAGTATTAAGATCCTTACAATATTTCCTCCATCAATCTAAAAAATAATATAAATATTGTTCAAACAAAAAAAAAAATATTATTTCTGCCCCACTCTAATACGCATACACATATGTTTACACATAATGGCTTGTGGCGCTTTAAATTGGTGTGAAACAGTGGCAAACAATTTGTATTTCCTGTTAAATTCATTTGCTAAGAACAGCTGCTGCTTGTAGTTTAATATAATGATTTACAGTAAATTGTGTGATTTGTTTCGTTCTTGCTTTATTTCTTTCATTCGTTAAATTCATTGCGGCCTAATTCGTAAGAATTGGCACTTAATACAGCTTATTATACGTAATTGAAATTTATTGAACTTTGAATTTTTTTGAAGGTTACCTTTTTATTGTGCACTGCCGTGCTTGGCATTCACTCGTAATAACTATATTGAGTTTAAATATTTGTTTTTATTGAAGTGTAAAAAGAGACGAGCATTATTCTAAGAAATAGATTACCATGACGCACTACCTTAAGTATTAGGGTCATGTTGACATATTGGTTGGGTATTTTATTGTTAAGCATTCAAAGTTTTTCATGGAAGGTACAAATCTAAATGCGAGGTATCAAAAAAGTGCCATGGAAACATTTGGAAATATTTAGTAAAGATGCACTTTTTCTGTATAACAAAGGTTTCTTCTGAAATATTGCTCTTACGGGCATGCATTTGTAATTTTGAAAGACTGAGTTCTAGTTGCTTGAGTTTTGTTAATATGTTTTGAACCTATACTTTTGGGGTTTCAGTGTTTTACAAGCAAAGAAATCCAGAAATTCAGAAACAATTTAATTAGATATCGAATGCGAATAAAAAGATCGCAAGCTATTGACAATATCGATTAAACAAAACGAAATAAAAATAAGTAGTGAAAGGGATGTCTCCTGTTTTGAGTATCCAATTCTCACTTACAATTAGTACAAACTTTGTAAAACCAATAGCCCAAACCTTATTTATCGGAATAATCGAATATATGGGAGCTATATGTTATGTTGGTCCGATCTTGCTGATTCCGACAAATGATTAAGATAATACAAAATGGCGACCTCAAGTCAAATTTCATGGAGATATCTCTAAAACTGAGCGACTAGTTTGCATTCAAACAGACAGACGGGCATGGCTAAATCAACTCAGCTCATCGCACTGATCATTTCGGTAATTATTGCTGGATTTAGCTCTTCTTTTCATCGAATAAATTTTAAAATACCATTTCATATCCACGAAAGCTATAAAAAGGCGCAAACTACCATTTAAGCCAGCTATAACCGTATAATATCGATCAAGAAACGATAACTTAATACACAATAAGCCATTTTTGACATATTGAAAATACCGAATAAATCCATGCAAGGCTCCTTTGTGCACTTAAATTGATGCCTTTATCCCTTTCCAAAGCTCTCAAATTTGCTTTTTCGACTTATTGAATATGCTTTTGCTAACACACACACAACCACACACACTTACTCTCAGCTAAAATTACACACACGAAACACAAGCATTATACATGCTCGTTACTTATACTTGCTGAAGGCACCTTTAAGAATGAATTCCTTGCAATGAGACTCTTGTCAACGTTAAGTGCTGGTTTGCGTTAGTCATCGCTTCAGCGCGCAAAATGTTTCAGTGCAGGCGCTGGTACGGTGACAGGTGTTGCGAGTGATTGAAGTATGGCGCAACAATTTCACATGTGTAAGGTCACAAGGAAGAAAGGCAACAATAAACACTGAAGAGAAGAAGAAGAAGAGTAATAAAGAGCGCTCGTAACACAGCAAATTTATGTACATGCATATATGTATATATACCATAAACAGGGTTTTCCATAAGTAACGAATCTGGAATCTCAAAAAAAACTGAATCGCGCAATGAGGCGTGAGTTGGAAAAGTGTGCGCTTTTCTTTTATTACATCGAATATTTTCAGGAATAAGTAACTTTTAAACCTAGAACTTGAACGCCACTTAATCACTTTATGTCACTCAAACTGAATCTCATAAACATATCAGCTCAAACTCATCTCCGAGGTTCGAGGAGATTTAAAAAGTTTTTGATTTTTAAATAAATTCTTTCACGTAAAGATTGAAAGAGAAAAAGCTATAGCTGCAGTGAATTGAGGTAATAAAATATTAGTTTCAGTTTTTTTAAGTAAAAGCTGCTTAGGGAAATGTAGCAGACCATCTAGACCTTGTCCTTTCAGCAGGAACTGTCTTGAACACATTTGAAACTTTTTTCCCTCTATCGCTTATTTTCTCTTCGTTTTCTTTCTCCTCCTTCTTTCAGATAACAGCTTATTTTTTTTTTATACATTCTCTAGTTGAAAAACTATCATAATTGTTGGTCCGCTGTTTTTAAGTTTGAGAACAAGTATGTATTCGGTAGGAGTTAGGTAGGTAATATCAATAAGGCCTTTTAATCTTCGATTTTATTTCTTAGATTTTCTACTGTCCACATATTCTCTCTAGGTTTAAGATATGAAATTCATGCTAGTGAGTCTAATAAAGGTATATTATGAAAATTTGTTTGCCTATTTGTTGGAATAAATCGTAGGATTATTATGCTAAAGGATTGCCAACGTGGATGAGCATATCTTCAAGCAAATTTATATTTTTAAGGATAACTATTCAGTTTTGAAGAAATAAGGCATACAAGTAAGATACTTTCCGGCATGAGTTAAACCTTAAACCACAGTGGGGATAACAACAAAGCTGCGAGTAAGAGTTTGCTGTATTCAGTGCCATTAATCTGAGCCGGCCAGAGTACATTTTGTGTCATTTGAAAATATCTGCTTTGATAACTCTCCTTCCTACATTTGGTACTTTTCAGCAGAGCTCAGCCTGCTTGCTTTGTGCTAAAATTTTTTAGACTAGGTATGGGTATGCGTAAGACATTTCGTTGCTACTTTAAGTTCTAAAATATGATATGAGGTGTTTTATATCTTGAACACCGCCAAGTGATACACTATTTTTTTTTTTCCAGTGCTCTTCCTTCTCCCTGCAATGTATTCCATTTGACAGTCTTAAACTATATGCTGCAGAATATCAATTAGAGAATTAGACTATACAATATTGCATCTAAGTTTTAGATACAAAAAAATTAATGATTACACCTTAGCTGTATATTTAAAAATTCGCATCCTCATACACATGAAAACTATATTATTTGGAAAATGAATATGAGATTCTTGCACTTATGGCTCACTCTGTATACAAAGATGTTAGTTAGTGAACACAAGAGAGTAGTGCAAGCACTTTATGGTAAGTCCTTCCAAAACAGATTTACAGCTCCTAAGCGAATTAATTTAAGTGCGAGATTTTCTTGCTTTATACACATACAACACGGATGTATTAATATGTAATCCTTTGTAAGCAACTGAGTACAATGAGTGTGCGTGTGCGAAGAATGTGCTCAATGCTCACAGCGCATTCAATGAATGCTTGATCAATTTCAATTTTAAATTTATTGCAATTGTAATTTGCTCGACACTCGTGTTAACAACGTCCTATATAAGCAACAACACGCATACATCTACAACCACCAAATAAATACGTACAAGATTTTTAACAATACCAAAATATACAAAATAACTTTTCAAATATATGTATACCCAGCAGCGGAAGGTATTGTCTTAAAAAATGACTAAGAATTTTTCTAGTTGATCATAAAGAAATAACTTAAGCAGTTGTGAGACTTTGGATAGACTCGACAACGGAATCGTTTTCGTAACCTTTTCAGTCAAAGGCACATAACAATGACAGTGACAGCATCTGGGAGCATGAACGTAGCTGTCATGACGTGAGTGAAACTTTGAGCATGAACCTGACAGTAGCAGGAAAGCGGAAGTACATACATACATTCACTGTATATTAAGCGCAATGGTGAAACTGCTTTAAACCATGCACGGCAACACGACGCTGAAACAATTCCGCTGCAGGGTATTAATGTATACCTTTACACTCAAATGCACACATACATACGCACGTAAACATGTCCCGAGGGTGCTGTCAACTGCTAAATTGTGCAAAACTTTTAACTTTTTCATGACTCTTATGTGGCGAGGTGAAGAGGTTGGCATAAAGAGTGTCAGATGCGTTGCAAGAATGCCACGATAGAGGTGAATTGGTGTGTGTGTGTGTGTGTGTGAGTGTAGAAGTAATGTGATTCAGCACACTTAAAACTCGTTACGATTGCTAAATTAAATTGCGCAAGCGTAAGACGCACATAATTTCCTGTATGACTATAATATATGAGAGCAATAAACAAAAAAAAATCGCCAGTAATTAGCTTTTGAGTTACTAGCGTTGTCAAACCTGCAATGAGGTGAAGCATACAACGATTGTTTGTTGTTACTAGAATAAGAAATTATACAAATTGTGTACACATTCATACGAACAAATTTTATTAGTAAGATTTTGAATATGTGTTCGAAAACAGATTGTGTGTGGATAGCTTCAGGCAGCTTTTGCTATTCTCCCTTTCTATCACATTGAGCCAGCGGAGTGCAAAAGTCATGTGGGACCGCTGCATTGGTTTTCATTGTGATCTATCTTGCAAAGCTACTTAGCGTCTTTGGTTTTTTGATATGCATTAAAACATATGTACATTTGTGCCATTAACTTTGCAATAACTGTAAATAGCTATATTATTTTCCTTGACTTTTAATCCGTTCATTTTTATTCGAATTGTACAAAGTATATTTTGCCACTTTATTGCGCACACAAAGATAAAAGTACAGTTGACATTAGGCACTCTCACACATATGTAAGTAAACTAAAATTGCATTAACACGCTTTTGAATTCATATACACACACTAATACATGCATAAGTACAATTGCTGCTCTTAGTATGACATGGCGTATACGTAACATTTTAGTACTTCCCACTAGGAACTTTTTTAATCACAAAAAAAAATTACTTCAAGTCAATATAAACAGCGTGACTATAGTTAGCACTTAAATAGTAAGAAAATCAAAGAGTTGGAAATAATGTTTTTAATTTTTAATTTTTGTAGTCTGACTTTTCGGTTGACCCTAGTCCTTCAGCTAGTAAATTTTTACACCTTTTATAAATATTTCTAGATTGAAATTTAGCTAGTCACGCAAAGCAGGAAGAAATATATCTCCTAAAATATGGCTGAAAGTCATGCCGAAGTAAGCACTATCAACCAACTCCCAGGCCATTAACATTTATAAAACTTCAATCTGCTCCTCAAAAATTTGTTTCATTTTCAAATAGTTTTATGTGCAAAGTAGTTAATTTAAAATGCATTTATTTTTCCTTGACTGGGTTTGCTACTTCTAGTAGGTACACGCTCTGCATTTGTGTGATTTTTAGCGAAATAATAGAAATCCACAATCGAATTGTGGGCAGAAAGTTGATGGTCATTTTGAAAGCAAGCAAAAAGTATTACTTCTTGCACACGAAAGAATAAGTAAGAAGAAGAAATATGTATTATGCTTTTTATACCCAAATGTGATAAATCGCTAATAATAACATAAAAATGTAAAAGCAAACTACTTTAAACTTTGTACAAATAATTATGAAGGTATTAGAACTAGCCAATGCTGTTTTCTTAGATGAAGTGTATCGAGGAACGTGGTATTGGGAATAGTCTTGCTAATAGTCCTTTGTCCTTGTTAATATTTAGACCTGCATTCATTTCAATTTCGAAACAAAATTACAAAAATCAGCACTTGAACGAAACTGAACTTGAACTATAATCTATACACCATTTGGTATATATAATACCACAAACACACATACATACATACACGCTTACACACAAACACGTACAACAGATTGGTTATTTAGTTAGTCGTGAACGAGTGTGCAATTTATTTTCGATTTAACGTCCTCCACCACAACGCTTTGATAAAAACTCATACCTACATATAAACCAATATAGTAGATATATATACATATGTATGTATGTACGTAGAAATGTTGAACACTATTCGATATGCTACAGATAGCAACAAATAGGAAATGGAATTTGTTAGACTCAATAAGTGGCCACATTTCATACAGTTGGTTGGTTGGTGCAATGTTGAGTGCAACAAAGTGCAAAGAATATCTACAAAAAAAACAAAAGTGAGAAAGGACAAAGTGCACTACAAAATAGTTGTAAGCGCTTAGTGTTGAATGCTGATAACGTAAAATGGTAGCATTTTTTTGTTGTTATTTTACTTTTAGCATTAGCTACTGGTTATACTACGTACATACATACATACATATGTGGCATGTGGCATGTGGCATTGATGTTGACCGAGGCAGTAGTAGCGGCAATCAAAGAAGAAGCAACATGAAAAGAAGTAACCGCAGGCGAAGTCTGAATGCAAAGGCTACACGATGTCAAAATGGTCAACCTTGGTTGCATATCTTTTGACGTAGAATATATTATAAATGAAGTTTTATCTCTTTTTTGCAAAAGACCGTATTCATGGAATGTATGGTATAGAAATTTATAAGTGTAAAAAAGATTCAAATAGCATTGTGGTATGTAAAATTCATTTTAAGTTTTTACTTATTGCTTACTGTAACGAAATTTTGATAAATTGGGGCGGCTTCTAGGTTTTAAGAAACGAGGAACCCAGCTTGTGGAAAATTTTTGTATTTTAGAGATTTTACTTTTTCATTTCATTTAACAATGAGCGGCTATTGAAGTAATTAATTAAGGCAACATTTTAAGCACAATATTTTTACTAAAAAGTGGGAGGCACCACGCCTACTATAACAAAATTAATAAAGTTTGTTTGCTGTTGCGCTTTGCTTTAAATATTTAATATGTGTGCCAAATCGTACGGATATAGAACAATATCGCGATTTAAATTTTACAAAAAAACTTTTCAGAACTAGATTAAAAAAGTGGGCGTGTCTCTTAGCCATTTTCGCCCATTCTCATAAAAACAATAAACGTTACAAAATTAACATTATCACCAAATTGTATTAATATGTCAATTTAAGGTAGAGCTTTGGCCTTTAAAGTGCGGAAAAATAGTTCTTTATAGTAGGAGTGGAGTCACGCCCATTTCCGAAAATATATATTTTTCCAATTTCTTCAGACACATAAACTTTTGTGGTGCTTGCTTTAATTAATAATACTTGTCAAATTAATAAGCAAAAGTGTGGCAGTTAAAAATCAAAAGATACTCGTATGTTGTACGATTATTCTACGTTGCTATCTTGCGGCCAAGTCGCCGACATATCACGCAGCTGATGCAAACGTCACAATACTAATGATATTTATTTTTATTTTACTGCAGCAATAACCAATTCATTCATCTTAGATATCATCAGCTCCTAAAAACTTTTATTTCCTATCTGTTTGGTGTTGTTGTTTTAATAATCATATATTATTGACATTTGTCACGTGACTTTGTCGCATTAAGTTATGACATGAAATGTCAAGTACCAACAAATATTAAATATATGTCGCTTGAAATGAACCTAATACTCACAAGTAATTCACACACACTTGCATACATACATAGATATGTTTATGAAAATGCATTTGTATGTGAAGCACTGTAAATGTGTACCTATGTATGTCAATGGCATGAAGCGCTCGTTGTGGTGATGTGCTGATTGTGCACTCAAACACACACACACACACACACACAGACACACATAGTCACGCTAGCATTTCTATTGAAAGTACATTTCATTGAATGTGAGTATTTGAGTGCAAGCGCGTATGTATGTGTGTAGATTTATGTGAGCATTATTTTATATTATACCTATGTCTGTATGTACCTACATACATATGTATGTCGTTAGATGCTTCAAATATGACCTTAAACTTTTATTTTTTGTCCATTTATTTCCTCTGCTTACTAGAAGGTCATGAGAATGTGACAAGTGAAGCACGAAAGTGATTAGTGATGAGATTTATAAAAAATTAATTACTCAAAGCAGCTTAAACAAAAAAAAAACAAAAAAGTTCATAATAAATTTATGGTGAAATAGCAGTTGAACTTAAAGTTGAAAGAGTTTTAAGTGTAAATAGCATGAATTATAAAAACTTGCTCCAAATTAATAATACACAAGGTAGTTTTATAAAGCAGGTATCCGGAAGATTATTTTATAGTGTACGAAAACTTTTTATAAGTGATATCGTTAACAAAAAAAAAATACAAAAAGAAAGCAAAAATAAAACAAAAATGGTAATAACGAAAAGAGTAAGAGTGCTTATAATAACAATTTTCCCAAAAAAAAAAAAAAAATTGATATTGAACTCGAAAAATTAATTGATTTATTTAGAAACCACTTACAGTCCAGCAAACGTTAATACTATTTTTTGCAATTTCACAAAAATTTGAGCCCCTCGTTCTTCCTTATTATATCTATGTACATATTTTCGTTTACAATCTGCTTCATTTCTTAATTTATGTAAATGACACCAAGCGTTCTAAAAGTGTTTAAACTTATCTAATTAAATCAAAGTGGAATCTCTTTGCATACACAAATTCCCCAAAGGTATTTACGCAAATGAGTACGTAAGATAATAGTTTAACCCTTATTTGAAACCAAAAAACGCACTCAAGGGAAAGCACAAATTAAAAGAATTGCTTAAAATTATACCACTGCGACGGCATACAACTCATAATACTTGCAGTGAAAGTACATTTGAATATTTGTTGTAGCGTTGAAATTCAGTTGAGAGCGGATTAGTTAAATCACTAATTGCACAATCTCTCAATTTCCCACTTTCCTCAACTCATTCGCTTTGTTGTCATTACCTTTTGCATTTGCCACAGCTTTTTGTCCAATAAGTATTTAATTACTTACCACAGAGAAGAAGAAGAATGAAATAATATAACTTCTTGGAATTTGCGTAAAACTTTTGTGATTATACTAGGAACGCTTTTGTGGTTGAGTTGCGTGAAAATCGAAAATTTGTTTCCTTTCACTTTTGTAAAAAACTTTGGTAGTGTACACTCATCACGTAGCAAAAGTGTCGAATTTGAAATTTAACTGAAGCAACTGTATGTATGTATATATGTATGTGTATGAGGAGAGGGATTAAGAGATTAAAATTAGTTTCATTGTTGAGTAGCATTGAGTTTTTCGCGCACATCACAAAATGCAACCGACGTTTTATTAAAATGATTTTAAATCTATAGATACTATTAAAGCACAAGTTGAAGCAGGTTGTCCCACTTTACGGTCAAACTATAAACAATTACATATGTTTGGATAGAGCTTGCTAAGCTCAAGTACAGCGAAAAAAAAATGAAATATAATTTAGGAAAATCAGTTTCAAAAATACACCACCGCATATGGCAAACACATATTCTTCTATATCAGTGGTGGCCAGAATTAAAATATCAATGCACGCGTGCATAGGCTACCTTTTGCTGCCGACGTCGATGCCATCACACGCATAGTATCAATGAAGTCGTGTGGCGAAGTTCGGGAGAGTGGCCGATCAATCTTGCTTACTTGTATCAAGTAAGCATAGCGCTGAGCTCTCTCTGGCACACATACAAGCATAATTGCGCATGTGGTCGTTTGGCCACCACTGTTCTGTATACATACATATGTGTTATTGTATTACTCATATGATCGGCTCTCACAGTAGTTAGTTTGATATATTGAAAAAGTCAATTATAAATTCGAAAGTGTCAACTGCAAATGAGATTAGGCACCTATAAATGAGAAAGAGCTACTTATATGAAAATGAGAAGGCGTCATTTGACAATAAGAGCAGTAGAGTTCTGAATTGAGGATAGTCAGGTATAAAGAGAAAAGTGTCAATTGAATAAAGTAGCTATTCCCATTAACAGAAGGTCGTTTCTCATTGACTAATCACTAATACATATTTTTTATTTTTTTTTAAATATGTAGGTCAATATATTACACGAAAAAGTTTTATAAGAAAAATTACTTACATTCGCTACATCAACTTTCGGTGGCATGCTCCATCAAACAATTCATTCCAACCTTCTTTCATTACATCTAAAATTTGCTATGCCGTTTTGTTTTACCCGCAATCAAATTTCAAATTAGCAAGTTTTATTATGGCTAGCTAGACATTTCCCTTCATTCAGAGATATTAAACAATAAAAAGCTTCAAAAGAAATTGAAAATGTAATTAAATTATACGCCTCAAATCGTAAAAGATTCAAAAATTAAATAAATACAGTTTTACTTTTCTCTATAATACAACAACAATTGCTATATATCTACACATACAATAGTTTGCTTGTTTGTTTGTGCAAACCAATTTAGATTTTCATTTTAATTGCTTACAAAATTTTCTATTCTATTATATCCGTTCAATATTTAGCATCAACAGTAAGGCCAAACTTGTCTTTGTAAGCCTTGAATATGCCAAATTGATGAAATGTTTTTTATTTGCAAAATTCTGAGAATTTTCATAAATCTGTTGATGTTGCTGATTGTTCGTTGAACTGTATGTAAGCTCTGTTCGTTGGCCTGCTAGTATTTGATTTTACATTGAGTCTAAATACCAATCTCGTTGTAGAAACTTCAATAAACACTCACGTCTGCTGCAGACTGGCTATTTATTTGCTTTGCCGCACATTCATATTGCCATGCAATTACTTTTCCGCATTTAGATTCAAAATTAAAAAAACAATAAGTGTAAAGTGGCGATGTGTTTGCTCAAATCGTTTGTATTGTTATTAACGCTTGACTTGAATTGAAGATTGTGTATCTTTTGTGTTTGTTTAGAAATGTTTGATTTGGTTTACAATTGTGTCTACCCGCATACATGTACGGTGGTATTTATTACAAAGCCTGCAAGTAACTATATACTAACTTAGACCTCGTATTTTTAAAAGGATAGTGGAAGTGAACCTGTTTAAGTTTTACATAAGTGATACCAAGGGAAAAACACTAAAAATATTTTAAGATAAAAAACAATTTCTTTAGCATTTTTTTAAATTTTTAATTTAATTTAATTTCATTTCATCTAATTTCATTTCATTTCATTTCATTTTATTTTATTTTATTTTATTTTATTTTATTTTATTTTATTTTATTTTATTTTATTTTATTTTATTTTATTTTATTTTATTTTATTTTATTTTATTTTATTTTATTTTATTTTATTTTATTTTATTTTATTTTATTTTATTTTATTTTATTTTATTTTATTTTATTTTATTTTATTTTATTTTATTTTATTTTATTTTATTTTATTTTATTTTATTTTATTTTATTTTATTTCATTTTATTTTATTTTATTTTATTTTATTTCATTTTATTTTATTTTATTTTATTTTATTTTATTTTATTTTATTTTATTTTATTTTATTTTATTTTATTTTATTACATTTTTTTTTTATTTTACTTTATTTTATTTTATTTTGTTTTATTTTATTTTATTTTGTTTTATTTTACTTTATTTTACTTTATTTTATTCTATTTTATTTCATTTAACTTTAATAAAAAATAAAAAAATATATTTTAGCTTGTAGCTTGTATGCTTTTTAAATGCCGGAGATTAGAATTGGCATCATCATCGGAGAGGCGTGAAGTTTTCTATTAACATTCCCATTGTGATTGTGGTGTTGCTTTGCACTGCCACTGCATTTGAAATATCAATTTCCGTAATGAAAAGTGGGGTTTCCACTTTTTCTCTTTTTCTGTTCAGTTTTCTGATTATTCTTCTTCTACGTCAGATGGTTGTTTCAGCTTTGCATATGAAATGTAGAATGAATTCATTGCTGATTTTTGATACTTAAGTTGGCTGACTGCTGTAGGAAGGTGGATGGAATTGTATAGGAGATTTTACAAAAGCGAGTGAAACTGACCGTAAGAGTGTTGAACGACCACACTCTTTGGCTCTATATGATGAGAAAAGCGTTGCCAAATAGTGTTAGCCATTGTCAAGGAGCGCAAGGAGCGGCACCGATTTTTGTAAACTCACATGAACATATTTTGCACATTCTGGAGATTTCATTTGCTATATTTTGCCTCATATCTCGGATTTTTTCAATATTAATCTTCCATGGGTAAAAAAAAAAAAAAAATTATTTGACTAGTTTTTTGCATTTTTTGATTGTTTTTAAGTTTACTATATCAAATATTCTTTTTCATTAAGCAACTAAATTTAATTAAACGTGGGCCACCATGTCGTATGAGTAACAAATAATCCTATGTACAGGTTGAGCTAGAGTGTTGGCGCCAGCATAAGGGTTATGTATGTATGTACATATGTATGCTATACATATATGTATGTATGTATGTGTATTCATTAAAACTTCTTCTTATTTGAATTTTTATTATAATCAACTATAAGAAAATTTTTTATTACGTACATATTTTTGGCTTTTCGCAAAACTCAATAATGAAGTTGGCATTTTAATTTTATTAAGCAATTAAATTTTTAGTTGGTCAGTTTCGGCAACTCAACTAGGTACACAGTGTATATAAGCAAACATATTTACAGACAATTTCAGCAAACACCATTCATGCCATAGAGTAACGATAAATGAATAATTAAAAAATCGTAAATGCCCTGCAACCAAAAGTACTTAGCTTGAAGATATGGAGTTGAGTTGAGACTTGAAAGTTGTGTGCATTTACATATGTATGTACGAGTATATTTCCATGTCAGCTGCATGCTTACAAAATTAATTTTTAAAAAGGAAGTAGAGATTTTTGTTAAAATTTGTGAGTTTGGTTTTAGGTTAGCCAAGCGCAGGCTATTAGCGCACACACAATTCGGCTCTACACAATTCCACATTTATGCGAAGCAATAAACATTTTGTATATGCAGCTAGGTGCATAAGTATATAGATTTGTATATATATGTAGATATATACTAGTTACTCAATGCCACTTTATTTTTCAGCTCAAAAGTTCAGCTGCAGAAATGCTGACAGCAAAGACAAAGAAAATAATAATAAAAGAGCAAGCAAGCAGCGTTAACAAACCGCAGCAGCAAAGCAGGAAGAGTGAATAAAAAGGCAAATAATAAGTGTATGAAACAAATGAAGTGTATAACACTTTCCTTATTGATGCACTAGTTCTTTTTTCTCCTTTCCATTTATTTCAAATTTAATGGAAATTGCAATGTTACAGCAAATAAATGATGATAAGCATCAACAAATGAAGATTGACAGAAAAATGAATAAATGTGGTTGTAGTGATTCGTTTTTTTTGCTTTCTCTTTAGTTTCAATTCGTATACCAAGCAACACATAGTAGCGAATAGACTAGCAAAAATGCAGTTAGTTCAAAGTTTTTCAATGAGAGCATTTTTGAGCTTTCTTGCTAAGCCAGCAGATACTTCACCCCATTCAGTTTCAATGCAGAACCGACCTTTTTCATCTGCTCGACGAAACCCTGGCTTGCATACCTTGCATCCTTTGAAAGGCTTTCCATTCACCTGCCTTTCGGTAACAAATAAAATAAATTTCAAATAAGCTGTAGGTTGGTTATTGGCAAATACAAAATGGTTGACAAAATTGGTTTAAATATTCTGATTTGCAAGCCTGTTCAATTCCCGTTTATTGTGGCCTCAAAAAATATCTCGCGAATAACATAGTTCCGTTATTGGTTAGTGGATTCCAAAGTTCACTTTTATACAAAAATTTCGGTTGCAAAAAGTGGCCTTAAAATATAGAACAGATCCATTTATCATTTAGATATTTTAAGCTTTCATTTACATAGATCGCTCAATTGCCTGCCTTTTGTGAAACCTTGCGTGCCCTGCTAATTTTTTTTGGTTCAACTATCACCTGTTCCTGCCAGCAGCGCAGTTACTCCCGCAAGCTTTTATTTTTATTTTTATTTTTTTTTTTTAAGAACATGACACTTGGCACATTGCGTTTTCTTTCCGAGAACGTTCCACTTTTTTCAGCTCGTACTTTTGGGTATTCAAGGCTTTCGTTCTTGTTTCACTTTTCTTGTCGGTCTTTACTTTTTTTGTTTCTCTCAACTTTTTTATTTTTATTATTCGCATTCTTCCTTGCCATTCTCAAAACCAATTGAATCACGACCAACATGAAATGAAAATTCCATTTTTATTGCAATCAATGAAGTAGTGTATCAAAAAAAACTTTTTCATTTCTTGCCACTTTTTTACTCTCTCAAATTTGATACGCTTCTCTTTGGCTCATTGTTCTGCTTACCAACTCACAAAACACCAAGTGGATCACAAATTTACTATCATTTATATGAGAAGATATAAGAAGTAAATCTTCAATAATCCTTTGCTGCTCAGTATGCATTTCGTGTTTAAGTTGGGTGGGGTTTTTTACTATTTGCATTTCTTGTTGTTGCAGCACTTTTTTACTTTCGCTTGAATGGTTGAGTTTGAAATGCATAATTTGCAATCGAACAAACAGAAAGTTTTTCCCTCTATGATTGTTGTTGTTATTTGTTTTTCGTATTTTTTTTTTTTTGCTTTTTATTTAAGTTATCATGTTTGTGGTGTTCAAATTATTCAATTTTCTTTATGAAAAGTTTTCAGGGAAATTAGTAATATTAATTTTATTCGAATGAGTTTTATAATCAGAGAAGAACAACTTCTTGATGTAAATTATTCTTGATGATTGAAAACAATTACAACAAGCACATTCATATGTCTAAGCTTTATAGAGTGAGAGTAGTTTTTATACCTAGTAGTGCTTCGCACACAAGGTATATTAACTTCATTCGCCTAACGGTAGTATGTAACGGCATAAACGAATCGAGATAGATACTGACTTATGTATATCAAAATGAGGAAAAGAGAAATTGATTGAGCCATGTCCGTCCGTCCGTCCGTCCGTCTGTGAACACGATAACTTGAGTAAAATTTGAGATATCTGAATGAAATTTGGTATGCAGGTTCCTTTTCACTTATCTCGGAGCGCTATTGAAAATAGGAAAAATCGGTTAAAAGCCACGCCCACTTTCTATATATACATATAATATTTTCGAAAATACAAAAAGAGTGATTATTCAGTAAATAATACACAAATAAGGATAATATTTGGTGTGCACTTTAGCGTTAAGACAACAAATACATTTTTGAAGAAATTTTTAAAAAGGGGCGTGGTACCGCCCACTTTTGATATAGTCAAATTTGGAAATATTATTAATCATAAATCAAACACCGCTCAAGATAGCAAAATAAAATTCAGCACACATATTTCTATTAATACAGGCAATATTTCGAAAAAAAATTAGCGAAATCGGATTAGGTGCACGCCCAATTTTATACGAAAGATTTTGAAAAGGATCATGGATATACTGAATATGCTATAACTTTGCTTAAACTAGCTGTATATCATTTCTATTTCACCTCTAAAGTGTTCGTGGGCAAAGAAAGTCGAAAGCACAAAATTTTTGGAAAATGGGCGTGGCCCCGCCCCTTTATGGGGGATTATTCCACAAAACTTTCCATGCCATAACTCCGGTAAAAATTGACTTATTGAAACGATATTTAGAGAAAGTGTTCAACATATAAAGCTAACTCTTTGCTGAAAAAATAAACAAAATCGGTGAACGGACACGCCCACTTTTTGAACATAGTTCTAAAAAACTTCTTCGTAAAATTAAAATCGCGATATTTCCATAATTGTATAAGTGATATAAATAAGATTTTACACACATAATAGCCTTTTTAAACAAAACTAAACTGTAAACAAATTTTGTGGATTTTGGTGAAGTAGGCGTGGCGCCGCCCACTTTTTAGCATAAAAGCTCTGCTATTTTCAAAAGCGATTGCTTGGAATTTCAAGAATGTATTTCAATGAAATTTAGTGAGATACTTCCCAATAGTATGTAGTATACTCCTGCCAAAAATTACGCAAATCGAATAACAAACAAGGAAGATTTACGGGCAAGTAGTTAACACCCTACTGCCTTTTTTTATTAATTTTTTTTATTTTCATACCTTTCATGAACATGAGGAAAGCTATTTATATTTTGTTATTTAGTGATAATTGAATTTACCACTCACAAAAGAAGTGTTTTTAATCGAAAACAATCAGTTGCCTTTATAACAACTTTTCCGTTATTAAAATAGACCTGAGTAAATTGGGATACCAAAACAGATCACTACTAGGTATTTAATGTTCGGTTACACCCGAACTTAGACTTCCTTACTAGTTTTTTAATTATTTTATTAGAACATTTCTTAAAGCTTTCTTCTTCAACACGAAGCCTCGTTGAAGCAGCTTTGCCTTGGTATTATTAAGACCTTTACTTCAAATAAGTTAGCCCCATATTATGATGACGTCATGACACATCATTCCTCAAAATACGCGAACATTTTCCACAAGGTAGGAAAGGTTAAAATTCGAGTCAAATGTGAGACGGCAAAATGGTTGATTGAATTTATAAAGGTAGTATTACGTTGAAAAAAACTTACAAGGGGTTTGGTGGAAGGATAAAAATTTTTAGAAAAATTTCCTACAATGAATAAACAGCTGACGAATTTAATTATGAAGGACGAGTGTGCCTAATTACTTATCTATGAAGGATTTAACTCTCTTCTATTTTTATAATATTTTATATTTACATAAATGGAAAATAATAGACCAAAATGCAAACCTTTGCTGTTTGGGGTAGCTTATCTAGGGCGGACTTTTTGAAAGCTCTTTAACATATTTTATGCCGCTGTTATATTACTCTCAAGACTACCCTTGCAGATAATAATAAAATAATTACCTTAGCGAACAAATGTTTTAATTTCATACTTGACCCCATTATTTAACTATTTTAAACTCAAATTTCTACTCATTCTTTCGCACTAACAATTATTTGTCTCATGACAACTTTTAATATAATGTGACTCCCCACACCTACAAAACTTGAACACATCCTTACATAAATAGGCAAAAATATATGTTTGTAGATATTAACGTAAAGAGTAAAACATATTGCTACACTCTCACCTTGTTGTTGCTTGTCATAATATTGTCATTAACAAAATGAGAAAGAACAAATGTAAAATGTTCTGTAATAAGCAACAACAAAATCGAGCATATGATATAGCAACAGTGAGCTTTGACTAGAAATCCCAAATTACGAATTAAAACAGTAAACAAGCGCCCACAAACAGAAATAACAACAACAAAAATAGTCGCACTTGAAAAGAGGCACATGAAAAATGGGTAAACACAATCTGACCTTAGTTATGGAGAGCAAAAAAAAAAAAACTTTGTTAAAATGTTGTTGAAAGTTGAAAAAAAGGAAAACAAAAATACAAAATGTGGTAAAGGAAATGACAGGAAAAAATTGCAAATAAGGTGCAGCAGAATAAAAAATGATGAAAAGAGTGAAATTTCGTTAAACCGTAAAACAGCGCCACTTTGTCTGGTGGTTGGAGAGGTAGAACATACGTATGTATGTATAAGTACAGGGTGTAACAGATTGTTTATTCATAACTTTTAAACATTTTCAATATTGCTGAGATTTTTATTTTAGATATACACAAAAAATACTATTATTGAAAATACGTACTGCTCTTGAAAGCTGCCATTGGCTTTGATTTGGTAATTCCATATCGGTGGCTAAGCGTAAGATCACCTTATTTCTGACTAAGCTTTCGTAGAGCTTTATAAATTTAAACTAATATTTGATAAATTTTCAACTGAGGATGGGCGCATTCAAATTAAATGCTGAGATGGGGTAATGTTTAAAAAATTTGCAAAAAGCGGGGAAAAAAATACTGCTACAGGGTCTTTAATAAAAAATATATTATACTCAAATGTTGACATCACATTAAAATGGCCTATATAAAATTTGCGACTTTTTAAATGCTTCTGAAATTAATTCTCTGTGCCTTAAATATTATATAACTACTGTCTTTATTTCAATACATTTCCATGCTAAAAAATTATTATAAACGTAGTACGATGTACGAAATCTTAATTTAAGTCAATTTAAGCAGCGGATTCACCCTGTAACTCTCGTGTTGACAACATAATTTACAAAAGTTTACAAAGAAATCCACTCAAAGTGTAAAAAAGTGGCGCTGTTAAGGTGGGTTAGAAGTGTTGTAATTTTTCTAATTTTTTATTTAAAATGTCTTTACTGCTTTTCTAATATCCGGTGGGCCTTTGGGTAGACATAGGTACCGTGCGCCGTTACAAGTGCTTGGCAGTTTTTGTTTGTTGTTTTGTACATTTAATTTTTTTTTTTTTTTTTTTTTTCAAACCAAGAGTGTGCTTTAAAAGCAACAAACATCAGACATACATACATTTATAACAAGTTGTTGAAACATGCAGAAAAGTCGAAATGAAAAAGTTACATTTACTTCTATTTGAGCAACATGCGTATAATTTTCTTTTACATGTTTTACATTGAAACGTGGGTTAGCTCATTTGTGGACTTAAAATAGCATAAATGTTAATAAAGAGGTGTACTCTTTCGCAATGTTGCATCTTCATTAAAAATTAAAACAAAAAAGTGTAAATGCTTATCCTTGCTGACTGTTCTTGATGCCAACGCTTGCGCTTGGAAGGCATTGCAAAGTGGCGTCGCTGCCACCCCGCTAATGAATGTACATAGCTTCTGTGTGCTTAAGTCGGATTGCTAGCGTAGTTGTCACTCGTAATACTAATGTGACGCACACGCAGATATAATCATCAGCAGCAAAGTTGAAGTACAGTGGGTAATGGCAATGAGAGTTGGCTCAAAAATTATTTATCGCACAGCAGCGAAATAAAAAAAAAAATAGAAACACAATAAAAAAAAAAATAAAATAAAAAGAAACAAAGGAAAACATAAAATTTAACCAAATAACCACCAAATCGAGCACAAAAGTGAGCAGGAAAATTGCGGAGCCCATGGCAGTTCAAACTCTTAAGGAAACAATATGACAACTAATACTACAAAGTCAAGGTGGACAGTGCATAGGGCCTACCATATAAAAATGTTAGCCTTGAAAATTATTTTTTAATTACTTTTAATTTGTTACACACAATATCACTCAATCCATACTTTTGGATAAAGTTGTACATTAAATTTAACTAGAACCAAGCAGCTTAAATTTTTATCAAAGGTTGAATTTAGTATTATCTTGTGGATTTTGTACCTTCCGTCCCAGTGTGCGTCACTGCCGCTTTCTTTGCTTACCGCTGTTGCTGCCGCTTTTCTAAAATACTTGTAAATAAGTAAACAAAACTCATTGGCATCTAACCTCGCTTCGGTTAACTAAACTAAAAACTAAATGTGCTGAGCATAAATGCATAACAAACATACATAAGGACGAGTGAAACTTGTAAAACGTTTGAGGCTGAAATCAGAACAGGCCCACTTTTGTAGAAAATAAGAAACAAAACAAAAAAAAAACATTTACGGAACTCAAAGCTAGTTGAATCAGACTGAAAGGAAGTGCTTGTAAGGCCCATAGTGGCCTGAGTAGATTTAACTGAAGTGGTAACGACGGGGTTATGATGAATGAATGGCGCTGTACGATGTAGTGATGGCGCTTATGAAGATGTTGGTAAGGGTGCACCCGCCCCCACCCACACCCTTTGAAGAATGTTGGCAAACAGTAAGGTAAATCCATTCAAAAATCATGCAGCAAACGACCAGCAAGGCAGTCAGACGGGCAGTCTGCTAAGCATAAACCAAAGCAAAGTCACCAACGAAGAAAGCGAACCAACAACCAGCCAACCAGCCAACCAACCAGTTCAAACGTCATGAATTTGTGAATTGGCACATTCATGTTATGGCCGCAAGTCATATCCATCGTAGCAGACAGTCATGTAAACGATACTTGTACCCATACTCCGCTCTTGTGTCAACACAATGCGACTGTATGAGTGAGTATTACCGTAAGCGTCACTATGTCAATTTGTAAAGTATAACACCACGTGCAAATCTGAACTAAGTTATGACTCACTGTTGCTTCAACTCGGTGGCTGTAAACAGCTGAGTTGACAAACATTCAAACTAGGTATGTACGTATGTATGTGCTCAAAGGTGAGTGTACAATGTCCTCGGGCGCAACATGAAAGTTCGCATTGAAGGTGAAAATTTACAAATTGAATTATGCTGTCGGTGGTTGTTGTGACGTAAAAAATGTTGTTAATAGCGAGTGAAATGGGTTCTGGCTTAAGACTCGAAAAAAATATACAAAATTTGGGTGTATTGCTTACGCAAAAGCATGTAATTCGTTATGACAGATCGTAGTCGCTATATATTTTTTTATTTTTTTTATTCTTTACCATGTACAAAATTATAGAGTGGCGAAATTGCACAACGCGCACACGTTTTCGCAATGTTTCAAAGTTTTTCAATCAAACACACTTTTTTACACCAATGAAGTGGCGCTAAATCCGAGGCGGAGGCACTAACGCAGTCTTATTTTTTGTTTAGTGCTATTGAAATGTTAGCACCGCTACTTGCGTGACCATTATGGCTGAGTTCATAAATTATCTATAGACAGATCAAATTAAGTAGCTTATTTACTTATCAGCGAAAGTAGAAATATTATACTTTTTTGTAAGAATAAAATCTCACTGCAAGATTAAGCTAGCGACGAGCGGAGTTTACTTGCTTCAGTTAAAAGTGGACCTAAACTAGCAAAAAAATTATTAAAACTAGTAAGGAAGTCTAAGTTCGGGTGTAACCGAACATTAAATACCTAGTAGTGATCTGTTTTGGTATACTAATTTACTCAGGTCTATTTTAATACATACCTGAAAATTTGTTATAAAGGCAACTGATTGTTTTCGATAAAAACATTTCTATTGTAAGTGGTAAATTAAATTATCACTAAATAACAAAATATAAATAGCATTCCCCATGTTCATGAAAGGTATGAAAATAAAAAAAAGGCAGTATAGTGTTAACTACTTGTCCGTATATTTTGCGTGTTTGCTATCCGATTTGCGTAATTTTTGGCAGGAGTATACTACATACTATTGGGAAGCATCTCACTAACTTTCATTGAAATACCTTTTTGAAACTCCAAGCAATCGCTTTTGAAAATAGCAGAGCTTTTATGCTAAAAAGTGGGCGGCGCCACGCCTACTTCACCAAAAACCACAAAATTTTTATACAGTTTAGTTTTGCTTAAAAAGCTTATTACGTGTGTAAAATCTTATTTATATAACTTATACAATTATGGAAATATCGCGATTTTAATTTTACGAAGAAATTTTTTAGAACTGTGTTCAAAAAGTGGGCGTGTCCGTTCACCAATTTTGTTCATTTTAACAGCAAAGAGTTAGATTTATATGTTCAACACTTTCTCTAAATATCGTTTCAATAAGTCAATTTTTACCGGAGTTATGGCATGGAAAGTTTTGTGGAATAGTCCCCCATAAAGGGGCGGGGCCACGCCCATTTTCCAAAAATTTTGTGCATTCGACTTTCTTTGCCCACGAACACTTTAGAGGTGAAATAGAAATGATATACAGCTAGTTTAAGCAAAGTTATAGCATATTCAATATATCTATGATCCTTTTCAAAATCTTTCGTATAAAATTGGACGTGGACCTAACCCGATTTCGATAATTTTTTTTCGAAATATTGCCTGTATTAATATAAATATGTGTGCTGAATTTTACTTTGCTATCTTGAGCGGTTTTTGATTTATGATTAATAATATTTCCAAATTTGACTTAATCAAAAGTGGGCGGTACCACGCCCCATTTTAAAAATTTCTTCAAAAATGTATTTGTTGCCTTAACGCTAAAGCACACAGCAAATATTATCCTTATAGGTGTATTATGTACTGAATAATCACTCTTTTTGTATTTTCGAAAATATTATATATATAGAAAGTGGGCGTGGCTTTTAACCGATTTTGCCTATTTTCAATAGCGCTCCGAGATAAGTGAAAAGGAACCTGCATACCAAATTTCATTGAGATATCTCAAGATTTACTCAAGTTATCGTGTTCACAGACGGACGGACGGACAGACGGACGGACGGACGGACATGGCCCAATCAATTTCTCTTTTCCTCCTGAACATTTTGATATATATAAGTCAATATCTATCTCGATTCGTTTATGCCGTTACATACTACCGTTAGGCGAATGAAGTTAATATACCTTGTGTGCGAAGCACTACTAGGTATAAAAAGGCAGTAGGGTGTTAACTACTTGCCCGTAAATCTTGCTTGTTTGTTATTCGATTTGCGTAATTTTTGGCAGGAGTATACTACATACTATTGGGAAGCATCTCACAAAATTTCATTGAAATACATTCTTGAAATTCCAACCAATCGCTTTTGAAAATAGCAGAGCTTTTATGCTAAAAAGTGGGAGGCGCCACGCCTACTTCACCAAAATCCACAAAATTTTTTTACAGTTTAGTTTTGTTTAAAAAGGCTAATATGTGTGTAAAATCTTATTTATATAACTTATACAATTATGGAAATATCGCGATTTTAATTTTACGAAGAAATATTTTAGAACTATGTTCAAAAAGTGGGCGTGTCCGTTCACCGATTTTGTTTATTTTTTCAGCAAAGAGTTAGCTTTATATGTTGAACACTTTCTTCAAATATCGTTTTAATAAATCAATTTTTACCGGAGTTATGGCATGGAAAGTTTTGTGGAATAATCCCCCATAAAGGGGCGGGGCCACGCCCATTTTCCAAAAATTTTGTGCTTTCGACTTTCTTTGCCCACGAACACTTTAGAGGTGAAATAGAAATGATATACAGCTAGTTTAAGCAAAGTTATAGCATATTCAATATATCCATGATCCTTTTCAAAATCTTTCGTATAAAATTGGGCGTGGACCTAATCCGATTTCGCTAATTTTTTTTCGGAATATTGCCTGTATTAATATAAATATGTGTGCTGAATTTTATTTTGCTATCTTGAGCGGTTTTTGATTTATGATTAATAATATTTCCAAATTTGACTTAATCAAAAGTGGGCGGTGCCACGCCCTTTTTTAAAAATTTCTTCACAAATTTATTTTTTGCTTTAACGGTAAGGTACACACCAAATTTTATCCTTATAGGTGTATTATGTACTGAATAATCACTCTTTTTGTATTTTCGAAAATATTATATATATAGAAAGTGGGCGTGGCTTTTAACCGATTTTGCCTATTTTCAATACCGTTCAGAGATATGTGAAAAGGAACCTGCATACAAAGTTTCATTGAGATATCTCAAGATTTACTCAAGTTATCGTGTTCACAGACGGACGGACGGACGGACGGACGGACGGACGGACGGACGGACGGACGGACGGACGGACGGACGGACGGACGGACGGACATGGCTCAATCAATTTCTCTTCTCCTCCTGAACATTTTGATATATATAAGTCAATATCTATCTCGATTCGTTTATGCCGTTACATACTACCGTTAGGCCAATGAAGTTAATATACCTTGTGTGCGAAGCACTACTAGGTATAAAAATAAGCACGTTGTACTTAGATTTTAGAACTCCAGGCACTACAATAAACTTCAAAAATTTAAATATTTTATGGTATAGATTTGGTATTTTTAGGACTAGTTTGAGATTAATTAGAAAATGCTAGTGGTACACTAGTATTTTTTTGACTAATTGGTTGCTTCACTTAAGAACTAAAAAAAAAAAATATAGCACTAGCAATTGACTGCTGAGTGGAAGATCACCCTATTTTTAAATATTTTTAAAAACCGCCCTATCTCAAAAAGAGTTTTAAGAACTACTGAACGAAAATTTCATACATGTTCACCTAAGATAGGGCTTTTTTGAATCCAATTTTGAAATAGGGAGTTATCCAAAAAACCAACTATATTCTGAAATGGGGTGTTTTTGAAGAATATTCTGAAGTAAAGCGATTGTTAAAAATATTTTCAAATAGCTCGATTTCCCACACAGTCAACGAAATAATATCGTAATTTTTATTTCTACAACAAATAGGATAAATATATATACCTACTTAAAACTTATAACGACATTCACTTTTCAAAAATAGATTGAAATTAAAAAAAGGTTTCTCACACTCGAAAATTACGCACAACATTTTTCATTTAATCAAATATAAATGTTTGTAAATCTATGAGAAAGTATTTGCACAGATTTGTGCACAACAAATAATCACAAATTGTCATACGCAGTACAATCACAAATTCAGCTATATTGCCTAATCATTCTATGCCCCTTCGCTAGCTCCCAACATTCATTCATTTGTTGGCTTGGATGGACTAAGCTTCTTTAAAGCTGTTTGGTTGGTTAGCATTCTGTGTTTGAAATTCGAAATTGGTTGCTGTTGCGATGCTGTGATGCTGTGACGTTGGGATTTAGACATTTTCTTTGACGCTGACGTTGATGGTCGAGTCGCATAAATAGTATGACGTAATCGTATCTCACAAATTGCGCTCATTAGAAAGACACTAGCACACAAACAAATGCACAGAATTTCACAAACGTTAACATTGCAACATTGGTAGAACGAAAGACATTAGCACAAACCAACAGCACTTAAATTCCAAAGAGACAATCTTAAATACTAAAGCAGGGGATATAGAATGTCAGAAAATGAAAATATTTATTAGTGTACAAATCCAAAAAGTATACATGGTTGGAACTTAAATCGCCGGTCGTGTATTTTCAGTTCGAATAATTCTGAAACTGTTAGATTAAATAAGATAGTGCAAGTAAGGAAATGGGTTTGGAGAAATCAGTGGCTATTGTTAAGTGGCTATTGTTAAGCTTTGGTTTTATAAATAAGGCACTAAGCCAATTCTCTTAACACCAGATTATCCATTTTAAATAACGCACCAACTCATTCTCTTTAATACTGCAGGTTCTTGATATCCAAACATGCCTACATTCTTACAAAAACAAATTCATGTCATTATGTTGAAGCACCCTGAACGATATTCGATATACCCCTCTTATTGACAAAGCAATTAAATAATGATTTAAATGACATCAACATAAATATCTTAAGGATATTTCACAAATGACTTTTTCAGAGAATAATAAACATTGACACATTCACACATACAGAATACAAGTGCTTGGAGAACGCATTGTAGGGAATTTTGAAGTCGATGACTGACCCTGGTAATCTCATTTTTCCTACTTATTTGAATGAAGCTTAACCCTTTAACGCGATATTGCAAAACAGTCTTCATATTCGATTGTTGGAGCTATATCTGGTATCGATCATGACGTCATCAATTTGGTTTCTTGTGCTTTAATCAGCGGACAACCAAGTGATCTGGGATATTCGTTGATGCTGAAACCTGGTACTGCTGATGATCAAATTTACAAAAATTACAAGATGTTCAGTAATTTAATTGAATAATTCATCATTTGCAGCCTAACAATCTTCCATATAATACATCAGCATAAGCGAAATATTTTTATGCAGTTTCATAAACAATTGAGTTAGCATGCCTCTCATAGAAATTTGCACTGTGTAATTCTTTTTGGAATAATTGGTAGTCCACTTGTTTTTTTTTGTCTTTCATATAATTCTTATAAGGGTCTAGTATCTGTCGATGGGTCTAAGCTCGGCAGAGTTATTCGTATACCCTTTTCTAAATACAAATGCTATGCCGTACTTCCACACCACTTAACTACACATTTACTATAACGCCAGTAGTGCTAAACAAAATCTCTACTGGGTATTTAAACCTAACGTCAGCTACATTTCAAACGCAAAACATATAACATAAAGAAGTACTTATGACAGAAACGCCAGAGCAATATTGAAATACTCAACAAATACTTGTGCAATCCTTATAGTTAAGCTTCAACTACTTAAATGGCTTTCTTTGGTATTTCAATTGTAATTGTCAATGTGTGTGTGTGTACGTGCGTGTGTGTGTGTGTGCGTGTGTCTGATTGTTGGCCTTAACCGTTTGCGTGTTTGCCTAAAACATGCATGCAATACAGCAATTTGTGACAGATGTGACGGCTGTTATGAATCGCAGTTTTTTTATTTTATTGTTGTTGTTGTTGTTGTTTCTGCCTATGAAATGGATGGGCAATGTATGTACTTGTAGAAGTTAAAGTTGTCAGTAAAATTAGATTTCTTTTTGTTCATTTAAATTTATGTTATTTTGCTTTATTTTTGCACACCTTTGATGATAATTGTTTTTGTCTCTTTGTTATTGTTGTTGTTGCCTCTATTAACAGTGCGCGATATTATGCTACGTTGAGTTAATGCGCTTTATTACTTAATTGCTCAAAAACTAATTTCTTTTTATTATTTAATAGGTTCACTTATGTCATACCTTTCCCTTAGTAGCACTTTTAACGCTGGAGTGTAATTTATTAATTCGTTTTAATTGTTTAAATCCAAGCTGAATTGTATTGCCGGATGATGTACAAGATTTTTCTGAATAAAAAAAGAACTGCAAATCTCCAAACAGACTACATAATTCCTCAGCTGGAACACTTTAGATTTGTTTATTCCTCATCGTTTTTAGGCTGCCATGGTGTAGTGTGTCGGATACTTCCTCCTTCCTCTTCATACTGCAGATCACAAATTCAAGTCGTCGAACAGATTATAAAATATGTTTCAGAACATTTTATGGCCCTCCGCATTTTATGAAAAAAAAGTTTGAGGAGCAGCTTGGCCTTAACCCCAACCCAATGTATCTCAATTTCTTACTAGTTATAATTATGATCAACGCTCTCCTTTCAAATCGACTCCAGCACCAACTCTTCTCCCATAATTTAACTGTCTTTATAATTTAATCCTTTCCACACGGTACTAAGTATTCCCTCAACTTTTTTTCCAGAGTTTTCCTATCCTGCCCATTCTAATTAATCGTTTATTTTAATGGCCTTTTAACACGCTCCAATACTCCCTTCAACATCATTTTCTCTCTTTCTATTTACTCAAATTTGTTAAACTATTTCCTTTCAACTAACTCATCCCTGTTTGAGAGCAGCTGTCACAACTACATACATACAAATGTACGTACGTACTTCGTTGAATATTACATTAATCTCACTAATAATCTCTTAGTTTTTGTTGTTTCATACTTGGTACAACACTACTGTCACCTGCAAAGCTCATTTTCTATATTTGACATTGAGTGAGTCGGACGTACCACCCAGCATTTATTGTTTCGAACAGCTGTCATGTCTTCATTTGCATTTGTCTAACTAAAAATCATTTGTTAGAGAATGTGCTTTATTTAGTTTTTGAAATGTAGATAACTTCTATGCGCTATTTAAGGGCAATTCCAATAAAAATGGAGTGAAATTGTGATAGAGACGTCACAATATTGGTGGTGCAGTGAAATAACGCCCAAGGAAATAACGCCCATGGGCGTTATTTCCCACTCAAAAAGGAAATTACGCCCATGGGCCTTATTTCCTTTTTAAAAAGGAAATAAAGCCCATGGGTGTTATCACCTTTTGCTGATGGGTGTTATTTCCTTTTTCGAAGAGAAATAAAGCCCACGGACGTTAAAAACGAATTAAAACAAGCTGATTTAAGAATTAAGAATATGGTTTTCTTTATTTCAATAAATTTTAACATATTTGTTATGTTTTTATAAGGCGGGGTGCAATAGCGCCTTGTGAAATAAGCCCTGTAAGGCCTTATTACACTATTATTATTACTTTCATTTTAGTTAATGAAACAATAATATTCTAATTCTTTTTGTATTTTATTGAATAGTTACACACAAATTTCACGTTAACCAAAGTGGGAAACGTGGCACGCGGAAGGACATCACCGTGGCGGTAGCCACGGCTATAGCACACACCCGGAGTTGGAATGGCGTAGCCCAGGGTTATTTTTTGAAGCGCGGCCGAAGGCCGCCTACGCGGAAAGGTGTTCTGCACTTAAAAATCGTGGATCGGGCCTCCGTAACTATGATCCGAAGGGGGGAAAGCAATATTTTGTTTCTGTGAAAAGTTATTAGTGAAAAACCGAAAATTGACCCGGGTCAGATCCCCGATTCGGGGCCCCATCCACGTTTTTTATGTGCAGGACACCTTTCCGCGTAGGCGGCCTTCGGCCGCGCTTTAAAAAATAACCTTGGGCTACGCCATTCCAACTCCGGGTGTGTGCCATAGCCGTGGCTACCGCCACGGTGATGTCCTTCCGCGTGCCACGTTTCCCACTCTTTTCTCACAGGGTAATTTGTGAAAAAAATGCTAATCAACAGTTCGTATTGCTCGCGTAAAATCCTATGGGCGTTATTTCTCTTTTAAAGAGGAAATAAGAGCCATGGGCTTTATTTCTTTTTGCAGATGGGCGATATTTCCATTTAAAAAGGAAATAAGGCCCATGGGCGTTATTTCCTTTTTGAATGGGAAATAACGTCCATGGGCGTTATTTCCTTGGGCGTTATTTCACTGCACCGCCACCATATGCACCATCGTGAGCAAATTTAATTTTGATGTAAATTAAAAAAAAGGCCCACTTGTGATTAAATAAAGTGTATAAATGTTATTTATGATACATTCAAAATGATTTTGAAATATCGTAATTAATTTAATAAATAAATTTCTTTGCAAGAAAAATTATTTTATATCCGTTGATATTATTTTACTTGTTGTTGTTGTTGTTTTAACACCAACATTATTTTACTTCCAAATTGTTGCTGTAGAAATGTAAAAACATATAAAATTGTGAAAATGGACCCAACACCGCCATTTTTTTTTTATCGAACGTTTTGCAATTCATTACTCTTAGATAGGTTCATGTTACATGAAAAACTGTCGATAACCATGCCCACATTCTCAATTATAATATTACTCATGCTCAATCCTGCAGCTAAGTATACAATATTCTGTTACACTCGTAGCTTAGTCTCCCTTACTGGTTTGCTCAGTTCATTTTGTTCACAATATTCTGCATTTTCTTGCAATGAATTGTCTTCATTCGAGTCACACACATTTTATTTCAATTTGTTTTTTTTTTGACCACGTGGCAGCTGTACGGGTTAGCTACATTAGTACTACAAAGCAATTTACTTTGGCAACTGTGTTTTCTTTCACCCCCCCCCCCCCCCCCCCAACTCTTTGCATATTCCACATAGTTTGCCATTCAATCTTGAGCATATCCAACGCTCAAGTCAGCAAAATACTTCACATATTACGAATATTCTTCTTTTATACTCATTCATTGTACAAACGTCCAACACACTCACTCAATCGTTCTTCAAGTATACTTCAATTGTGCGTTTTTGTGTGTGTTTTTGTGCGCCCTGTTTGTCCCTGACCGATCGTTTGAAAGTCTTTAATGACTTTTTTATGTTGTTACAACTGTCAGTGTTCGTTGCAGCTCCATAATTTTCCACCTTAATAACCGCATGCACACACACACACACACAAACACATTCAACATATGCTTAATATGACATAAAACTAACACTTTCATAGTATGGGTGCATTCATTGGATAGGCAACCAGCTGAGCTTTCATTTAGCCAACACAAACCGTTGACTCGCCCATTTATTAAATTTCCTCCTTTTGCTGCCTCTGAGCAAGCATAAATATTTTTGCCCTGCTCTTCATTGATTATTGCGTTGTGTTTTGAAGGAATTGTAGGCTCAAATGTGCATATACTCGTAATCAAAGCTTATAGGAAAATCTCTAGTTCAGAATGAATGCACTTATAGTTCGTTGAAAAGCTCTTACTAGCTCGTTATAAATATCAATGTGTTAGTGAAGTTGCACTATATTAGACCATAAATAACAATTTCCTAAACATTTTAACACCAGAACCACTCAATGGCAATTCTTAATTTTACGTGCTCCAGAAATGCAATGCAAACCAAAGAAATTTTTTTTTCCAAAATTATATTACACACATTTTTTGTTGCAACTGGAAGTTTTCGCCAGAGTAACAAAGTTTAATCTTGTTTATTTATCGAATTTTGCTTTGTTTCCATTATTTTAAAAAATCATACCAATGTTTAAACACTGATCTGGAACGGGCCGCCTGAAAAAAATCGTCAGCTAAAACTTTTTGTGGGGACTTTAATTTCCTACAAAACTGTTGGTAGCGCTATTTATTTCAGTTCAAGAGTTTTTTTTACCTTTGACAGTATATATGTATGTATGTACAACGAGTACTTTATCTTTAAATTATCTTGCAGACACATATTATTTCATTTCCGCCTTCCCGAAGTGATCCCAAGCTGTAACGGATTACCTTCGAAATTATTCCCAAAACAATGTTGATTCCGAAATGATTTGAAAAAGATTCCGAAAAGTATTCGGGCTCTTCCTAAAAACAGTTGCTAAAAACTAGTCTAAAAGTAAATCTTAAATGGACACAGTCACGAATCAGATTGCTCTCGCTACGATATTTATAACATCCCAAAATAGTCCACAAATTTGCTATAAGTAAACTTGAAATAGGCACTTAATGCTATCTTAAACATACCCGTAAGGATACCGAAATAGTAGCCAAATTGGTCACGAGTTGGTCCCCAAAATGGCACCGGTCTTGGTACCAAAAATACAAATTTTATATATGCTCCCAAAACAGTCCTAGAAATGGTCCCGACATGTCCCCAAATTGCACGATTTATATCCGAAATACTACTTAAAGTTGCCTCAAAGCAGCCAAATCATTTCTGGAAGAAACTCTATTTGCTGCAGAAATGATTTCTAATTGTTCCCGGTTCCGAGCTATCATTCTTGATAACTCCAATCCTTACACCACAACAACTTCCAGTTACTTATTCGTATAGCTACGTAACCAGCCAAGATCTAAAGTAACTGCAGTTAGTAACCGCACGATGTCTGTTACAAAATTAACTAGTTGGAAAAGTATCGTCGGTACCTTGGTAGCTTAGTTACTTATCCGTATGGTTACTATCGTACCCGTGCAGGCGTCTAGTATACGTACGTACATACCCATACGACCATATGCTTTCATGTCACTCCATTAAACATTCTTTCACTTAAACGTTAGAAGTTCTGAAGCATTCCAGTGTATACTAGTCATCAACCCAATTTTGGTATTTGTTTTTGTTTTCTTTTTTAGGGTTCAATAATGTCTTTTATGTGCTACAACGTCCTCTTCAGGGTCATTTTGAATATCTATGTATACTTAGTATTTATGTTTGAACTTTTATGTAGTTACTGTTACCCGTTACTAGTAGAAGAAGGTGTGTCTCTCTCTGTAGGCGAGAGCTATTATTTGAATGTCACCAAATTTTGCCTGCTAAGATAATCGCTTTATTGTCAATATTTTGCATACGCTTACGATTTTGTTTTATGGTATTTTAATAACCTTCGTGGCCCGCTTCAAGACACCTACATTCATATTATTCGAGCATATGTTTAGAGTTGCGTAGTTGTAGAGCACTGTAGAAAGCCCAAAGAAAAACCATTTAATATCAAGTTTAAGAAAATTCTTTGTTGTGGTGAGGAATGCTACGCATCAGCAGAAAGTATTGAAGAGAAACGAGTTCCGTTTTCGCTTAATCTTGATTGTCGTTTAGCATTTAACTTGCGAAGGAAGCATTTTTCTATGACATTATTACGGTTTACAATCATTTTCAGTTGAGTTTTTTTTTTCTATGTTGCTCATAGCAGCTGGTTCGTTGTATTTTTTAAATAAGCGATTATTTGATTTACCGACAGGGTGGAGAGCATTGAGGATGACAAACACTGGAACCAGTTTTTCCAAAAAAAAAATAAAATGTGACAAGGAATCATGAAAAAGCGTTCCCATTATACACCAGTTAAATTTTTATTAGCTTTTAAATTAAATTTATTTTCAATCGTCAAATACTCATAGATATGTGCTGTTAAATAAATTACCAAAACCAATGACGTATAAATAATTGTTCCAAATAAGTGTATAGCATCGATACAAGGACTATATAATAGGTACCAGATATGCTGCATTTTGCATTCCCAGCTGTTTAATTGCAAGAGTCTTAGGCCGAATCCCGTTTATCGGAACTATCGATTGTATGGGAGGTATACCATAACTATTTAAAACTGAGGACCAAGTTTGCATTCAAACGAACGGACGGACAGACGGACATGACTAAATAACAGGAACGGAGAATAAAAGTTATTTTTTTTTCGATCTTATAAAGGTCCGGGATTAGATAGTGTCCCTGAAGAAAATGATTAAATTTTCTGTTATCCCAGGACTTCTAGGATCAATATCCTGGTCAAAATTAATTTTCCGCCAATCCTCTTTCATATGATAAGAAATTCCTTAAATTTAGATTGGCGGGTTGGTAGATTTTGGTTCGGACTTTTATTCTGTCCTTAAAAAATAAAAGGACAAAGATATCTTTGATTGCTGGCGAGAAAAAATAAAAGTCCGAGTTGTCCGACTATATTTGTCCGGGTAAGAATAACAGTCCAGAAATAACTTTTTTCTTTGGACTTTTATTTTAAAAGCAATAAAAGTCCCCGTCCCTGCTAAATAAACTCAGCTCATCGTCCTGATAATTTCGGTATACATATTAGTAGGTCTATCTCTTCTTCTTCTCATACTTATAAAAATCGGACCAAAGTTATAATACCAATCATGTTTATAAAAAATACAATTATCATATTTGTCTTGCTAAGCACCAGTATTTGTCGACTATTTAAATGTCAGAACCTCACAGCACAGAGCGCGATCCTCTCAATTACATATAAAGGACTTGTTCTAACTTGGCAAACTTGTCCGTTTGTTTAAAGGGAATGTTACCGGTGTGGACAGTACTTTGACGGATATTAATCCGGCAAAATTTGGTACTTGTCGAGTGCCTCGGAAAGGATTTCTTTGACCCCAACATTGCTTCGTGGTGTGAATTTCATTTGCCTTTTACGACTGCTATCCTACCGCTGGTATATTCTAAGCAATTAACTCTACGACGTGCATATTTGTGCTTCCTAAGTCAAAGCGGCGTCGCCTTGTTTTTGGAAACGAGTAAGAATTTGTAACATACTTAAGCTTAAATGTCTAGCTATACTTCACAAACCCATTGGAACACAGGAACCTATCTTTTGGAACGCTTTTAATTTACCAGATCCCCTCATTTGCTGAACCTATTTAGTATTAAGTATAACAAATTAATAAATGAACGCGAGTTCTGCGCTTTTTCTGTTCGCTTTGAAACTCTTTTCCTCAAAAATTTAAAATAATACAAAATCCACTGCGCTTTAAAAATGGGCTCCACTAAAGCGTGGCCCTGTCGCTTAAAATTTTTAATCACATTTCTTCATTCTTTTTTCACTACTACAAAAGGTTTTCCTTTCTAAGCACTTTTACAGCAATGTTATAATTAAGTTTTCCGATGTAATTAAGTTAAATACTGTTAATGAATTGAATTGTTGAATTTGATTTAATTTTAGCTCAAGCACTGCAAAGTAAGTTGTGGTTGTGTGTTTGATAAAGTTCTCCTTTAAATTTTAAATTTCGATTGCTTTACGTTTTCTTTTTTATCGTCGCTGTTGCTTTCATTTAATTGATTTTACTATTGCAATTATCTACTTTTATTGTTACTTAAGTCTTTAAGCATGAGTGTCTTCGCCCCCAACGCACTCCAATTTTTCTTTCAAACCTGTTGTTGTTCCTCAATTATTCGTTCGGCCGATGCAAATCTCAATTTGTTACATTTCGCTTATCCACCCCTTATGTGGTGATTTATTTATTTAACTCAACTGCAATTTTTTACCCGCTTTTTCACTTCTCACTAAAACTAACTAGACTCCATTTCACTCATTATTTATTATTTATTTACACTTTTTTCTTTATGCCTTTTTTCACAAAATGCACTGACACGAATTCTTTTCTACGCCATTCACGCACGATATAATCTTTTGTTAGGCTTTCAGAAAAACGTGGCCAACTTTGAGTTCTAAACACTTGTGATTTTCATTTATATTATACTCGTGCATACATACATATATACATATGTGCTTTTATACGAATAAGCACGAAAAACTCATAACTTCATATACTACAGTTATTAATTCCTTGTATTCCGTTATAAATAATACATCCTCTATGCGCCACGTTAAGAATTCAACTAAACTCGTTGATCAAAAGTTTTCATTGCTTTTAGTGGAAGTGCAGTTGTACTCGTGAAAGGCACGACACGATTTTGTTGAATGACAGCGCGCCGAGCAAATTTGTAAGTGAAATTGTGAGCAATGCAAATGTCAACCCACAGGCGAGTCGAGTAAATGAAAGGGCTATTGAGTGTTGTTGGTTGGGTGGGTGGTTGAGCGAGTGCCGAAAATAAAAGCGTTTGTGTGTTGATTTTCTTTGAGTTCTTGAACATTTCTCATTTTTAATGGTGTGTTATTGAGGCAGTCCTGGTGAGTGCATTTTGGCTAGAAAATGAGTGTGTTCGGTGTAGGAAATGAGCGTGTTCGGAGTAGCAAATGAGTGTGTTCGTACGTTCGGATGGTTGTCGACCGTGTTTGAAGGAGTTGTTGTAAGTGCATAGAAATATTTAATACAGAGCTCTTTATTTATTTAATTTTTTAATATATTTTTTATTTTAGTTAGTAATGGAAAATGCGATTTTGAAGTTTTTATGTTTTTGTGGACCAATGTGTGCTTATATAAATACTTTCTTTTTTAACCTATTGGTAAGAGATTACAGGTATCATAACCATATTTGCGACCGAGCTTCTTTTCTATTTTTTTGTTTTTAAATTTCCGGTACCTATTTGTACCCAACTCCGAACGTGATGTGCAGAGCAAGTGAACTTTTGCTGAAAAGCTTTACAATTAGAGGTTGGGAAGGAAAGTATTTTTCAAACTAAGCTTAACCCTTTCAATACGACTTTTGGCCATTGACCATATTTTTGTATAACTGAACTAAACGAGCTGTAAATAATTAAAGGGACATATGTATTTACACAATTTGAGATTTTTAGAAAGTAGTTTTTGAAAAAAATGCTTTGGGACACATATATCCCGTATTGAAAGGGTTAATCAACTGTTGCTTGTATGTGTTGGTCTGTTTAATTAAAAGAGCGTAGTGGGTGATTAGTAAGAGGCTAACTGCCAATTTATGGCTCATTCTCTGGGACTTATATATCCCCGCAGTATTGAAAGGGTTAAGGTGGAATACAGCAAAATAGAAGGGATTAAAATAGAAACGTTCAAGAACTTCCTCGTAATATTTAGTTACTTAAAATCTAACTGCATTTCACCAAATTCTACATCACTAGCACACAGTTCGACTAGTTGTTGCATTAAGAGCAGTTCGCAGAGTCGAATGGATACTAAATGCAACATTAACACGAACGACCTCAACTATGAAGCTTATTTTGAGTTAATTTTACTCGTGTTAATATGTAACAGCGAATGTTTAAGGAGTTGCAAGTAAATAAAAGGGTTAAAGGGTTAGTAGATTAGCAATGCTTGATAGCGACAGAAGGAATAGACTAGAAAGCGGCTCTGACAGTATGGAAAGTTGTTGCAAAATGCAGAGAGGAAGTTTGAAAATGCAGTGTTATGCAAAGTTTATATTCGTGTGTATGTGTGTGTGTGTGCGTGCATATCTATGGGTGTGTTGTTGTTACGTCGATATGTATGAACGCGTCAGCAGTAATTTGCTTGTTGCATGAAGGGAAAACACAACTTGCCACAAGGCATTCGTTGCAGCATTGGGCGTTCTTGAAAATGCGTAGGCAGGATTGCAATGTTGCACAGACACACCCATGCGCAGATATTAGGGATGTGACTTTTTTTTTGGAACTTAAGTACGACGGTATTAGGTGGTTAGTTTTTTTTATGCAAAAATTATGAAATTTTTTCTTCTTTATAGGAAAAGTTTTCAATTAAATGGAAAACCTAAATTGAAGGAAATCTACACTCCACCTACAAAATGTGAAAAATGTATAAAATATATGGAGTTATCAACTGTTCAGGCTGTGACTAAATAATAATTTTTTACTTAAATTTTTTTTGTACATAATAACCATTTTTTGGATCGATTTTATTAAAGCTGCGAATATTTAAAAAAAATTAGTTATGAGAACTACACCTTATAATTTATTTTAGTTTAAAAATAAAAAAAATTGTATTACTATCGATTATTGAGCTTTCAACATAAAAATATTAAGATATTATTAAATAAGAAAAAGTTCGAAAATCACAGGATTGTAAGAAAAAAATATGTATGTAGGTAAGCCCAGTTTAAGAAAATTTTTATATTAAATTGAGTTTTACAATGGGACAAATGTACCCTCAAAGGGTTAATGGGAAGCTCAAAATAGAATTTTCCCTGGAAGCTCTAAAGAATTAAACTTTCGTAAGTACACAAACAATCTGAGTAATACAATCCTGATACCTCCTATCATAAGGACACTATAAGGCAATCGGCGCATGCATAGGGGATACATTCAAATTAACCCACCCTAATTCACACACACATTTAAGCAAACATAAAAGTTACTTTCGATTTTTTTATACCATTGACTCGTTGCAACTCTTTATTTTACAGCTGTTCGATGTTGCCAGATGTTAACAATAGCCCATACAATGTGCAACATCAAGCAAACACAAACAACCAACAAGCAAAATAAACAAAGTGACAACGAAAAAGAAAAAAAAAAGCTAAGAAATGACTTCACCATCCGGCGGGATGTCAGCCGTTTTGTTTGAATTATTGATGGAAATTAACCTTTAACTACTGAGGTGAAATATTTGGGCGTAGTTACTGAGGTGGGGTAAATTTTACCCCTTTATAATCTATAAATAATTTTTGTTCACGAAATTTTTTTTTCAATTTATTTGTTTTTAATTGTAATAACAAAACACATTTTTAAATGAATAAAATAATAAATTTAAAGAAATCGAACTTCTAGTTTAACAAAACAAGGACTTTAGGAGCTCACCTGAAGAGAGTAAGAGAGAAAACAAACTACGAGGTGTAAAATTTACCACCACCTCAGTAGTTAAAGGTTAAAATACGCGCAATGTGTGCGCGGGCGAAGAAAACGGGAAAAAAAAAAATAAATGTTCCACAAGATAATCGCAAGAGGATAAACGTCACTCATGACAGCAAGAACAACTGCCCCCCAGCGGAAGTTAGCTAACTAACTGTTTTTTTCGCTATAGAAGTGGTAGCCTGACATGTTTTAGTACAAATGTACTTACATATGTACATATGTATGTATGTGTGTATTTGTTTTTTTTTTTATGGCATGCGTACCGGTGTTTGTTGTTTTGTTTGTTTGTAGATATTCTCAATTGTGTCATGAACATGTTGCGCATTGAAATCGAAATGACAGTAAGATGACGAAAGCTTGGTCAAGGCTTCGCCAGCCGCCACGAACGTGTCATACGGTAATACGCACATACTGTAAATGTACATATGGATGTATGTAAGTGTGCAACTAAAGAACGTGCTTGTGGTAACGGTTCAGTGCCTAAGAAAAGTGATTCAGGAGTTGCGTGAAATAAACGCAAGAAACCAATTGAATTCGAATTTTTCCCTATTTTATTGTATTTTATTGAGTTGAAACTTCTATGCATGAAATACGAACTCTAACGGTTTCAGACGCTTAAATTAACTTTAAGAGGTTGCTGGCCTCGATTTTCGCGTTTGATCTTAGATTTGAATCAATTTATTTCCAAAGAAAAAACATTTCGTAGAACAATTTTTTTTAAATTTTTTCAGATTTTTTTTCGCCATCAGCAAAAATAATTCTTAAAAAGTATGTTTTTTGGTCCAATCTAATGTATATGAGATGCGCCATTTTAGGCCTGCAATCGAAGCCGAGGCAACAGTTGTGACAGCTGTCATTTTCGAGCAGCGGCTTCATCATAAATTGTATTTAATTCATTGACGAGAATGTGCAATTGTTTTTGGTTTCGCCAGCAATGTTTGGTGTAACCATCTACCGCTCGCTTGTGGTGCGGGTGGCAATCATCAGTCAAGCTGTTTTTATGACACAAGTTCAAGGAGTTCGTCTGCCTTGTAGTGGATGTGCCACTTGGTGCACATTTGTCATTTCTTTTTTTGTTTTAAGCTTTTTAATTTCAACCCACAGCGGTGTTCTAGCAGAGCAATGGCAACCCTTTTGTCAAGCATGCTGCGTTTGCGTTGACTAATATTTTCATTTTTGTTATTGCTCTTATTTGTTGTTATATATTTTATTATTAATGTTGCTTGTCTTTTTGACATTCAGCATATATTCATTGTTACTGACTGTGTTTGACATTTTATTTCTTTACTTCCCACTTTCACCATGGTTGCAACCATGTCAGTGACATCAACTACTTGACTTTCTTTCCACTAGTCAAAAGCTATAGTTTTAAAGTGGTGTGATTTTAACGCATGCGGGAGATTTACTAGTTCGTTATCAATCTTCGAACTTGTTAAATAATCTAATATTGCAGTTCGTTAATTGATATAATTTCGCTGGTTCCGAAAAAGACCACGTTTCTTTATCGTAAATCTAACACGATTTTACCCCGCATTGTAAAAGGTCTGAACCACTCTGGGAAAATACATTTGGACCTAATTCGGTCTTAACAAATTTTAAATACAAAGTTCTGAGCTAGTTTAAAATTCTAGACATTTGTAGTAGTTTTTATTCTAAGAATTCAGAACCCTATTCCTTAACCGGATTTAAAGACTAATTAATTTGAAAAGCAAGCTTGTTCTGTTTTATAAAATTGACCTACATATCTTCACTTGTTCAAAAATAAAAAAATATTTATTCCAAAATACAAAATAAAAAATTTAAGCTCAAATTGAAATGATAAATGTGCATTGTAAGTGAATTTAATTTATTTTACCTTTTTTAATACAGCTCAGTACTAAACATTATTCTTACTGGAGAGGTAGTGAGAATAGAACTCTGTTTTTGCATCAGAAATTTACCTCGCCATTTACCTAGTTCCCGACAGCGTAGTGCTGCGTACCCCCTTTTGTTCTTCATACACAAATACAAGTTTTTATTTTTTCACATTTATTTTTTTATTTCTTGCTATCACTCTTTTCATTTTTTAAACAAGCAGAGTTTTGTTCTCTATTTTTTTTGTTTTTTTTTTTTTTTGTTGTTACATCGTCTGCTTTCTATCAACTGTTATTGTTGTCAGTATAGTTCTATGACTTCAGGCTTCCTGCTGTTTACCTGCCACTTCACTATCTCAAAATAATTTACTTGTAAATACCATTTGACATTGAGCTAAAGAAAATGTAAACAATTCATGTTAAAACGAATTAAAAATGCAACCCACCACACCTACACATACACATAAACACTTACACTTACATACACACAAATTGACACAACAAAAGCAGCGCATGCAAACAGACAGGTGTATGGAATTGAGTGATGGCATTCATGTGGGAAAATGAAAACCGATAGAAAATTACAATGTGGAATCAAGTAATTACTTCAACAGTTAACAATATCCCTGCTGTTTACCACAAAATTGGTTTTACTTTTGAAATAAATAAAAGCATTCCCTTGCTTAATAAACCCTGTAGAGAGAATCGCAAATTCTCAACGAGTTTGCTACTGGTGCATTCGAAACCATAGTGTAACGATTTTTTCAAATGTCGGACAGATGGCGCTATTTACAAAAATCGATTTAAAATGTGTAACTCATACATATAAAAGATTTTAATAAATCCATGTTTAACATTAATCAAATCGATCTAGAAAAATCGATAGATCAAAACATAATCGATAAACGTAGCTCAGCACGGACCCCATGACAACAACATCTTCTAATGTCAAAGTATATTTGCCAGTGTTGACCTTTAAATCAAAATATAAATATATATATACAAATCACATCTAGCATGGCCAGTTTCTATCAGTAAAAATACATGACATTGGGAATTTTGATTTATTTACAATAGCAAACCATCAATTGCCAGATACATATTAATCGATTTATCGAAATATTCATTGCTTGCCTTGTTTGGCAATTTTTTTTTTTTTTTTTTTTTTTTCAAATCTAGTACCGAGAAACTGAGGCTATGGACAAACGCCTTTTGCCAAGGTCAATATTAATTGATTTCTATGAGCTTTTACTGACACCTTCATCAGCATCCGGTATTCCATGAAAAAATCGACTTATGGTTTAATTAATCAGAACACATTAAACATTTGATTTAATTGTTTTTGGAAGAAAATTACTAAACCAATGTTATTACTTAGCTTAATCATTCCTTTACACCACCTTAAGCTTTAGTACCGCCACAACTCTACCCACCCCATCCAAATTGACTGCTCAAGTCTAAACAACATCTCTTAGGTGACAGACTTCATCACCCCCGAATATCAAAAGAAGAAAGACGTATTTCGCAACATTTTTGTTGAGTGTAAAAAGCTCCTTCGTGGCCTTTTTCGTATACATTAATTAATTTAAATGCGGCAAAATAATAATTTTACTTGATTAAGTATATTATGTAATTCACAACCAACGTTTATGACCCTCCTCTCTTACCACTCTTCCAAATAATAATAAAATATACATGCAAAAATGACAAAATTTCCCTAAAGAACTTAAGACTTACTTCACTTCACTTAAATAATACTATGATATCAGGCAATGGAGCGAAAAATAATTATGTAAGTATGTCCGCTGAGACCTTTGGCGGTTTGCATAATACCATTTTAACTAGCTGCGGCGCAAAATTTAGCTACAACGGCGGTCTGCTCGAGTTGGTGGCCTATTTCTAAGCTCTAACTAGGCACTCTCTTTTTCTACTTTGACTTGTGGGCTGTTGTATGAGAAGTAAGCTGAACAATAGTTTTGAATAGGACTAAAGTTACTTACAGCCGCTAGGCGCTAGTAACTAGGTTGAGACATTCAAATTATTGTCATCTGCGTACTATAGTACGAGGGAGCCGACATTGGAATACGCTCATTTCTTATGAATGGCAACGCGATAAAGAATTCTCGTTGGCTATCGCGACAAAAGTTTGTCATTCGAGTTTTTAAGGTAAATGTTGTTGTTTTTTTTTTTTGTGTTCCTGCTTTTGTGTTGGTATAGAAAAGCAAATTAATTCTTCATTTATGTAGAGAGTTATTCAAAAAGCATTAGGGTAGAGCAACAAATATTTCTTCTTTTGAATTGATTAAAACTAGTTTTTTTGCATGAAAATGCTGCGGCGCGTGCCTTTTGGATTACAAATGAAGGGTCTTTGCAAGAGCAAGGAAATTCTTATTCAGTGAGTGTTAAGTTCCTTTTCAAAACTGGCCGCAAATGGCTTATAACGAATTTAAAACGGGAACTAAAAACTTAATCGATATGGCTCTATGATACCCTATTCTCCGTTTTTCTCCAAAAGTTTATCTAGGTTAAACAATTTAAGATTTAAAATATATAAAGCATAAATTGCATTTTAATCCGATTTTTTTATTAAAAAAAAAAAGAAATACATATATTGTCAATAACAAATAAAAGTCAAATAGATATCAACACAAATATTAAAATACTCAGTCGGAAAAACTTGGTTTCATTTAAACATTGCCCGGGATTGTAAGAAATATTTCCTACCATTGAAAATAAATATTTTCACTTAAATGCAAAAAACAATTGAATAAAAAATGTGTTCCATCCTAATGCGGGTGCTAATTTAAATTGAAATTTATGCGCAAGGCCAACAAGTAGAACTAAGTCGCACCAAAGCTAAGCAATATGCCTAACGCTATGTAAACGCTGTTTGGCCTGACTATTAGGTACATTACATGCTATTTTATTATTTTATGACATTTTCCTTTATTTAATTTTGCCAACCCTATTACCCCGCCTACAAAACGAATTCAACTTTCATTTTGTTCCTGCCTCCATTCAATTGTTCTAGTCTTGCGCGACAACATTCGTCCTTTTTTAAAAACTTTTTTTTTTTTTTGCTTTGCGTTTACATTTCGCATTTCTAATGGAGAAGTACATAGAATGGTGCTGTTAGCAAAAGCGTATACACAAGCCTATATGGGCAATTCCACAAAACCTGAAACTAAAACATTTTTTTTTGTAATTTTATGTTTGCTTCATTTATCTGGAAAGCAAGCAAGAAATCAAAAAATTAATGGAACAAATTTTAGAAATGAATTTTACAAGGTTTTGGTTTTGTGGAATTGTCTAAATAGCTGAAAAAGACCATGTAAACATTTTTGGTAGCACTAGAACATAGTACTGATTATTTTAGTGGTTCAAATGTATGCCTTAAAGGCTTTGCAAATGTATTTAGTATAACTTACATATATTTCAAATTTCAAAATGCAAAAAAATATGTGTCATAGATTTTACATATTCAAAAAATTTTTTAAATATTTTGTCAACTTTTCTTCTCCTTCAGAACATAAGATCACAAAACAGCAGTCAAAAGTTGTTGGATCCACCCATAAATGTATACAGGGTGGTGGAACTTAAATTTATTACATTCACATACCTTTTGTAATAGTCTAGCGAACTCTGAACTAAGAATGTGATGATTATAATTTGAAGTAATGTTATGAAACTGAATATACTATAGTTTCTAAATATGTATGAAACGGTACTTTTTTTTGTATAAATTATATATAGTGTTATTTTTGTTATTCGAATGTACTTACAATATCGTCCAAGTTGTTCGTCGGCTCCTTCATACCATGTCGTAAATGCGCAAGCACAGCAATCTGCAAAAAATAAATAGAAAAATGAAATGAAAAATTTAACTCATACACTAAAGGACATTTGTACAGGTTGAAAATGTTTTAGTATGAAAAATATAAAATATCACAATAAATTGAACATAAAAAATATTTTTCTAAGAACTTTGAATTTATGACTGAGTGTTTTAAGAAAAGTGGAAAAGACGCACAAAATCCACAAAAAAAAAATTCTCAAATTCTAACGATATATTTAAATGTATATCAATTTTTGTTAAGTTTTAAGCTTACAGCTTTGCTGGCTGTTCTTGTTCATACAAATTTATGAACATAGTATTTTTTGTACGGAAGAAAACATAAAAGCTCTTCAGAAAAAAAAACGCCAAAAATCAGGAAAATTTCTTACAGACTTGAAACAAACACTTTATCAGACTAAAATTAAATGCGCTACAAATCTGCATTTTCAAAAAAACTCTCAAAATTCTGAGAAAAAAGTTGAAAATTTTGATGAAAATTTGTCTAATTTTTGCGAATTTCCCATACATATTTAAAATATAATTTATAGTTTTTGTATTAGATCTTGATAAGTTCTCTTACAGGAAAATAGTTAAAATTAATTTTCTGAATCCGAAGTTGGTGAAAACATACAAAAAAAGGGGGTATGCATACTTTTGTCGGCCACTGTAGGTCGAACCTTAATCTCTTCAGAGTTATAGCAAATTCTTTTTATTACTATGAAAAAACCTATTCATATGACCGTGAGTGTATCTCACAACATACAAAATGCGGGTTCGCGTGCAAAATTATCATGGCATTATTTGAACTTGTGAAACATTTTTTGCTGCTGATGATAATGAAGATATGGCTGATGATTGAATGCTTGCCTTTGTTCCCAACGAATGCCCTTGAATTGTGATTTGTAGATTGAAGCTTTTTGAGGCACATAAAAACCCATGCAATTCATTGCCTACGATCTCAAGCTATTTGCTTCGAAATTTCGCTTATGACAACAATTAAAAAATAAGTGTCCGTCCGCGCCCATTAATTTGCTGGCACGCAATGTCGAAATGATTACAAAAAACGTCTCCTCTTTTTTTGTCAACAAACTTTTGCCAAATATTTGCACAGAAATGTTATGGTAGCTGCCACTGTCTTGTTTTGGCAAAGGTTTGTTATGGTTGGTTAAACATCTAATGCAATGCTCACCATTTCATTTGGTTAATGAGCGTACAGCGAGTGTTGGTGCTGCCATGGCCAATGTCATTGCCAAAACGGCGAGCGACCCGCCTTCTTGTCCATTACAACAAACCATTGTCGGCGATTTAACTTGGCGCGTTTCCGGTTGTTAAGCAACACTTAAAAAATCGTTTTAGATTTATTTGGTTAGTTTTTTTTTTTTTGTGAAGAAAAGAAAAATAGGTTGAAGGTTATGTGCTGGGCTTGCGAACATTAACGTAAAAATAGTTTCTGGAGAAACATAGTAAAAAAATTGGACAGAAAATATTTCTACTATTCACGATCAAGGCAAACAATTTCTCAAGTAAGACGTTTTCGAAAATTTTCTTAGATGAAAACAACAAAAAATTATTCTAAACCTTTTTTAAATTCATATTGTTCTTCATTTTTGTATCAAATAGCGTTTTTAATTTTTATTTTTTAATTGATACTAGAGAAATATTATAACCAGGAAGAATTATTTTATTACCGGGACTAAAAAGGTTGGTACCACGCTGGAATATACGATAGGTATAAACTCAAAAACAAGAGAACCGAAAATGAAAATACAAAAATAATTCAAAATTTTTTTTAGAAAATCCACCACAGACCGCCACTAAAGAGTTACGCTTTTTCGTATTAAAAAGCTGCCCTACGGATACAATTCTCTATGAAATTTTTTTTATTTCTTTTCTCATATTTCCTGTCTTTTTTAGAACTGGAAAACACGACTGAATATTATGGGTAATGAGTATCAGCCTCTCAGTTATAATCTCTACTATCTAACAAGTTTTGATTTGCAATAGACTGGTTTCCGCATTTCGCCAACTTCAGTGTTGTTTTTACAAATCAAAACTTGACAAACGATGATGGAAAATCGTTCGAATAGACATTCACCCTGTTGGATACAGCAACAAATGGTTCCCCATTATTATTTTACAACAATAATAATACTTTAAACAATAGCATTTTAATTTCAAAAATCAGTACCAAAAAAGCCACAATACAATTGATTGAGTTATTTAGACTTTTGTGGTCAAAGGAAATGCGGTAGTGCATGTGGCAGTAATTGGGCAATTGTCATTTCCTTCAAAAACAACTTTTAGTTGTACAACAATACTAACACAAACATACTAATTTCATACACTCGAGTAAATTTGTATAGTAACAATGAATATATAAACAACTGAAACAAAACAAACGATACAGCTAAAAGATAGTTCTGAGGTAGTCACACTTTCTGCATGGAACATATTTATTCAGAGTGAGTGTGTGCCGTTTCTCGCTGTGCTTTGGAGTTTCACTTCATGCTCAATATAACGCATCATCATTCGGTTGCCATTTGCAGTTGTACCATATCAGCAAACCGCAAAGCAATAGACAATCATACAAACCTGTTGACAAAGATGTTGCTATAACTTTAAATGCTTTATTTGAAATCAGTTTCCAATTTAAATTCCACAAAAGACTAGCAAACATACATACATACATTCCTTTGTACAAATATTGTTTGTCATACTTCGGCATTAATTACTTCTGTTGTTTTCCTTGCAACATGTTTATTGAGATATTTTTTTTAAACTGGAAATTTGTGAAGTTGAGAGTTTCCCTCTCCGAATAAAAATTTAAATATGTACAAGACTTAATTAATGAAAATAAAATAAAATTGAATCAATAAAAATACCATGAAACAAAATTGAAATAATAAAAATAAAATAAAATAAAATAAAATAAAATGAAATAAAATAAAACAAAATAAAATAAAATAAAATAAAATAAACTAAACTAAACTAAAATAAAATAAAATAAAATAAAATAAAATAAAATAAAATAAAATAAAATAAAATATGTATAATAAAATAAAATAAAATAAAATAAAATAAAATAAAATAAAATAAAATAAAATAAAATAAAATAAAATAAAATAAAATAAAATAAAATAAAATAAAATAAAATAAAATAAAATAAAATAAAATAAAATAAAATAAAATAAAATAAAACAAAATAAAACAAAATAAAACAAAATAAAATAAAATGATAAAAAAGCAGATAAAAAGAAACAACTTCAAGGAAAATTAAAACCAGTGCTATGAAGTGGAAAAGAAATAAAAATGAACGGAAGTGAAGGACAGAATAGTATACGAAGTAAAAGAAAATCTGAATATAATCAAACTTTAAATTAGCTATGAATAACGATTTCTGTTTATTGTAAATATAGTTGGATGCCAAAGTAATTTTTGTTATCTTAGCTTTTGAGGTTGAACCTCAATCACAGGTCTTAGTCTTGTGCATATTAAAGTACGAGTACACCCGCCCATACATACATATGTACGTATATCCCATGATATGGCTCTTATTTTTCTTACCGAATTCTGTTGTATACGTTAGACTCAACCTGTTAGAATTCAAAACTAAATTTGAAACCAAAAAAACTCGCGCAACATAACAAAATTTCAATAAGTGTGGGTGGGGAGTGTAAAGCTTCCACTTTTTTATGAGTTCATTAATCAATGTCAAGTTTTTTTGTAATTTGGTGTTTTGAAGGTATTTATTTGTTTTATGTTTGTGTACCTGTACAGTTCATGGAGGAGTATAAGTTGTTGAGCCAGATTATAAATGAGCTTATAGTGGAAATGTCTTATTCGTTTCACATGTATACTTACATATACATATATATATATATTCGAATTTGTACAGGTGTAAGTGGAGTTTAATGGGACTTTTTAATTACACATATGAATGTAGTTATGTATGTAGATAATAACAAGAAACCCGAAAGTTGTGTGTGGTAACTTATTTATCATTGTACAAGTTTTTAAAAAAAAATTCCTAACAAATTATAGAATTAAATCGGTTGAGTATTGAATTAATAACTTCTTTTTTTATCCAATAAATAGATCAGTGGTGTATGCCTAAAACAAATTAAAATTTTTAAATACAACTAGCAGGCCCGGCAGAAGAATTTACTCAGCCCAGTTTTACAAACTCTTCTTCTCATCTTAATCGAACTAGCATAAGTTTAAAGAACAAACAGCAATATAGTCCAAGAAATTAATTAGTATACAGTCAGGAACTTAAACAACCCGAAAAAAGTTTAAGCTGGTCATTAAAGCCCCTAAGGAACACTTGTATCACACATTGGTTCACACATTTCGTTTTTTACTTCTAACCAATGGAACTAAAAATTTCACAATAGTTGTAGTTCTTTGGTTGTTGTACTACTTGTGTGGGCTATTAAATTTCCTTTAAGCTACTTAAGATTAAAAGTAGCAATTATTTTATTCTTATTTTGATGGCAAATAAAATTCCGTCGGAAATCAATCTGACTTTCTTTAATAGCGCAAGAAATGTATGATAAACTTGAAGAGGAAATGCAAATCGGATTTTATTTAACTGCTTATTAATGATATGATATGAGCGAACTATCACTTTTGTCATAGTTATATGCAAACGAATGTGGTTGTGCTTTCGAAAGTGATATGGCGAGTTTGTGGATGAGTCTCGTCACTTAGTCAAATTTCAAATTGAACTTGATACTTTGTGCATCTTTGGTTGTATGGATATATTTCTTAACGTACAGCTAACAAGCAAATGAAAATCATGAGCATGTCGTATGGAGAGATCAGTTGCATCCGAACGGATACGAAAGGACTACTCCACTTTCTACGCAATACCCCTTTACACTCCTATCAATATGCCACAAAAACTAAAACTTACTTACAAATTTATTTTATTTTATTGTATTTTATTGTATTTTATTTTATTTTATTTTATTTTATTTTATTTTATTTTATTTTATTTTATTTTATTTTATTTTATTTTATTTTATTTTATTTTATTTTATTTTATTTTATTTTATTTTATTTTATTTTATTTTATTTTATTTTATTTTATTTTATTTTATTTCATTTCATTTCATTTCATTTTATTTTATTTTATTTTATTTTATTTTATTTTATTTTATTTTATTTTATTTTATGTTGTTTCATTTTATCTTATTTTATTTTATTTTATTTTATGTATTTTATTTCATTTTATTAATTTTTTTCAGGATTTGTTTGGTATTAGTGTTTCACTACTCTTATTCGCTACTGGTAGTATTTTATGTGCTCATCCTGTCTGTGTCCATAAGAACGGTCAACTGCTCATGTGTTTTGTAACGATAATTTTAATAACCCAATCTTAATGATACAATTAATCTAAGCTAAAACTTCCAACCCAACGCTCTTCGAACAATAAAATCTTATTAATTTATTGAAGTCATACGAGATTGCATCTGCTCATATTATGCCGAAAGCAAAAAAGCTTCATTTAAGTGTGAAATTAAACTTGACCATTGTAAATTCGAGATTTCATGTCAGATAATTTAAATTTGAAATTTCATTGTCTAACGGCACATAAATGAAGGTGAGATTTTCATCCAATTAACCCATTTAATTAGTTGAGTTTGGCAGTAAATAGCCCACGAGGGAATGCAGAGGCGGCTTTACGAAATTTTGCGTCAAAAGCACTCAGCGCATACATATGTATGTAGTTGCACATAGATTCAATGTGGTTAAGGTCATAGTTTTGCATGCATGCATTAGGGTGCGCTTTGGTTGTAAGAAATATTTTTTTTTTTCTGAAGCTATCAATTTGCACATACGAGATATTTTTTTGAGAAATGTATGCTAAAAGTATGGGTCTTCTTTAATCTTCTGTAGGTACTGCGACCAACGCTCATAAAGTGTTTTTAGTATGTGATGAGCTTCAGTGCATGTTCCGAAGACTTTATAAATTTCTTCACGCAAGTTTAAAGGGAAGAGGCCTAGTCACAGTCTGCCGGCACCATTAGTCGATATGCATAAATCTATTTGCACTGCTTAGCCTCCCATTAAGACAAACACGCCTATGCCTTTGTTGCTTAAAGTGCAAATACTGATCCATTTCATCTATTTAAAGTATGCGGGCATGTAAACACAGCAACTTGCATATTCATAAACAAATCTGCATACATACCACATATGTACATATGTACATACATATAAACTTATTAAAATTCAACAAATTCATTACAACAAAATGAGCATCTAAGCTTCTATGTAAGTATTCATGCGCCAACACGCAAACACCCCAAACCACCCGCAGAGTCACCCGCAATTTGTATACCATACTTAAATGTATGTATGTATGTGGATTTTATAATTACTATTTGAACTGATTTTACATTATTGTAGTGATAATTCAATCATGTACAACTCACATACATACATATATGAATGCATTTGTAGTACAACAGTAAATAAATCAACTGCCGCGCCTTCGCGTATGATAAGCGTTAATTTTGCAAACATACCGCAACGCATACAGATGCATATTTAAATACAACAACAACAACAACAACAACAAGTATTATTATTTTATATAGATATGCGCATTGAATGACGTATAAATAAATTATTTTTGCTGCAATTAAATTTCATATCAATGATGTGCGTTGCAATTGATAAGTAAATTTGTGCTAGAAATATACACGGTTAAAAATTTCAGAGTGAATTTTGAAACTTTTTGGAATACTAAATTTGGTATGATGAAAATTTTTAAAATTTAAGGAGCAAGGAGCTTACCAATTAGAAAAAAAGAAAACCCTAACATTATGTAATTATTAGTTAGCTAATCCAATTTACGAGATACTTTCGTTTTCGGGTGTACTATATACCATATTTGGGTGTTTTCGGGTGTACTATATACCATATATGTATGTACATACAAACATATATATTTTGCTTAAGTGACATAAGCTGCAATTATTTCCTTCGTTTATTTCATTTGTAACTCGCAACCAACTTATGAAATATTTCAAAGATATAGCTAATGTTTTGCTTTCCCAAACCGGGGGTTTTTACAAGCGAAAATGAGGAGGCCAATCCATCAAATGCATATATATTTTTTAAATCTCCTTATATCTTAGAGCATTGCTCCTTTGAAACAGAGATATTGAGTAGTACTTTGGACAAATACTTGAATTTATGAAAATTCTTCACATATTATAATGTTTGGAAAAGTCAAGCACTTTCCATTTAATTAAAAGTTATAGCTCATCATAACATAAAATTTGACCTAAAAATATAATCTTTGAAGACTAAATAAAATATTTTGCAATATTAAACATCTTCAAGTGCACCCCTTGAGATGACTGGCAGTGTTCTGAGTCAAAAAAAAATTTAACTGCGTATTAAACATAAATAATAAAAGCAAATTTGTTTGCGGCCAGTTATGCCAATCAGTCGAAAGTAAATTATTTTTCTATTAAAAATTTAAATAAATATTTCTGTTGATTATGCCGAAAATGTTGTAAGTCACATTTAATATATTTGCTAGCTGACCCGACAGACGTTGTCCTGCGCCATTTTCATTGCCCAACCTTCTGTTTATCACACTCAAGCTCTTCACATTCCTAACCCTCTTTATCGAAAAAAATGGCTTGTAAATGAATAAAAAAATTTCCTCCTTGCCACCACATACATAAATATCTATCTTGTTCCTTTTAACTTTTGTCAAGAGTGGGATTGATTGGGAAAAGGGATAATAGACGCGTTCATTGCAACACGCACAACACATGTACTTTTGCCTAAGGCCTTTTTAAAGGTTTCAGCAGTTGTGTCTGTATGTATGTATGTATGTTTGATGGCGCATCACTCAAAAACTGCTACATTAAATTGAATGAAATTTTCACAGAAAAAATGCTAGATATTTAACCTAACATTTAAGAGGTCGTTTACGATAGACAACTATTTTGTTCTGCCAGTGCTCGCAGCATTAAAATAAAACAAATTTTTAAGATTTCTATTTCTCATGCCATGGATATTTTAATATTTAAAAAAAAAATAAACTTAAGCCTTCTCTACAAAAAATTACTCATGTGTTTGATTTGACTGAGATGCAACCGCGGAATGAGCAAATAAATAATTCTAGACAGCAAACAAAACCAAATTAACATACATAAATATTGAATGAAGGCTTAAAATAATAAATTTTGTGTGAATACAATTTGATTATTTAATATAATTTTTTTTGTCAAATAAAGTCATTTAAATACAAATATTTATACAATTGCCGTTGGGAATACGGCGACACAGTTTGACTTTAATATAGCTACTCTTTAAGTTAAAATTACAATTTAATTTAATTTTTTTTCTTCAGTTTTCACATATTCAGTAAAGCTTTATTAAGCTTTCTGAGCATGCAAAGATAGTCAAAAGTTGAGTGCATTGCTGAAAAGTTAATAAATCGGATACGCTGCGTCCCTAATAGTGTTAATCGTTTTGCAAAGTTAGCTAAAAAAGGAAAGCTTTTTTTGGTTGTAGCGGAGCTTTTATGATTTTTATAATTTATTTATAAATCGAGTTATTTTTAAAAACCCGTGTTTTATTATTTATTTCTTACAGAGCAGATTTTTGTAGTAAACTATTTTAATGGAATTCGTATGCCGTACTAGACTTAGTTTTTTAGCAAAGCTTTTAAAAATATTATCCGTTTTTCAAATGCCAAATAAAAAATGAATAAACAAATTGAAAGAAACCAATTTACGCAAAATCAACATAAATTTATTTTCAGAGTGGCCATTAAGCGCTTAATAAATATATGAATGAATAACTTCTGGATGTATTAAATATTCTTACTAAGCTTCATAAAAAATGAATTTTTTACAAAATCAATTTAAAAAATTCGCCATAGCACTATAAAACTATAACTACAATGTATACAAAAACCAATTACAACAAATTGCATTAAATAAACCTTGACTATTTGATACACAATATTTGAAATAAGCTAAATAAAAATGCCATAAATGACAACACTTTAGCACCCAAAACGCTTTATTTGTATTGCCATTAAAAAGTGTTTTTTAGCAAACTGTGCAAATACATTTCACTAAACTGTCAAACTCAGCAACACAAAAAATGTCAAACAATAAACTAAAAAAAATGTTTAAAAGCAGACGAGTAAGGCACGGAACACGCAAACACACGGACAAAATTTAAAAGTAGTGAAAGAGGTGTGAACGGTTATAATAAATATTCTACACCTTTTCCAAGAGTACTTCAGAAATGGTAAAATAAATTTCAGAATAGTCAATTACACTTCAGAAATTGTAAAATGTATTTCAGAATAGTCAATTGTACTTCAGAAATTGTGAAATTTATTTCAGAAGCTGTAAAGTGTTCTTTAAAATAGGCAATTGAGCTTCAGAGACCGTCCTTATCTGGATATGAACCCGGTTCGCCTCGGTACTGCCCGACTGGCTTGGTGAGCAGTGAAACATTCTAGGATCCTAAGGAAGGTAAGATGGGTATTGAGGGGTGAGAGGCCTTATATTGGTTGATCAACCATAGGACAATTTTCGATTTCTGAAGTACATTTTACCATTTCTGAAGTACAACTGACTATTCTGAAATTCATTTTACAGTTTCTGAAATACAATTGACTATTCTGAAATTCATTTTACCATTTCCGAAGTACATTTTACGGTTTCTGAAAATCATTTTACGCATTCTGAAGTACACTTGGAAAAGATGTAGAAGTAACTAGACATGCAGTAGTAGGTACTTGGAAGTGGTACTTTCCTAAGTATAATTTTTCTAAGACCAAAATTACGATCGGGACGACAATTTTGTTCGGCTAAGGTAAAAGTAGTAATTTCACTACGCCTTAAAAAAGATCCTCTAACACAATTACTCACTTTTCTACCCCGGTACTCACCGTTTATCCAGATATTTTTTAGAACTCACAGCTACGCGCGAGAAATTATTTAACCATGTTTAAAAGCCGTATCTCTCCGAACAAAACTACCCACTTTTATATAAAACTCTTTCATTCACACGTCTCACTGGATATTTGTCCAGATTTTACTCTTCCGTTGACAGGGCCATTGATTGACTACGCTCACGCACACCAATGTTGACTCATGCAATTGTGCAATTGTCAGACGCGCTATTTAGTTGCTATTGTTAAGTTAGTTGATTTTTTATCATCAAGTTTTCACAGCTTACCACAAGCTCAGCCATAGTTTGCCGTTAACAGATTTTTTCCGCTTTAACAAAGTGTTTGTTTTCGCGCTTTTGTTTGTAAGAGCAACATGTACATTAGTGCGGATCGGTTCCCATAAAAAAAAGGGTTTCCAATCCACCCCTTAGGATTAAAGATATTTTGAAGGCGATCCCAAAAAAATTATAAAATTTTTTTTGCCACGCCCCCCCGATGGGCAATGACTCGTTTCACATCATACCTAAATTCCAATTTTTTTTAGTCTGTCGAAAAGGCCTTTAAATTCTGTGAAACTTTTTCTTGAAAATGATTATGGTAAGAATTGTGGCGTCTTCCAAGCCATGAACAGCGGTGTACGGCTCATTAAAATCGGACTTAAAATGGCGACGTAGTGTCAAAAAAAATAAGTAGCCCATTGGGGGGGCGTGTCCCAAAAAATAAAAATTTTTTTTGGGATCGCCTTCAAAATATCTTTAATCCTAGGGGTGGACTGGAAACACTTTTTTCGTCGATCCACCTTAATGTACATACATATGTATGTACATATGTTAGTCAGGGATTGTGCGAATATTAGAAATATAATAACGAAACAATAACTCAGTTGCCATATCAGATGAAATTTCAGTCTCGATAACACTTTCATACAAATTATTATATGTATGACACTTTAAAATGAGCAGGCAGCAAAAGCAACAAATTAGTTGACGTATCTACATCACGTGTCGATAATACATATATATAAATAAAGATCCATCACGATCAACTAATGGCTGCTAGATAGCGTTGGTTGCTCCTACTTATATTAAAGTGGTTCGAAATAGGAGTTTGCCAGGTAGCTTAAAGGTTAACACTTTGAGCCAAAATGTCTCTGATAAAGAGTTTGAGCAGCTTTCGAAATGAATTTATAAGAAAACTATTAATAATGCGGGTTGTTCCTGAAATTTGTTTGCCATATCTGAACAGGCAGTTGTCTCAGAGGATTCAAAGGCAATTGATAGGCTTGACACTAGATCAATGTTTCCTTATTTTTTATATTTCTAGGACAATCTTTTATGCTTTTATAAACATTCGCAACACTTGTCAAATATATAATATTCGTACCATCACTAATGTAAGTACACACATACATACATACATATATCTATGTACATTGAAATCGAAAGCAAAGCTTTTGAAAGTTTTTCAACGCGTATTTAATTAAGGAAAGTCTGATTGCAGTGTGAAACAGCAGCATCAGCACTTTGGTATGATACATACAGGACCGGCTTCAAAATGTTCAAGCACGTGACGCGTTAGTCGGTGGGGCATTTTCAAAGTTAAAGGTTTTTTAAAAGGAACTGATATGCTTGTTGTAAATATCCTACACATTGCTTAGTAGGCACTTTTAAACAGCTCACGAAGACCAGCTTTTTGATGTCTTAGACATAAAATGTATTTGAAGTTGACTATGACGGACATGAAATGATGTTTATTTTAGAAACATGTTTGAGTAGATAAAAGTCTTATTTAGTTGAAGTATAATTATGGGCCTATGTCTCAATGAATGGCTGCAGAGACCATTTATTCGATTTTCTGATTTAAAATTTTGCTTTTGGTCTCTTGCAGGACGCGCATAACAACTCTTCTTCTAGCTGTATCATTAGGCATCGATAATGCTAAGTAATTGCGGTCCTGGACACTTCTATTTATGTACATATAGGTATACGAATGCGTATGGTTTGTTTGAAAAAAAAAAAAAAACAAAAAACGAGACGCCGCCGTTACGCGATTTTCTACACAATAGCCACTTTCCCGACACTAACAAAGAAACTCATTCGCCATCATTCAACAAATTTTTTTTTCTCGTTTTACTGGCGTCCCTTTTGTTTGGCGAGAAGTTTGCCGGGTATTAGATTTTCGCTTTAAATTACATGTATTCATGTCAAAAGTGCTTTCATAGGAAAATGCAAATAGATTAATAAAAGTTTTAATATTTAAATTACAACAAGCATTTATGTACACACTTACATAGCTAAAAATAAAAAAAATAATTTTTTTAAATTTAATAAATTTCGAATACTTTTTTTTAAAATAAATTATGATTTCTAAAGCTGTTAAGTTGCGATAAGATTTATTGTTCAATTCAAATTATAGAAAGAGCGATTAGCATATTTAATTAGTTTTCAATAATCTCTTTATATTTTTTACATTAGCCACTGATGCGTAAAACTCATTATATTATTGAGTATGTGGAATATATGGAATTTTGTTCAAAAACGTCATTTCTGGTGTTAAATAAACAGCTTTTGATTTAGAATATTTTTGAAAAATATTTTTAAAGAAGCGTGATCTTTGGGTCAGTGAAACTCGGCCTTAGTCTCCTCATTATTTGCACCGAAAAAAATCAAATTTGTAGTTGGAAATTTGAAAAAGTTGAATACCATTGTGCACTATAATCTAGATAAAAATCTATAAAAAAGTAGATGATGCTTCAGACACTTAAATATTAAGATTATTCAAAGGTCTCTCTATACCTTGTTATAGTTGAGTATGCGCGAGATAGTAATCTTGATTACTATAATAATTTCACAGGTATTACGGCTGACCTGAGTCATTGTACTCTTTATACACATTCACAGTCAATTATTTTTGGCAACAAAATTTCCATCATCTCTGAAACATTAAAGTTAAACATTTTTTGTTTTTTTCTCCCACAAGTGCGAAAGTAATTTACATCGCAGGTGCTCTTAAGACTTCCGCTTTAAAATTTCAACTCGAAATTGGTGGTAATTTATTGTAACACATAAACTACAAACACACACACACACACACAAACTTTATCATTCTTGACTTTTGAAAGTTGTGCCCCCCCTACATACATTCATTCATACAAATACAATAAAACATTAACAATTCATGCATCTCGTACAATTTACGTATGTAATTGTGTGTGAGAACATAACATTTTATCTGATGGAATGGACCTTTAAACCAATAAAAAAAGAAAAAAAGAAAAAAAAAAGAACAATAAGAATGAATTATGGTGTGAGAAAAGAAGAAGTAAAAAATTAAGAACTTTGGCAGTCAAAAATGTGAGGAGCACATTCTCCCCCAATTGGTGCAAATGGAAAGTTTCTTCCTTTTTTTTTTTGGTTATTTGTTTAGTATTTAGGTGCTGTGGTTGTGGTTGTTGGTGCTTACAAATGTAATATGCACAGGGTCATAAATGCCGGCATGCTGGAATTCAAATGTGAGTCGAAAGCCCTCGAATTTGCAGCTTTTAAAAATATATACTCGTATTTGTATGATTGCTAGCGCATCTGTGAACAATTTCTGAGCAGAGTGCAGTACAGCTGCCACCTTCATTGACACCATTTTGTGAAGGAAACATAGGTTTTGAAAAAAAAAAAATTGAATTGTGTAAATTTGCACTCACTATGTGCACATGTTCAAATTTTTGCTTACACATGTGTGTAAATTTTTACAAGTACGGGGCATTCTACGAAAAAAAAAAAAAAAAAAACTCTCCCGGACATGAAGTTTGTTTTATCGCATAGCGTAGTTGCCATATTTTCAAATTTAAATTTAAATTCTACTACTTTTTCGAACTGCCAGAAGTTGTGGTTCGGAGGACAATAGTTTTGATCCCGTACGCGTCAGAAGGCCGTGTTCCGTATTCGGATTATTGACTGCACAACAAAGAGGGTAATTCAGGCCCACTGTCTAGAAATAAACATAGTGATTTAGATTGCAACTAATTTTATTTAGTTTTAGAGTAAAAAGTCATTATATGAGTCTGATTAATTAGTTTTTCGACTAATCAGTAAGATGATCAATTACAAATTAGTTTAATCGATTAACCGCGCAACCCCCTAATATGAAAATTATGCCTCGCAGGCTTTTGATACTACCCGGCGAACAGTTTTTTTAAAGGATTCTGCGTTATTTGAAGTCAATGCCGTTCTTTCTAGACTCACTCTTTTGAGCTGAACGAATTTATTAGTTTTTGACAGTTTTTCTAGTTTTAGTCAGAAAAGTAAGGGATTAGATCTAATATTTCATAATTCGTGTAACTTTTTTCTACCTTCTTTTCGGTTTATTTATTTTTAATACGAACTTAAACTCAAACTCCGATCATAATCACTTTGAGTTTGATCAATTTAGTTTGCATCAATTTAATTACAATCAACAACACAGTTAATAACTATGATTGCATTCATCAAAAATAAAAATATTTAGATACTTCAAAAGTCGTCATTAATTGTGCTTAAGCAATAGGTTTCATAAATCCAGCCGTATTTAAATTAAGTGTTCTGTAAATATTTAATTACTAAATATTATGAAATGATTAATTTTAAATGTTTATTTCATTAATTTTTTGTATTTATTAACATCGAATTTAGTTTACTTGCAGGAAAACGTGTTTGTAATCAATAACGGCAGTCAGTACATAAATTCAAATAGATATTTCAAATAATTCAAAATTTTAGTTGTGATACAATTAATCAACGTGCAATCAATTGATTATATCAATTAAATTATACGTAATTAATATGATTGCAGCTAATAATTTTTTAAAGCAGTGTAAAAGCATTAATTTTTAATTGCAATTAAAACATTTAGCAATATTGATGTGCATTTCGTGATTGCAATCAAATTTATTTTTGCACTTATTCAATACCTTAAATTTAGTTGCAACTTTAACTAAAGTGGCTTTCCTTCGGAGAATGCCTCTCATGTGTACATAAGTAAATTTTGCACATTATATGTTTTCATTTCTGTATTTTCAAGATACATTTCGCATGCATATAATAATTAAATGTAAGTAATATGAGCTCTACGCGGTTTGTGTGCTGTCAGCAGAATTTCAATGAAAGTCAATTTGGTTGAGCGTCTGCGGTTAGCTACTGAAGACTGAGGTACAATTTGTGTCACTAAGTAGTGGTAATGACACCGCAAACAATATAGGTGCAAAGGGTTAACTAACCAAAGCTTTGACCCATTTTAAGATGATTAGATCTTGGTTAAGTATAAGGCATGACAAGCACTGTACGAGTAGGTACTCAAGTGGAATAGGAACAACAACACAACACAAAAAAGTAAATATTTACATTTGTTTATCTGCTTTAATCCCCATATGTTTTAAATATTTTGTGCGCTGTTCCATTTCTCCAAAAGTTCACACACAACAAAAAAACCTTTTTAAATATTTAGTGAGCCCGCAAGCTGGTTTAATCAGCGCACTTCTGTTGGACAAAAAGTTGTATGCAAACTTGTATTTCCGCTTTATATGAATTTTATTGTTGTTGTGTGGTGACACCAGTGCCCCTTTTTTATTGTGCGTTCCATTTCATATTTGATTTTCTGCACCTAATTTGCATAATTCGCAGTAAAGATTGTTGTGCTGTTTCAAATTTACTCCCACAGCGAGCTGCACCTCCGACACACACACAGAGAGAGAGAGTTGCATACATGCGTACATACAGTATTGGACGATACTATAGCACCCCCTATATAACATCGAGCTATAACAACAACGTCTTTCATATGCGATTTCGATTTATTTTATTTTCAAACATCGTTTATGTTGTAATGAATACCACTAAAGCCATTCTTGATCATTTTGTACAAAATTCAGAATAACTCTGCAAATTTTGACCTAATTTTTCAACTTTTTTCCTCGGCACTTTAGAAAAATTCTGAGTACGCAGTTTTGTAGCCCATTCAATTTGACTCTGACAAAGTGCAAGTATTAAGTAGCTCCGACAGCGCCTTGATTTTTAATAATTTTTTATGTGTATTTTTTCTCCATACAACGAAATCACAACATTATTTTTCATATGGAGAAAATACATAACTTAGTTCGGAAAAAAATTTATTTAAAATCAAGGCGCTGTCGGAGCTACTTAATACTTGCACTTTCTCAGAGTCAAATTGAATGGGCTACAAAACTGCGTACTCAGAATTTTTCTAAAATGCCGAGGAAAAAAGTTGAAAAATTAGGTCAAAATTTGCTAAATTATTTTGAATTTGGTTCAAAGCTTTTAGTAAAACCTTGAACGACGTTTGGTACAACATAAGTCAAACTTTTAAATGAAATTATCTGAAACTTTATTTGTAGGACGTCCTTGTTTTAATTCAATAACAAAAAGGGGGTGCGATTGTATTGTCCAATACTGTACATTCATATCTATACAGTTATCCAAAATCAAAATGGGATTACAAAATGATATAGTCAATTGACTAATCACTTTTTTTTTTTAACTAAAAACTAAAGCTTTAAAAAGCTGTTCTGCAATATTCGAGCTCTGACAAGACAATTGTTCATGAGACCGTTCCCGATGAAATTTGAACTTGAACCAGAGAACGTTGTATCCGATTATAATGCAATATACTGGAAAATAATTCCGCTAGATGGCGCATGGCTCGAGATTTTTTGAAAATTCTTGTGAAGTTGTGGGGTTTTAAGACCTTTCCGGTAATATATAGAAAAACATGTAAAAATTTAATAAAACAGCGAAGCTTTCCTCGAACAAGATAGATGGTACATATTGGTGAGTTTTTTTATCCATAATATTAAAATAGCAATTTTATAATTTTAGCACATTTTCCTCTATAGAAATGTGGAGTTTCAGCAAAAAAAAAGTATAATGAAATTGTTCAATTTCAACTCTAGATGACTGTTGTTTATAGCCGCATTTGTATCTACATATGATCACGCATTTCCTACAGAGCTTCAATATACTCGTATATATACATACATACATACATATGTACGTACATGTAATTTCTTTCTTTTCATTTTTTGGACCTCTTCTGGCATATTTTTGCCAACGCTTATGAAATTTTTCATGAATGCAAATTTACTGGAAAATCCCTACGGTTTGGTGGTTGTGAACCTAAAAGCCCGCGCTTTCAACAGCATACACTTCATACATATATAATATGTACATATGTACATAAACTTGCATTCATACAAACATACATACATATTGAGTCGTGAATAATCAACTACGCGTCGTGCTTGCTACAATGGCACACAGCTGGTCAAGACTAAAAAGAAAACTCCAACCGCCATAGCAAGGCTTACTTACGCCACCAACGCTACTGGCACAGCTGTGCTCATTGTAAGGAGTTCCCTTTTGCTTGTGTTGACTATGTAGCTAGATTTTACTGGTTGGTTTGGAAACTGTATGCACACAGATTATGATACTCTCAAGATTCGTTAAAAATCCCACAACGTCAATTTGGTAGCTGACTGTGCGTGGGCGCCACTAAGTCATTCAACAAAATTCATTCATGCGTTCAACTTAAATACGAAAGGCATGCAACAAGCATCCTAGCAAAATATATATACATATGTATGTATGTATCTCAGTTCCTGCTTGTAGGCACAATATTGGAGTCTATGAACTTTATTCAAATTTTTGTCTGCATATTGATAATATCAAATTGGATAAATGCAAAGCGTTACGGTTGAATGAATAGCAGACTGAAACGTTAAAATCCCCTTCAACAAGCAGAGATTCTATAATACTGCGTGCATATATGCATATACGGTGACTCAAAAGTTTCAAAAAATATTTTTGAAAAACTATCTATTTAAGGGATTGCATATCGGCAACAAAAAAAAAACAGAAACAAATGAAAATTATAATAACGTGATATACATATTTATAGTAAATTTGTAACAGTTCGATATCTCTACATTTCATATACAGTGGCCGACAAAACTATGCATACCCCCTTTTTTTGTATGTTTTCACCAACTTCGGCTTCAGATTAATTTTAACTATTTTCCTGTAAGAGAACTTATCAAGGTCTAATACAAAAACTATAAATTATATTTTAAATATGTATGGGAAATTCTCAAAAATAAGACAAATTTTCATCAAAATTTTCAACTTTTTTCTTAGAATTTTCAGAATTTTTTTTAAAATGCAGATTTGTACCGCATTCATTTTTAGTCCCAGTGTTAAAGTGTTTGTTTCAAGTCAGTAAGAAATTTTCCTGATTTTTGGCGATTTTTTTTTCTGAAGAGCTTTTATGTTTTCTTCCATACAAAAAATACTATGTTCATAAATTTGTATGAAAGAAAACACGAAAGCTCTTCAGAAAAAAAATCGCCAAAAATCAGGAAAATTTCTTACAGAGTTGAGACCAACAAAAATTGAATGCGGTACAAATCTGCACTTTCAAAAAAATTCTAAAAATTCTAAAAATTCTGAGAAAAAAGTTAAAAATGTTGATGAAAATTTGTGTAATTTTTGCGAATTTCCCATACATATTCAAAATATAATTTATAGTTTTTGTATTAGATCTTGATAAGTTCTCTTACAGAAAAATAGTTAAAATTAATTTTCTGAAGTCGAAGTTGGTGAAAACGTACAAAAAATGGGGTATGCATAATTTTGTCGGCCACTGTATGTATGTATATGTACATATTTGGTATGCTTGTCTGTATATTTGATCGCACATCACTCAAACTCTGCTGAACAGAATTGAGTGCAACTTTCACCGTTTCATTACTAGACGTCCAACTTTAGACATCCCCTATTTCGATAGCTCAAAACATTTCGGGTGACTCAAAATGTATTAGTACAATATCTGTAACAAATTAAAGGTACTACTGAGTAATGCATTAAGCGATGTGCTAAAGTTGTATACCTCAACTAGTTTTGGAGATATAATTATTAAAGTTTAAATAGATCTATTATAAGTTCTGAGGTACAGCGATTGGCTGAGATTTCTAGTTACAAATATTGTGTGTGCTTTAATAGTTTTCGGTTAACTCCAACATTGATGTTTGTTACTAAACCTTTTAAAAAAAAATATGACTATTGGAATATAATGTTGAGTCACTGTTTGTATCGAAAATTTCATGTATATTATGCATTTATATATTCAAATTCAATGCAAACGCTCTCTATTTAGAAAAGCTGTTAAAAGTGAAGTCTTGCATCGATTTTTTGCTAAAATTTCTAAAATACATATTTATTGAAAGGGAAATTTTTTAAGCATCACCATGATAACAGCGCAGACACTTAAAATACTCAACTTGGGCAAAATTATACGAAGATAATGATGGAGCTCGAATTTGATTACCGCACGAAAAGTAAGTACAGGTTAGTATATATAAAAAAAAATAATATCAAGTGGTCGCTCAACATTGAAATATTTACATTATAATATTATAACCAATTTCCAACCAGCATTATAAAACACTAGATGGACCCGTGCGCGCCTTGCGCAAAGAATTTCACCACTACCCTCAGCGACATCTACAGCCCAGTAGATTAAGTCTCTGATTCACAATGGCTTTGCAGTACAAATTGATTATTTTGTGCATTCACAATGGTTTATTTAAACAAATTAATTTTTGTAAAATACGCTTAAAGAAAAGCACTCCTCTAATTAATAAATGATTTCGCATGTAGAGGTAACCCACACCTTTAAAACGTTATCTTATTTATTAATATTGGTTTAATATGAGAGCAGAAAATTAGGAGCAAACACAAAAAGACCTTGCAGAAATAATATATATGATGATAGGTCCATAATCATAGCCGTTTAACACGCGTTTTAATAAAAAACTTAGCTTTACTTAAAAATACATACTATGTATAAGACTTTGGGCAAAATTAAATATAACAGCATCCTCTTACGAAAAAAAATTAGGTTGGCTGGTGTTACGATGAAATTTTAAATGTTTTGCAAATTCACTCTGTGTCAACTATTTTATTCACAAACCATAGCAATGTCACAAACCCAACCATGGACACATTCTGTGATTTTAAAATGTTAAAATGACATTTTCGTTATTTTAAAATTAAAACTCCGAAGTTAAGTTGACTATGACGGACATGAAAAGAAGTTTATTTTAAAATCATGTTTAATTAGATAAAACTTTATTTTAATTTGGCTATGATTATGAGCCTTTTTATTTAAAAATTCAATACAGTATTTGCCAATAAATTTTGTACGATATACATATATTACACACCGCTGTTTATTATGATAAATTAGACCATTGTGAAATGGGTTTTGAATTCATCATTCAACTCGTAGAGAGTTTCTTTTTCTTCTGATGTAATATGGAAATAACTCTAATTTTGCAGAGGTTTAGATTATTTGCTTCGCTGCTACGCCCCTATTTCAAATGTCTCAAATTTCTCCCTTATATAAGAATTGTTTTGATGATTCAGGTAGCTGCACTGAGCTTCGGTACTTTACCAAAAAGTGAATTTCCACCAACTAGAATTTTCGCGTAAACTACTTTCGATAATATTTTTTTAATAATTTTGAATACAACAACTTAAAACTCTGTTTCATTTGCGAGCAAATATTTCAGTGATTTAACAATTTAATTGGCAATCCGACATGGAATTTGGTATTAAATAATTTCACAGAAAAATATTTAAATTACCAAGAATCCACAGGGTTGCTCTAATATGCACGAAGCTATGAACACAATCAGTGCCAGCCGATGTATGTAAATACACTGCAGGGGAAACAACAACTAGTCCCAAGCAGTCTAAACCACAGCTATATAGCCTTGAAGAAACTAGAGTGCGTTTCATAAATAGAGCACTTTCAGAATTTTACTTTTTAAAAATGTTTACTTGGACGACAAGGGATGACGGAGAGTCGTGGCAAGTTACATTATGTTCTTATCAGTCAAACTCCATAACAACAACTCCGGAAGAATTGTGTGTAGGCTGGTTCAGCGTTAAGGTAACTATACTTCTATCTGGTCCGTCACACCCATTTCAAGCGAAGGCTAAGCAGAACGAAGCACTGGTTGATTACATCAAGAAGAGATTTACGTTGAACTTGTAAAAGGTGAACTAGATATTTTATCTACTGGGTATAAATGAAAGTGCAAAATGCATATTATACATATTTTCCAGCATTTCTACATGCCCACATATGTTTAAACTGAGTGAATTCAGTCAATATTTATGTACGTTGATGCATTTACAATTTGAGTTGCAATTAAAATTTTACAAACGAACATTGACAATTCCATTTGAAAAATAACGTTTTTATGAAAAACAAACTTTAACATGAACTATAAAACTGTATACCGGCGGGACATACATACACAAATATGTATATACATACAAGGAAGAAGAAGTAAAAATAAAGTGCAGTTTGCTGTCGCATGTGAGCGCTAGGGTGACACGTGACTCAAAAAACACAAAAAAAAAAAAAAAAAAAAACCCCATTGGGAGTGGTGCCAACAGGATCTCTGCGTGCCCACATAAAAACTCACGAGCATACTCGTACATAAAATCATGGATAGATAACTAAATAACTACGGATATGACGACAATATTCAGCAGGCGGATGCCACGATGAGTCACCCTTGAAATATGCAACGCACACACGTATGTATAATGGGTTGCATAAATATAGTGCGCTTAGGATTAGATTTTCTTAAGCAATTTGAGCAAAAGTTTAGAATACAGAAACTCTTTAATGAAAAAGTAATACGAAAAATATTTAAATTAAAGTGCTATTATATAATTGACCGAAAATACAGCTTTACAGTCTATCAAATTGTAGTATTATAAAAAATGAATTTAAATTAAAAAAATGGGAAAATTTGCGAATAACTTTAGAAAACAATTTCAAAAATTGTATAACTATTTTTATAATTTAAAATTTTTGCTACGTGAAACAACACATTAATGAGTCACAAGATCCAAGTTCAGAAAAACGGTTTATTCGACTCTCAAGTAAGATATCTATGAAATTCAAATGATGGTAGGTTTGAAAGAAATGTCAAAAATTTAAATTTTTAAAATTTATTTGCTCAAAATAAAAATTAAACAAACTTATTTTGATCAGACAGTTAAACGTGTAACTTGCCAGTGTGCTATAACTATGAAACGCACTCATAAATAACAAAAATGCTCAAATGCAGTTCAAATGTTTGAATATTGAAACAAAAAAAAATGTGAATGAAAAGTTCATAAAAAATTTATTTGTTTGTGTTTACCAGTAAGCACGCTCCCATATGCAAATTTTGTATAAATAGTGGCACATGCCCGCATAATTCCTTGTAGGAACAAATTGAGTAAGATAAAAATACCAAAAATCGTGATCAGCAATGCACTCAGGCCGTTCATGGAAGTTTAATGTTGCCGGTACGGAGGTCTGCGACGAGGAAGCTCTCTAATCACACTGGTAGCAGACTAGAGAATAACAAGCGATGGCGTTTAGTTTGAGAAAACATTGTTCCATCAGTGCTTCTGTCCCTAACGTTAGAGATTATAGAACGAGTAATCTTAATTAGGGCTGTGCGATTAATTGATTAATCAAAATTTTGATTATTCATAAATTCGATTACTCAATTAATCGATTAATTATGATTTTTGATTAATCAAAAAGGGTGTTTACCCGATTAATCAAGATTTTGATTAATCAAAATGAAATTTAATTGATTAATCGCCTTTTTGATTAATCGTTTTTTGAATAAAATGATTAATCATATATTAAAACGGCTCAAATTCAGAAGTTCCTTAAAACTTCAACCATTTGTTGCACCTTCGACATTTTGCCATTCGCGATCGGATAACATCTCAAAAATTTCTAAAATTTTTTTATTTTTTAATATTTTGAAGTATGTTTGGTTTTTAATTTTTCTTATTTTCAACTATTTCAAGGCAAACTTTCACATAAAAAAATGAGTAAATTAAACAGTTTTTGATTAACCATTTTTGAAAATACTCGAGTAACACTCGTTTTGATTACTCAGAATTTTGATTAATCAAGTAATCGATTAATTGAAAATTTGATTAATCAACTTACTCGATTAATCGAATAAAGGCACAGCCCTAATCTTAATAGTTTCCATAAACAAAAATATTACAATTTTTCAAATTTTTAAATGTAAGTAACAAGCATTTCTGTAAATATTATTTTAAAACAACTGAAAGTGAACAAAAGAGGGCCAGAATTCTACCCTGAGGAACTCCCGAGGTAGCTATAAACGTATGGGAGGTGGAGCCTTCAATTTCGACACACATGGTCGTACTCGACAGCAATGCAAACCCATATGCTCAAGTTTGTGCAACAAAATCTTGTGAGATACTTTGTACAATTCGTCTCTCCATAGGAAATGCTCGCATGGTCCTTTCCGACGCAGTCTGGCCACATCCTAGACTACTCGTATTTTTAGCAGGGTTAGTTTCAAAAATAAATATACAAATATATGTATATACATATGTAGGTATATTCAAAAAATTAACTAGAAAAATATTGCGCTACTTAAATGAGTCAATGCAAAGCGACGCACATTTGGCGCAGGCGTAAGATCCATATGAAGTAATCGTTGAACCAGAAATGGCATAGCTGCTGCTACACGCGCCACTGATAAATACCTACTATGAATGTGTTGAAAATGCATTTCGAATTGAAACTGAAAGCGAAATTTCAAATCAGCTTGCAAATAAAGTGCCGCATGCCATACCAAATTAAAATGAGTATTAAAAAAAAAAAAAAAAATTAAAACGCACACACAAATGGCTTGCAGCTGAGTGACTTACTGGCGACGTGTGGAGTGCAGATGGGTGCGCATGTGTGCCGATAGGAATTGTTAAGTTCGCACGTACATTTATTTACAAACATACCCTGTAGAAAAAATATTACTTTACCAAGGAGATTGCCGAATCAGAACTAGAACTAGTGAGGTCGTAAGTACTGACACTTTAGCTATACGCTTCTTCTGTGAAAAATAAAAACAACAACAAAATCGTATTTAAACTATTGCGGTTGAATGGAAATGGTCGGAAGCCGATTTTGCTTCGAATATTTTAAAATGCTGACTGGGTATGACTGTAACGCTTAAATGATTTGTGGGTGTGGATGCCAAATTCAAATATAATGCTACAGAATCGGCTGAACTATGCTATGTTACTTTCGACTTTTTTGGTTATAACATAGTTTATATTCCACACGCTTACATATACGAAGTGGACGTGTATTTTTGACGTTATACACCCGGCAGGGAATTAAGTAGCCACTCGTCTAGGATGGGGCCGAGCTGTGAGAATGTTCTATGAAGAGACTAATTCTATCCATTTAAATCCGAGCGGGTACGAAAGGACCAGTTCACTTTATAACCCAAGTAAAAGTACCCGTTAAACTCCTATGAATATGCTACAAAAACTGAAATTTACCATCACCCCTAAGAGTATGCTACAAAAAAAAAAAATTTACTTATCTTATAACTTTAATCGACTTATTCTTGTTTGTATATCCCTCTGCAGCTGACGTGACAAAATTGTAGCGATATACCTGACGTGAGGTCCATCAGACCTCATTTTTAAAATGATTTTATGTGCTGAAGATTCTGATTGGAGCTTTCTTGGTTATATTTTCTTAAACAATACATATTTGGTAACCTGGTACTGAACGACGTAGAAATAACAAGAGAAAAGGTATAGAGAGTATAGAGAGCAAATCTAAAATATTTTCTAAGATATGCTCTGAGTTGTTATTTGCGGTGTCTGTCAGACTACGACGTCAGCTGCAGAGGGATATTTGTATATTCACTACTATCTCCCGAACGACTTCACCGATTTTAATGAAATTTGGTACACAGGTACTATGCTTTGTTTTAAGATTTTCTACTTTGGTGTTGCCACTTGGGGTGGTCCTTAGGGTTGCCACCTATATCAATTTTTTTTAAATATTAAGCAATAAATGGCAATATGGGTATCAAATGAAAGGTATTTTAGGCCGTGTACCAACCAAAATATTTTCGAGTAGGATTGCCACCTAGGGTTGCCACCTGAACGCATTTTATTTATTCCTTCAGATATCGACCACTATCTCGGGAAAGGCTAAACCGATTTCGATAAAATTTGGTAGATGGATAGTATGCTTCCTTCTTGGATTTTCTACTTGAATGTTGCCACTAATGGAAGCTTAGAGGGTTGCCACCTTTCCGATTTTTTTTAAATATATGCCAATATGGGTATCAAATGAAAGGTATTTTAGGGCGTATACCAACCAGAATATTTAATACACAACAGGTGTCGCCAATGTATGTTAAGTGACTTTTTGTGGTTAGTGTTCGATATTTTGGAAATCTATTTAGGAAATTTATGCTCTTGGTAAGATTGGATAGTAACAAGACTTCAATAGTCAAGAATTTTCCCTTTTGAAATTTTAATTTGAAAAACAAATGTGATAGTTAATGACTAAATGTTCTGCTGATAGTTTTGTCTTTGCACTGCGGGGTAATAATAAATACATATCTACATACATGTGTGTGTGTAAGTGGGCAGGCACATATGCATTATATGAAGTAAACAAACGTGACTTAAACTATTGTTTTTTCTGTTTTTTTTTTGTGAAGTTACTGACCTCAGTTGATGCGCTGTTCGTTGCAGTGCAGGTTCACCGATTGCCAAATACTAGCTACTCTCCGTAATCGAAAGATATTTGTATGTATGTATGTATGTCTATTTTACACTCATGTGCTATCTGACCATGTATGAGTGTGGTAGGTAGGTCTGCGTTGATCGCACGGTGGGAACTGTTGGTCGACTGCCTTAATGGTGTTGCATTGAAAAATTGCTGAGTTGATGGATTGCCGGCAAAGTTTTTTCTTTTGTTTCTTTATTATTTTTTTTTTTTGTAACAACTTTATTTTACATTTTTACTTTTTGGTTTTGTGCATCGGGGTGATATATCGTGCAATCGAATTGTTGGCAAATGGATGTCAACAGCTATTAAGCTTTTTTATTTATGTGCTTTTTTGTAGTTATTGTATCAGTTTTCATTTGTGCACTTTTAAGAGCAGATATTTTTTATATTTGTTTTTATATCATATTTAAGCTTGTTTATATAATGCATGTTTTGCATATATAATTTATGATGTTTTGTTGCGTTTTTATTTTGATTTTAATTTTTTTTATTTTTTTTTTTTTTGTTCTTATGACGAACTTTTAACACGAATTTATGTTCACTTTCACTGCATTATTTTTTTTATAAATGTTTCTATATAAATGCTACTTCGAAAAAGAAACTTTATTATTCTTTTAATCTGCGAAAAAGTAAAACTATGGTTTACAAGAGTCCTTCTATGCGCCCAACCGTGCAAAAAAACTGTATCGGTCTTTAAAGATTTAACGTAGTTTTGCAATAAAAAAGAATAACTTGAATACTACTAGCTAGTTAGAGAACAAACAAACATTGCTTACTCCCAACTTGGGTTTAACTTTTTTCGCTTATTGCCTTAGATATGACATGGTTTGTGAATAAAATAGGAGACACAGGGTGACCTGACAGAACATACAAAGTTTTCTTTATACTATCAACCAACTAAATTTTTTTTTTCAGAAGAGGACACTGTTACTTTTCATTTTAGCTCAAATCTTTGCTTAATATGATTATGACTGACCAAATTTTAAATGTATTCTAAGTTAATTAGAGATTTTTATTAAAACAGGTATTAAGCAACGACTGTGACTATGAGTCATTCATTACACGCTTTAGAACTAAAAATCCGCCCACTATAAATGTTATGAATAATAGAGAAGTTTTAGGAGTAGCTCGATGTACCTACAACTTGTTTAATTATAATTCATTAAATTCATTCATATAACATATTAAATTATAATTCATTAAATATATTTTTTTATATGTATTTCATGTTTTTCTACCGCCATTTTATTTTATTACTAAATAAATTTTTGCCTTCTAAGCATTTAATTTCCATTTACTTCAATTTTCTCTTTCATAAATTTTGTTTTATTAATTTCTAATGCACTCTCTTTTGTTAGTTCCTATTTCACATTTTTATTCACACCTCTTTTCCAGTCTGCTGCAACGACGTTATATTTAACATCACATTTTTAACACTCTTCATAAGTCTGCTAGCTTCATCGCACTTATGTATGTATAAATGTACATATGTACATATCTTTTATGTATTTTTTGTTGAAATTTTTGACTTTCATTTAGCAGACGTTTCACTTGCTGTTTTTTGTTGTTTTTGTACAATTTTCGAAAGCTGTAAGCTGTCAAACTGCTACTACCTACTATGCAAACCAACCGAAAGCAAACAAATAACACAATTTGTTAATTTTTATTTTTTGTTGTTGTTTTTTATTTTTTTTTATTTTTTTTATCTCACATTTCATTAGCGACAGCATAGAAAACCGGTAAGTGTGTTTATTATTAGAAATCTCTGTTAAATAAAAACATTTAAGCGTCAAATTCATGTGTTCGCCGTCAGCATCAGTTTGCCTTAAGGCGCGCATTTTTTCCACCACTTAGTGCTTATTATTTGGTATATTTTCAAGCATATTCACTAGTATTTTTTTTTCTTTTTTTAATTATTCTTTTTTTTTATTTCTTCACCTTTCATTTGCCTCAATTAAAACAATTTAACAATTTACTACATGGTATTTTAGATAAATACTTCTACATATGTTTGCTTGTAGATATTTTTTACAGCATCAACAAATTGACTTCCAGCATACAACTGGCTTCGATCGGCACGTTCATTGGTAAATCAAACAAACTATTGCACATTTTGTATGTATGTAGTATGTACGAGTAGTGCCTATCTGGGAGTATAAACATAAAATGTACATTTTTTGAAGTCAACAATTGCGCTCACGTACGGTTCAATTGCTTCGGGGTTTGTCGTTTGATTTGTTTATGCTTGAAATTGTAGGCGTTTGTGTGTATGTGTGCAGATCAGTGCATACCGAAGCGCGCTCCAACCCAGCTAACCAAAAGAGCAAAAAAAGACTCCTTTCGGAGCCATAAAACGCACATTTCTCAGAGCTTTACCCTCCGAAATGAGCTCCTTTCGGAGCCCAAATGGAGCGAAAAATCGTTCTACGCGGGCACCCCAAACGGAGTCATAAAAAAGAGTCCGAAATGAGTCCGATTCCGATGAATTTGGAGCGTTTTATGACTCTTTTTAAATGAACTTCGGAGCCTTTTTGGACTCTTTTCGGATCCTTTTATTCGTCCATTCGGAGGGTTTTTGGAGCCTTTTTGGACTCTTTTCGGACCCTTTTATTGATGATTTTCGGAAGCTCATTTGGGGTCATTTTTTACTCCTTTTGGGTCATTTTGGACGTTCCTATGGGCATTTTTATGAAGCTTTATAAATAGTGAATAGGAAAGACACCTTTTAAAGTTTTATGCAGATTTTTTGACACAATTCTGAAATTATAAAAAATTCTATGTTAAAATGTTTGGTCAGTCGCCTTCTAATAAGCGCCAAGAAATATGTGATCTTTACCTTCTGTTAGGTAAAGCAAAAAAATCCTCAGAAAATGCTCGCAAACATTCACATATTTGAACGTTGAAGCTCATCTGCTCTCCAACGTTTATTTTCTCACAATTCTCTGTACACAAAAAGGGTCCGAAAACGCTCAAAATTGCTCATTTAATTGAGCCTGCAGTTCATTCGCTCTACAACATTCATTTCTTCTCTCAACGCTCCGTAAATCTTCATAAAAGAGTGGTTCTTCGGTGTTTACTCCGAAAAGGCTCCAATTACGGACTCTTTTTGGATGCTTTTTTCGGAGCGCTCCGACTTTGGTAAGCTGGGAAGTGACGTGATCGGTATTTTTATTTTTATTTTTAGTTTTTATTTTTTCTTTCTTTGTTTCTCATTGCGTTTTTAGAGGCGTCAAAACAATACCAACAACAATGTAAAATCTGACAGCACACTAATGGTATCCACCCCCGCTTCAAACCTAAACCAAAGAGTATTTGGTGCGTTCCAAGGCAAAAATAAAGAGAGCGAGAGCCTTCCAGGAAATGCGAGTGTGGGAAAATTCATTTCAGTGGATATTTGGATACGACTCAGAGCCAATTCTGGTAGCTCAACCTGCCCTTATTTAAAAATAAAAAAAATTTGTCATTTTTATTCTTGTTGTTATTTTTAATTTTTTACCAGGAATTTTTTTTTAAATCTTAATTATGGACTAAATTTTATTCTCCATCGTACAACGTAAACTGACATTTTTAGTGCAGTATAAAATCATTTAAATTCAAGACGATGAGAAAATGCTAAGGTTGATCTTAATAAAAACATAAGCCAGACTACTTGACAAACCGATTTCCATTCCTTTAATTGCCCTTCGTTTTCATTCCTGCACTCATTCATTTTCTAGTTGTTGAAAAAAAATAAAAAAAAACAATCTTCATGTTACTCGCTTGTTTCGGCAGCTGCTAGATTTCTTTATCAACGAAATTCTGACACGTTCTATAAACTATTAAATCATCAGAACGTTGGAACTTGTAGTTAAAAAAAACAACTAAAGCAACAACTAGAGTTTAAGGAAAAATTTCTTGAATTAACAATTTTAGCTGATTTGATTTACATAGGTCAACTGTGGCTTGTCTTTCAATAAAAATGAGCTGTGTTATGTTGAATCCCCAGCTTTGATTTGAAACAACTTTTCTCAGTTTTGGTTTTTATTGAAGCTGACAACTTCTTTATTATTATGACTCATACTAAACAAACCGTCGAATAAAAAAGTTCAACAACTTCAAATCTCAAGTCTATTGCGTGATATCGTACAATGCAAAAAAAAAAAAACTAAACAAAAAGTAGCAACAATTAACTCAGCAACAAAAAGGAGGAAGTTCGCGGTTTGTTTTCTTTACCGCACTTAGTGTTCGCCGGTATTGTTATACCATCATTTTCATTGTTGTTTTGATTTCTTTGTTTTCTATAGCTACGAGTAGTATTTACTCCAACGTGTATTTATTTCCCATAGTTGCTATTTGATATATTAGTATGCTCATTTGTAACTACATATTTAAGTACATACATATGTATATACATCTGTATTGTTCGATATTCCTCTTTCACTTCGCACACTATTTTCTTAATACTTCTATGCCAGCTATTTACAAAGGGTCTTTAAAAAACGTCGGTAGGTACTTTACAGCTTCCTTCTTATACAAATAAATACTTCCTTCAATAAAACGTTGTCTGTCATTCACTGGCCACACAATGGAATACAGCAAGTCCTCTCATGTTGTAGCTTCGCTCTTTCTTCGAGTCGTGCTCTAAAAACTCTGCACCCACAAAACAATTGAAGAAAAAAGTGAATAACAAAGTTGATATATATGTATGTATTGTTTTGTTTTATTTTGACTCAGAGCTCTAAGTAATGCGACCGCAGCTCGCGCTGAATGAAGCTTAGTACTCAGCGTTGAATGTGTTGGCGACGAGAAGCAGGGGCGTAGGAAGGCTTTGATGAAGAGTGTGTTAGGAGTTTGAACCTTTTTCTGTCTTTAGTCTAGTTCTCTAGTTCTATATATTATGATATAACTGCTAAATTCACACAGCTAATTTCCAACCACTGCTCCACAACCACAGGGTTCGACCTTGAACACTTTTCTAAGGTAGTCCAGCTATTATCTGGGGCGTTTTTTCACCTGCAACCCTCTATATGATAGCTTCTGCCACTATTTGCTGGTTTGATGGTTTATAAAATTGCTTAAGAAATTACTCAAAGGCTTTGCTGGGATACTCAATTCTGCTTTTAGTCAGCTCAATAGGTCTCTCTCGTGAGACAGCTTTTTTTAGCCATACTAAATTGCTTCCGCGACAGTCGGTCACGTTTTGCGAGCGGTACCGAAATGTACTGAGTCCATATCCGACAAAGGACTGCCACTTGCTACCACACTCGCTTAAACCTTGCGCCCCTTGATACCCCACTTTTATACGCCCAA